>CM038594.1:9633885-9729875 GCA_021533255.1 Ceriops tagal | reverse complement strand
ACTAAGCAAGTACAATACAAAGAGTGTCACTTACTGTGTCTACCCTTCTTTTAGCTTGTCTTGCCTCTATTTGAATTGAAAGGCTGCTCCATTGCCACTTAAAAGTTCACTGTAATGCTCTCTAACCTCTCTTGAAGGAGTCTGAAAATACGTTAAGTTCAATGATTCACTAAATTCCTTCTCTACGTTGTCTCACACAATTCCTGCTTTGATTGTCTTACGGTCTCACTGTCTCATGGTTCGCTTGTCCGTTTCTCTCTCTCTTACTGTCTAGTCGGATTTCTCTCTCTTATCGTCGGATTTCTCTCACCGTCCTGCCGGATCTCTCTCTTACCGCCGGATTTCTCTCTCTTCGTCCACCCTTCTTTGGCCATTCCAGATTTTCTCTCCTTTTCCCTTATTTGGTCGTGTTTTCTCTCTTTCCCGTCAACTCCGATTTGGCCATTTTTGGGTTTCTGTTGGTTGTCCTTTTTTTTTTTTTTTCGTTTTGCTCACTTTTTCGGTCGTCTCCCCTTTCTCTCTCTCTCTTGACGGTTGTTCTTCGTTCAGCTCTCCTTCGGTCGTCTCCCCTTCTCCCTTTTTCTCTCTCTTCGTCCGTCGGCTACTGTTCACTCGACGGCTGCACTGTTCACTCGACGACTACACTGTTCACGATGGCTGCACTGCTCACTTGACGGCTATTGTTCACGACGGCTACTCTTTTCTTTTGCAAGTGGTGTTCTTCTGTGTAGGGTTTGGTGTTTTGCCATGTATTCAATTGTGTTGGCCTTGCCCTATTTTTGTCTTCCAAGGTCTTTATATATCTCTTCCATGAAACCCTAAAAGGGCTTGCGTGGCGAATTTATGTTCTTGCCCTTACGCAATGGATTTACATTCTTGCCCCTCCATGCGGATTTACATTTTTTCCTTTCCATGTGGCTTTACTTTCTTACACACTTAAATCTAGTTGACAACAATTACGACCTATACAAGGTTGTGGGAACAACAATACACATGCGGTGAATTTGAAGATTATTTAAAAAAGCTGATGAGAACCATAGAGATGATGGGTGGAAGGCTTCAATGGTTGCAAGAAGCCCATTGCACATTCCAGAAGGCCCAATAACACGAGTTAGAGCCAAAAAGATTAAAGAAGCACTAAATGGACTGATTCAGGACATCTAGGCCAACCCAGCTTCAAATGGGGTGAATTCAAGTTTGACAAGGAGTTCAGCCCAAATTAATATAATTAGAATACTTAATAGGTTAGAATAAGTAATAGCATTTTTTCCTAAATAAGATTTATTATTTATGTTAGAATTTGTCCACAATTAGGAATTCCTCCAAAATAAGGATTTGTCCTAAGTAGGAATTTGTGCCTCTTTAGGATTGCTATCTTAGCCTATAAATAAGCTCCCATTGTAAGCTCTGAGGGGCAGACAATTTTAAGTAAAATAGAAAGCAAGGGTTTTTTTTCCTCTCGGTTCTTTAAGGACTAAGGAACTTATCAAGAGGTATTTCTTCTTGTGGCGTTCCAATCGACTTATCACTCCCAATTTCTTTTCTTTTGTGGAGTGTGGCGTCCATATCCTTCTTAAATACTATAGATTCGTGTTCCTTTGAAGGGTGGGTTTAGGGTTTGTGATATTAAACTTTGGTTTAGCTTTCCTAGTTGTTCTTTGATTCCTTGTGTGCGTTGGGTCCCTAAGCTACATCTTTTTGGGGTTTTCCGCATCAGTTGGTATCAGAGCCTGGTTCTAAATCAGGTTGAATCCACTCACTTTTCAATTTTCTATCTTTTGATTTATTTATTGTTGTTTAGTTTGTTTATTATGTGTATTATCATTAAAATGCACAAATCTGTTTATTTGCAATCCTTCTCTCTTTGCTTGTTTGTTTAAGCTCATAAACGTGCTAATTTCAATTTCAATTGGTATGTTTAAGTATTCTACATTGTTTTGTGTTGAAAAAAAAAAAGAAAAAAAAACGATGGAAAAAAAAATGAAAAAAAAAACGACGGGAAAAAAAAGGGAAGGAAGAAAACAGAAGAAAGAAAACATCAAATTCAAAGTTATTGATAAAGTTAACAGTTTGGTCATATTGGCTACAATAATAATAAAGTTTTCTTGCTCAACTCCAATTCTACCATCTGTTTTCCTATTTTGTTACCTAAGTTGTCCTTTAGGTTATATTACCCCTATCCTGATTTTTGCGAATTTAGTTCATTAAATCCGTTTGTGTTAACCTCCTTTTTCGCTTGATTCTTTGTTCTCCAATTTGTTCAATTCTACGCCATTTAGCTTATTCTGTTCAAAATCAATACCCTTGATTTACGTTGTTTAGTTCTTTATAGAGCTGAAAGGGAAAATCTGAGTGGTAAAAGGTAAGAGTGAAAGTTCATATAAAGAAAAAAACCATAAAGAGTGTAAACACAAGGGAGTGTGACATAATCTTTTGAGTGACACACGTGAGGGAGTGTTCTGTGAGGTATCCTATTTGTTTTATGCAGAAATAAGACTATGATGTCCAAAGACAAAGGTGTAGCTCAAGAGGGAGCTGGTGATGTGTCCTTCATGATCAAAGCTATGCAACAACAATTTAAGCGCATGAATACCAGATTTGATGATATGAGGGAGAGGATGGAGGAGCAAGCTAATACAATAGTAGAGTTGCAAAGGAGACATAGGGAATATGAGGCTCCCAAAGCAAGAAGGCAGTTGACACGTGCTTATGACCATGAAGATGATGTAGAAGATGATGAAGTTGACAATCAAACTATAATGGTTAGAACTAGTAACAATAGAAGGGATCGAAGAGAATTTGGGAGGCAAGGCACCTACGACCATAATTTGGGTAGTATTAAAATGACAATTCCTTCATTCCAAGGTAAAAATGATCATGATGCATACCTAGAATGGGAAAAGAAGGTTGAATTGGTTTTTGATTGCCACAACTATTCCGAGGAGAAAAAGGTAAAGCTTGTTGCAGTTGAATTTATTGATTATGCTATTATTTGGTGGGATCAACTTGTTTTGACTAGGAAAATGAATCATAAGCGGCCTATTGATACATGGGAGGAGATGACGGCTATCATGAGGAGGAGGTTTGTCCCTACTCACTATTACAGGGAGTTGTACCAAAGGCTGCAAGGGCTCACTCAGGGCACCAAAAGTGTGGAGGACTACCATAAGGAGATGGAGATTACCATGATTAGGGCCAATGTAGAAGAAGATAGAGAGGCAACCATGGCTCGATTTCTGCAAGGGCTAAATAGGGACATAGCAAATGTGGTTGAATTGCAGCACTATGTAGAATTAGAAGACATGGTGCACATGGCAATGAAAGTTGAAAGGCAACTTAAACGAAAGGGCTCCACACGATTTGGGCAGAATTCAGGTTCTACCTCATCGTGGAAGCTAAATTGGAGTAAAAGGGAGGAGATGACCAATTACAAGTCCAAAGCCGAGCTACCCAAGCATAAGGATGTGGGTTCTAGTAAGGAGACAGGTAAATTTAAACCCCAACCAAGTAGAAATAAAGATGTTAAATGTTTTAAGTGTTTGGGTAGGGGTCATATTGCATCTCAGTGTCCAAATAAGCATGCAATGATCCTGAGAAGTAATGGTGATGTTGAAACTGAAAGTGAATCAGATGATGATTCTATGCAACCATCAGAGGGTGAATGTGATGGAGAGGAGTATCCGGTTAACAAAGTAGCTCTCGTTACAAGGCGAGCATTGAATGTGCAAGCAAAAGAAGAAAATGAGGTACAACGAGATAACATATTTCAAACAAGGTGTCTCATCAAAGATAAGGTATGTAGTATGATTATTGATGGTGAGAGTTGCACTAACGTTGCTAGCACAACTATGGTTGAGAAGTTAGATTTACCTACTATGAAGCATCCTAAACCATATAAACTTCAGTGGTTGAATGAGAGTGGTGAAGTGAAGGTAAATCAGTAAGTGCTCATATCATTTTCTATCGGAAGGTACCATGATGAAGTTTTATGTGATGTTGTACCCATGCATGTGGGACATATTCTATTAGGAAGACCATGGCAATTTGATAGGCAAGTTATGCATGATGGCTTCAAGAATCGATATTCCTTTGTAATGAACGGAAAACTTGTCATTCTTGTACCATTATCACCTCAACAAGCATATGAGGATCAATTAAGGATTAAAAATGAGAGTGAATAGAAAAGAGAGATTGATAAAAGAGAAGAAAGAGAAGAAAATGTGAGGACACGAGAGAAAGAGAAGAAAAGAGAAAATCTCTATGCAAAAGGAAGTGATGTCAAAAGAGCATTCTATGCCAAACAACCTATGATTGTACTTTTGTACAAGGAGGCTTATTTTAACACTAACAAGTTTGACTCATCTTCGCCTAGTGTTGTTGTTGCATTATTGCAGGAATTTGAAGATGTATTCCCTGATGATATCCTAAGTGGATTGCCACCTAATAGAAGAATTGAGCATCAAATTGATTTCATCCCAGGTGCATCCATCCCTAACCGGCCAGCATATAAGAGTAATCCTGAGGAGATGAAGGAGCTTCGAAGGCAAGTTGAGGAGCTTATGTCCAAAGGATATGTGAGGGAAAGCATGAGTCAATGTGTTGTGCTTGTCCTACTTATACCAAAAAAAGATGGGACTTGAAGGATGTGTGTTGATTGTCGAGCAATCAACAAAATCACTGTAAAGTATCGTCACCCCATACCTAGATTAGATGACATGTTAGATGAATTGCATGGGTCATGTGTTTTTTCTAAGATTGATTTGAAAAGTGGATATCATCAGATTAGGATGAGAGAGGGAGATAAGTGGAAAACAGCTTTCAAAACTAAGTATGGGTTATATGAGTGGTTAGTTATGCCATTTGGTCTCACTAATGCACCAAGCACTTTTATGCGACTAATGAATCATGTTTTACGTGCATTTATTGGTAAATTTGTAGTGGTGTATTTTGATGATATCTTGGTCTATAGTAAAACCCTAGAAGATCATCTTGATCATTTACGTTCTATTGTGAGTGTTTTACGTTCTGAGAAATTGTATGCTAACTGACATAAATGTTCCTTTTGTACTGATCAGATCACATTTCTTGGCTATGTTGTCAGTGCTAAAGGTGTTAAGGTTGATGAGGAAAAAGTTAAGGCAATTCGTGATTGGCCTACACCTAAGTCAACTAGTGACATGCGTAGCTTTCATGGTCTAGCTAGTTTCTATAGACATTTTGTTAAAGACTTTAGCACCATTGCCGCACCACTCACTGAGCTTATCAAAAAGAACATGAGTTTTAGGTAGGGTAGTGACCAAGACAAGGCTTTTAATTGCATCAAGGAAAAATTAAGTTCTGCACCTTTACTTGCTTTACTTAACTTTGCAAAAGCTTTCAAGATTGAGTGTGATGCTTCAGGTATTGGCATTGGAGCTGTTTTGATGCAAGAAAGGTGCCCAATTACTTACTTTAGTGAAAAGCTAAGTAGAGCAAGCCTTAATTATCCTACTTATGATAAAGAGATGTATGCATTGGTACGGGCTTTGGAGACATGGCAACATTACCTTTGGCCTAAAGAGTTTGTCATCCATACTGACCATGAATCTTTAAAGCACTTGAAGGGACAAGGAAAGTTGAACAAAAGACATGCCAAGTGGGTTGAATTTATTGAGACCTTTCCCTACATCATCCAATATAAAAAAGGTAAGGAAAATATGGTAGCTGATGCATTATCTCGCAGGTATGCCCTTATCTCTACACTTACTGCAAACTTATTAGGATTTGAACACATTAAGGATTTATATGTGAATGATCCTGACTTTGCTAATGTATATAGAGCATGTGAGGTGTCAGCCTTTGAGAAGTTTTATAGGCATAAGGATTTCTTATTTAGGGAAAATCATTTATGCATGCCTATAAGTTCTTTGAGGGAGTTGATTGTAAGAAAAGCTCATGAGGGTGGTCTAATGGGTCATTTCGGAGTTAAGAAAACCCTAGATGTCTTAAATGAACATTTTTTTTGGCCACGAATGAAATGAGATGTTGAGAGGATATGTGCGAAATGCATAACATGCAAACAAGCTAAATCTAGAGTTTTACTTCATGGCTTATATACCCCTCTACCCATACCTAACCATCCTTGGGTTGATTTATCTATGGACTTTCTACTAGGATTGCCACGAATAAAAAGGGGTAGGGATTCTGTATTTGTTGTTGTTGATAGATTTTCAAAGATGGCACACTTCATCCCATGTCATAAAACTGATGATGCAAACAACGTGGCTGACTTATTCTTTAGAGAAGTAGTATGTTTGCATGGCATGCCATGAAGCATTGTTTCAGATCGCAATACAAAGTTCTTAAGCTACTTCTGGAAGACTTTATGGGGTAAGTTAGGTACTAAGCTATTGTTTTCAACTACTTGTCATCTATAAACTGATGGGCAAACTGAGGTAGTTAATCGAACTCTTTCTACTCTTTTGCATGCTATTATTCGAACAAATTTGAAAACATGGGAAGATTGTTTACTGCATGTCGAGTTTGCATATAGTCGGAGTGTTCATTCTACTATTAGTTACTTTCCATTTGAAATCGTATATGGTTTTAATCCATTGACTCCTTTAGATTTGTTACCTATACCTGTCAATGAGTATGCCAGCTTAGATGGGGAATGCAAGGTTGACATGATAAAAAAATTGCATGAGAAGGTGCGACAACATATTGAAAAACGAACTGAGCACCACGCATCCCATGTCAACAAGGGACGAAAGAAGGTGGTGTTTGAACCTGGTGATTGGGTTTAGGTGCATATGCGCAAGGAATGGTTCCCAGCTCAAAGGCGGTCGAAGCTACAACCTAAAGGAGATGGTCCCTTTCAAGTTGTAGCCCGAAGCTACAACCCAGTTAGACCTTCCTGGTGAGTATAATGTGAGTGCAACATTTAACGTTTCTGATCTTTCCCCTTTTGATGTAGGTGATGATTCGAGGACGAATCCTTTTGAGGAGAGGGGGAATGATGAGAACCATAAAGATGATGGGTGGAAGGCTTCAATGGTTGCAAGAAGTCCATTGCACATTTCAGAAGGCCCAATAACACGAGTTAGAGCCAAAAAGATTAAAGAAGCACTAAATGGGCTGATTCAGGACATTCAGGCCAACCTAGCTTCAAATGGGGTGAATTCAAGTTTGACAAGGAGTTCAGCCCAAATTAATATAATTAGAATACTTAATAGGTCAGAATAAGTAATAGCATTTCTTCTTAAATAAGAGTTTATTATTTATGTTAGAATTTGTCTACAATTAGGAATTCCTCCAAAATAAGGATTTGTCCTAAATAGGAATTTGTGCCTCTGTAGGATTGCTATCTTAGCCTATAAATAGGCTCCCCTTGTAAGCTCTGAGGGGCAGACAATTTTGAGTAAAATAAAGCAAGGGTTTTTTTCCTCTCGGTTCTTTAAGGACTAAGGAACTTATCAAGAGGTATTTCTTTTTGTGGCGTTTCAATCGACTTATCACTCCCAATTTCTTTTCTTTTCTGAAGTGTGGCGTCCATATCCTTCTTAAATACTATAGATTCGTGTTCCTTTGAAGGGTGGGTTTAGGGTTTGTGATATTAAACTCTGGTTTAGCTTTCCTAGTTGTTCTTTGATTCCTCGTGTGCGTTGGGTCCCTAAGCCACGTCTTTTTGGGGTTTTCCGCATCAGAAGCATTGAGTAAAGCATGAATATGCTAGTACTTACACACGTTAACAAAATAGAGTGGCTGAAAGGAAGAATAGAAGCCTAGTGGAGATGGCAAGAACCATGTTGGCTTAGTATAGTGCTTCACATGGCTATTGGAGAGATGCTATCACCACTGCAACTTAAATTCAAAACAAATGCCTGATGAGACCATATACAGAGAAGACACCTTATAAACTATGGTTTGGAAAGAAGCCAAGTGTAAAACACTTTATAGTGTTTGGAAGCCCCATGCCTCATTAAAGTCAAAGGCAAGCATCTCGACAAATTTGATAAGAAGGCTAATGAAGATATATTTTTGGGCTATGTACCAAATGGAAGAGGCTTTAGATGTTACAACAAAAGGTTGTTGAAAATGGTGGACAACTTTGATGTTAAAGTGATTGAAGATGGTTCTACAATGCAATCACAGCATGAGGAAGCTAAAGATGTCATGTATGACAACTGAAAAGATTCTAAAAGTGATGAATCCGAGGCCATTTAGCATGAGGAAGATGTTGATTCTCATGTTATAAGTGATGAAGAAGAAGAATTAAGGCATTCCAAAATTCATAAAAGAGTTAGAGTTAAAGTTGAGGCCAAAAACATTATTGGTAATAAAGGGGACTTTGTGTAGACTAGAAGAAGACTAAGAGGTGGTGAACAAACCTCATTGATTTTTGAGGTTGAACCCAAGTTAGTGGAAGAAGCACTAAAGTACAAGGAATGGGTATGTGCCATGAATGAAGAGCTTGATCAAATTGAAAAGAACAACATTTGGTGTTTAATACCTAGACCTAAAGGGAAAAACATCATTGGAACCAAGTGGGTTTTCAAAAATAAGCTCAATGAAAAAGGAAAGTTAGTAAGAAACAAGGCAAGACTTGTCTACAAAGGCTATTCACAAGTAGAAGGTGTTGACTTCTATGGTTAGGCTTGAAGCAATCAAAATATTTATGGCCATTGTTGCTCAAAGGAACTACAAAGTTTATCAAATGGATAGGAGCTATGAATGATAATGTGTGTTGTTGAAAGTTGGATTTAATATGTTGTCAACAAATCCATAAACAGGAGATTGTTGAGCCTATCTTTGATAACTAATGTTGGATTTGTTGTTATGAGGACCTTTTTAGGTCTCACACTAAGAGGGGGGGTGAATTAGTGTGAGATATTTGTCTTTTACAAATCAATCCAGATTTAACTTTTGTGACTTGTTAGAGCTGATGATCCATTTTTTTTTAATCTTTCTCCTTTATCTCGTACGAATATTAATCAAACACAAATGCCTAAGAACATATGACAATTTTTATGTGGTTCACTCACAATGTGTGAGCTATGTCTATGGTGTGATAGGATCACTCCTAAATCACACAATCCACTCTTGTTATCAAAGGATACAGTTTGGTTGTAGAAGGATCACTCCTTAACCACTTACAATGATCTCCCGATCACTCCAAGGGTATCCCATCCTTTTTCAACAAGTTTATCAAAAGTTTTATAATGAAAACTTTATTGGAGAAAGATCACTTAATATGCACAAGCTGCTAGTGCAGAATACAAATCTTCTCCTTCGTCACTGTTAGTCTTTGCTTAGGCTTTGCCATTCTCTTTTCTGTAGGTTATATTCATTATAGGTTATCTTTGCTATAAGTTCTCTCCCCTTGCTAGTTCTCTCCATTGTAGGTTTTCTCGCCCTGCTGCTGGTGTTGCCTTACCTATTACCTCACTGTTTGCATGTGGTGCTATCACTACCTACACTTTCTATTATTGCTGTCCGCACGTGTTGCTATCACTCCCTGCACATTTTACTTTTGCTGCCTGCACATGCACAGGTTGCTATTGTTGCCTACACGGGCTACTATCATTACTTACATGTTTTGCTTAAGCTTGTTGCTGCTCCTACAATTTGCAGCTGTTGGTTTGCCTACTCTTGCTGCCCAGAGTTTGATGCTGTATGTGTTATAACTGTTGGACATGTTGCATTCTCTAGGATTGCTTACTAGATGTATTGTAATCGCTATGATTGCTTGCTAGACATGTTGCAATTTCTGGAATCGAAGGTGTTGAGCCCATCTTTGATGGCTAATGTTGGATTTGTTGTCAATACTATCTCACATGGTTATATAAGTTGATTTGATGTTATGAATACTGTTGAGATGCTGAGAGGTCATTGGAAAAAATTGGTAATGATAGGTTAACCCTGATGTTGAGAAGTCAACATTGACCATGACCCTAAATTTTAAGGGTCAAGATTAATTGTTAACTGAATGTCATTGAGATGTAGAGAGGCCATTGGGAAAAATCAGTCATGATAGGTCAACCTTGATGTTGAGAAGTCAATATTGATCGTAACCCTAAATTTTAGGGGTTAAGATTGACCATTGACCTTAAATTTTAGGACTCAAATCTAGTTGTTGATTATAGGGCAACCTTTAGGAATCAACAATGACTGTTGATGAACATGTAACCTTAATCTTAAGGCTTTATAAATACTCTTATGCATCTTACAAGGTTGTGTGTATGGGCTGCAGGAGAGAATGATCAACTATAGAAAAAATAAGAGAGAACAGTTAGCCACAAGGAGAGAACAACAAGCTGAAAAGATAGGCTGGCCAAAGGGAGGTTAAGTAGCAAAGTTAAAGGAGGCAGCCACCAAGGGAGGTACAGCCGGCCAAGGAAAGTGCAGTAGCAATCCAAGGGAGTTGTAGTAGTAACCGGCCAAGGAGGAGGTGATAGCAACCATCAAAGAAAGAGGCAACCACATTAAATCAAAGGAGAAGACGTGTGTAGTAGCCACCCCAAGGAGAAGACACGTGCAGTAGCCATACCAAGGAGAGGTGCAGTAGCTAGCCACACAAAAACCTAATTGCTGTAGCTAGCCGAGGGAAAGAGAGGCAGTAAGGATTGCAACAGTTGGGCATCACAAGCTTGATTGCAACGGCTGACCATCATAAGGCTACTAGCAACAGCCATCAGCAAGTCCTACAATAAGGAAAACAAACCAGTAGGTCCTGTAGCAAGGGAGACAAACCTGAAGGTCCAGCAGTAAGGGAAACAATTTGGGAGCCTATACCAAAACTAGGCAAACCAAAAGCAATCTGGGAGCCTATAGCAAAACCAACAATAATCCAGGAACTTATACAGCAACATCAATAGGAGGTCCCCTGCACCAACAGCACCAGTAGGCGTACACTAGAAGCAAGAGGTGCTTGCACCAACAAACAAGGAAGCAGCAACAATAGGAGGTGCCTGCACTAGCAAACCAGGAGACTCTCCAGCAACAGCAGATGTCCCTGCACATCTAGGAGGTTTTCCAGTAGACCAACAGCACTCTAAGAGGCTTTCTAGCAAACTAGCAGCACCCCAAGAGGCTTCTCAGTAGTAGAAGCACGCCCAGGAATCAAGTAGAAAATCAGAACATGCAGCAGCAGGTTTGGGAATCAGTGGCCACCTGCAGAAAATGCAACAGCAAGTCCAGGCATCAAGCGAAAAATTAGAATGTGCAGTAACAGGAAGTGCGGCAATAGGTCTAGGAATCAGCAGCCATTTGCGGAAAGTGCAACAGCAGGTTCAGGCATCAAGCAAAAAATTAGAATGTTCAAGAGCAAGTAGTGCACCAGCACGTCGAGGAGGCATCTTGGCACCAGCAGCACATCCAAGAGGGACTAACAATAGCAGCAGCATGTGCAAACAGCAGCAGCAGAATTTCAGGCAACGATAGCAGCATATGCAGATAGCAATAGCAGCACGTACAAACAGTAGTAGCAGAGGAGAAGACCTGTCCTAACAACACATCTAACAGCTAGCAACAGCAGAGGAAGAAACGTACTTGACAGTAAGTTTGACAACTTATAATAACAAATGAGAAAATATGTCCTGATAGCAAGACCGGTAGCTTGTAGTAGCAATAAAGGAGAAGATGTGCCTGGCAACAAATTTGGCAGCTTGCAATAGCAAAGGAGTAAATGTGCCCAGCAACAAGTTCAGCAGCTTGTAACAGTAGAGGAGGCAACTTGCCAAGACTGTAGAGAAGACAACACTAGCAACAAGGGAAGGGAACCTACCAAGGCTGAAAGAGGTAGCACTGGCAGTAGGAGGAGAGAACCTGCCAAGGTTGCAAAGGAGACAGCAAAGGAGAGATCTTACCAAGTCAGTAAGTGAGGCAACGCCGGTAGTAGGAGCAGAGATAACCTGTAGAGAAGAGACCGATAAAGCTTGAGCAAAGACCAGCAGTGAGGAAGGAGAAAGTCCATATTTTGCACTAACAGTTTGTACACATTGAGTGATTGTTCTCCAGGAAAGGTTTCACTATAAACTCTTGATAAATTTGTTGAAAAAGGGTGGGATACCCTTAGAGTGATTGAGAGATCAACTCCTTCATTAGAAGATCATTGTAAGTGGTTAAGGAGTGATCCTTCCACAACCAAACTATATCTTTTGATAACAAGAGTAGATTATATGATTTAGGAGAGATCCTATTACATCATGGACATAGCTCACACATTGTGGGTGAACCATGCAAAAATTGTCGTGTGTACTTGGGTACTTGCACATTGATTTATATTCATACGGTCGTGTTCCGATGAGGACCAATTTAGGTCTGACACTGAGGGGAGGTGAATTAGTGTAAGATATCCTCTTTTTACAAATCGATTCAGAGTTAACCACTGTGGCTTGTTAGAGCCAATGATCTAATTTTTAATTTTCTTTTCTATGTGAGCGCAACCATATGAATAAAAAACAATGCGCAAGCACTCAAGAGTATACGACAATTTTTACGTGGTTCATTTACAATGTGTGAGTTACATCCACGGTGTGATAGGATCACTCCTAAATCACACAATCCACTCTTGTTATCAAGGGATACACTAATGTTGTGGAAGGATCAACTCCTTCACAACTTGTGGAAGGACTACTCTTTAACCACTTACAATGATCTCTTAATCGAGGAGTTAATCTCCTAATCACTCCAAGGGTATCCCACCCTATTTTTCAACAAATCTATTAAGAATTTATGAAAAAACCTTTCTTGGAGAATAATCACTCAATGTGTACAGTCTGTTAAAGCAAAATATGGATCTTCTCCTTCCTTCGCTACTGGTGTTATCTCACCTGCTACCGGTGCTGCCCGCGCATTGCCGTTGCTTTCCACACACATTGCTACTGTTGTCTGCGAGCACTGTTAATGTTGTCCGTATGCGCTACTGCACTATCCGTTGCTGTCCGCGTGTACTGTTAATGCTGTCTACATGCACTGCCGCATCTGTCCGCTGCTGTCCGCGCTCTCTATGCCAGCTGTTTGCATGCATTGTCCACACAAGTTGTGCCCACCGTCCGTGTGCTCTGCACTTGCTATCCGTGCACACTGTGCACCCACTGTCCGTGCTCTCTGTGCCTGCTGTACGCACTCTTTGTGCCTTCTGTCCACACACGTTGTGCCCACTGTCCACTTGTGCTGTGCCCATAGTCTGCACTCCAGCTGTCCGCACTCTTTGCGCCTCTCTTTGTGCCTTCTGTCCATGCACGTTGTGCCCACTGTCTGCCCGCGCTGTGCCCATAGTCTGCACTCCGGCTGTCCGCGCTCTTTGTGCCTGCTGTACGTGCTCTTCGTGCCTTCTGTCCACACACGTGCCCGCTGTCTGCCTGCGCTGTGCCCATAGTCCGCACTCCTGCTGTCTATGCTCTCTGCACCTGTTGTACGTGCTCTTTGTGCCTTCTGTCCACACACGTTGTGCCCACTGTCCGCCCGTGCGGTGCCTGTAGTCCGCACTCTTGCTGTCCACGCTCTCTGCACCTGCTGTACGTGCTCTTTGTGCCTTCTGTCCATGCACGTTGTGCCCGCTGTCTGCCCACGCTGTGCCCCTAGTCCGCACTCCTGCTGTCCATGCTCTCTGCGCCTGCTGTCCAGGCGCTTTGCGCCCATTGGCTGTGCTCGTTGTCCAAGTGCACTGTGCCCACTGTTTGCACACACTGTGCCTGTTGTTCGTACAAGATCTACCTGTTGTCCACACAATCTGTGCTTGCTGTCCACACTAGCTATGCGTCTGCTGTCTTCACGCGCTGTGCACCCACTGTCTGTGCTTTCTGCACCAGCTGTTCGTGCGCTTTGCGCCCGCTGGCTGTGCCCATTGTCCAAGCGCACTAAGCCCGCTGTCTGCACACACTGTGCCTGCTGTCCACACAATCTATGCCCGCTGTCTGCACTAGCTATGCGTTTGTTGTCTGCATGTGCTGTGTGCTCATTGTCTGCGCTCGCTGTGTGCCTGCTGTCCACACTCACTGTGCGCCTGCTATCCACGTGTGCCGCTGCTGCTATCTGCGCACGCTGTTGCTTTCCTCACGTGCTACAGCAGTTTTCTTGTGTTGCTGCTGCTCTCCCTACGCGTTGTAGCTCTTTTCTCGTGCTGTTGCTGCTCTCCTCGTGCGTTGCAGCAGTTTTGTCACGCCGCTGCTGCTATCCCCGCGTATTACAGCTGTTTTCTCGCGCTGCTGCTGCTCTCCCCATGCGCTGCAGCAGTTTTCTCATGCTGCTGCTGCTCTCCCTGCACACTGCAGTAGATTTCTTGCTCTGTTGTTGCTCTCCCCACGTGCTGCAGCTGTTTTTTGGTGGCGCTGCTGCTCTCCTCACGCGCTGCAGCAGATTTCTCGTGCCACTGCTGGTTTGCTGGTTGATTCTGGGACCTACTGCTGCACTTTCTGTAGGTGGCTGCTAATTCCCAGACCTGCTGTTGCAAATTCTGATTTTTTGCTTGATTCCCAGGCATGCTTTTGCTGCTAGGAAGCCTCCTGAGGTGCTACTGGGAAGCCTCCTGAGGTGCTACTGGTGCTGGTATACCCTCCTAGATGTGCAGGGACGTGCTGTTGCTACTGGCATACCCTCCTGGATGTGCAAAAACGTGCTGCTGGTGCTGGTATACCCTTCTGGACCTGCTACTACTGCTGAGAAGTCTCCTGGACGTGCTGCTGCTAGTGGGAAGTCTCCTGGACATACTGCTGCTGCTGGGAAGCCTCCTTGATGTGCTGCTGGTGCAGGGAAGCTTCCTGCTGGCAGCTGCTCCTTCTTTCTTTCTCTCCTTAGCTGGCTACCTTGCTGCTTCTCCTTGGTGGCTACTGCACTCTCCTTGGTCGGTTGCCTTACCTTCTTTCCTTAGTGGCTGCTGCTCTCTCCTTGGGCGGCTACCTTGCCTTCTTTCCTTCTCTCCTTGGTCAGCTACCTTACTTGGTGGCTGTCTCCTCTTTGCCAGTCACCTCTCTTTTTCCTTAGGTTTGCCACTCACCTCTTTTTGTCGTTTACTCAATTTTCTACAGGCTTTTTGTTTTTGCAAGACACATAAGGGTGTTTATAAAGCCTTGGGATTAGGGCTACACGAACATCAACAATCATCATTAATTCCCACATGTTGCCTTATAATCAACGGCTAGATTTAAGTCCTAAAATTTAGGGTTAATGGTCAACATTGACTTCCTAAAATTTAGGGTCAACAGTCAACGATCAATCTTAACCCCTAAAATTTATGGTCAACGGTCAACATTGACTCCTCAACGCTGGGGTTGACCAGTCATCACCGGTTTCTCCCAATGACCTCACTACATCTTAATGGCATTCTTAACATCAAATCAACACATATAACCGTGTGAGATGGTGTTGACAACAAATCCAACATTAGCTATAAAAGATAGGCTCAACAATCTCCTTTTTTGGATTTGTTGGCAACACATTAAATCTAACCATGTGTAACATCCCCTACATAAAGTCATTTGGCTTCCCCTGAAACACACATCACTTGCTACTCCTCCTGTCTACTTCTCCACCTTTAGAAGTTCTCCCCATTTATCCATCAAGCTACTCTCCCTTTTTACCAGTGTATACTTTCTTTGGATTTATGCAAAAATCTTTCCCTTTGACAACAAATCCAAAGAATAATAGTAGAGGGAAGGGGAGAGGGGTTAGAAAATACCTCAACCACTAGGGGTTGGCTGAACACATAGGGTCAGCCTCAGCTTTTGGAACATTTCTCTTGACAAAGGTTTAGTGAATATATCTGCCACTTGCTCTGCGGTTGGCACATATTCCAGCTTTACTTCATTTTTCTCCACCTTCTTTTTAATAAAGTGGTACTTGATTTCAATATGTTAGTTTTGGAGTGTTGGACAGGATTCTTTGACAAATTGATGGCACTTTGGTTGTCATAACCAATCAGCAATGGTAACTATACATCTACCTTCATATCTTCAAGCTGTTGTTTCATCCATAATAATTGAGTACAAGCCTGAGTCGTAGCCATATAGTCAGCCTCTGTAATACTTAAAGTTACTAAATTTTGCTTCTTGTTATACCATGAAACACATCTATTGCCCAAATAAAATGAACCACCAAATGTTGACCTTCTTTCATCATAATTTCCAGCCCAACTCGCATCTATATATCCATACAGATTATGCTGTCTGCTCCTATCATAAAGCAGCCCATAATTAGTTGTGCCCTTCACATACCTTAGAATTCTCTTTGCTACCATGAGATGGCACTCTTGGAGTCACTTTGAAATCTAACACAAAGGGTTATAGCAAAAACAATATCAAGCCTTAATGTTGTCAAATACAATAAGCTTCCAATCAATTTCTTATATTACTTCTAATCAACCATGTTGCCTTCTTTATCCTTGCTTAACTTTGTTCCAACTATAATGGGAGTGCTTACTTCTTTAGAATTCTCCATCCTGAACCTTTTCAACAGCTCACAAGCATACTTTTCTTGGGAGAGAAAAATTCCTGCCTCGCTTTGCAATACCTGTAATCCTAAGAAGAATTTCATTTCACCAAGCATGGACATCTCAAACTTCTTCTTCATCTGCTTGGCAAAGGTAGTGCATAAGGCCTCCTTTTTTGCAGCAAAAATTATGTCATCAATGTAGACCACAACAATTAACTGGCCCTGGTTGTCTTCTTTGATATATAGGTTGCTATCCACATTCCCTTTTCTAAACTTCATGTTCTTAAGGCATGTATCTAATTTTGAATTCCATGCTTTTGAAGCTTGCTTTAAGCCATATAAAGCCTTGTTCAATCTGCACACACTTGAGCCATAATGATCAAGTATAAAACCATTAGGTTGTTTGATAAATACCTCTTCTTCAAGCTCTTCATTCAGGAATGCAGACTTCACATCCATCTAATAGACTTTGTAGTTCCTCTGAGCAATAATGGCCATGAATATTCTGATTGCTTTAAGTCTGGCCAACAGATCAAAAGTCTCTTCAAAGTCAACACCTTCTACTTATGAGTAGCCTTTGCAGACAAGTCTTGCTTTGTTTCTTACCACCACACCATTTTCATTGAGCTTATTTCTGAACACTCATTTGGTTCTAATGATGTTTTTCCCTTTAGGTTTAGGGACTAAATACCAAGTGTTATTCTTTTACCTGGTCTCACCGTTCTAGTCTGGTCTCACCTGATCTCACGTCTCACCTGGTCTGGTCTCACGTCTCTCCTGGTCTGGTCTCACGTCTCACCTTCTCCAGGTCTCACATCCTCTCTTTCTGGTATGCTCTCATGTGTTTCACGGTTTCCAGGTCTGGTTTACTCTCACGTCTCACCTTCTCCAGGTCTCACGTCTTCTTTGGTTCTGGTCTCACCTGGTCTTACATTTCGTTGATCTAACCTGGTCCCATCATTCTGGTCTAGTCTCACTTGGTCTCACGTCTCACCTGGTCTAGTCTCACATCTCTCATGGTCTAGTCTCACGTCTCACCTTTTCCAGGTCTCACGTCCTCTCTTTCTGGTCTGCTCTCACGTGTTTCACAGTTTCCAGGTTTGGTCTGCTCTCACGTTTCACCTTCTCCAAGTCTCACGTCTTCTCTAGTTTTGGTCTCACCTAGTCTCACGTTTCGCTGGTCTAACTTGGTCTCACCGTTCTGGTCTAGTCTCACCTGGTCTCATTATCTTACGGTGGTTTTTCCAAAAGAGATAAGTCTTGATTTATATACTCCCTTCTATGATAACCCTAGTAGGGCTGGGCTTACTGTAGCTGTAGTGGATTTCCTTCCTTGCCCCTTCATGTGTCTTCATATTACTGTTCCATTCAAAATTCAGCATTATCCTCATTCTTAATTTATTTTTCTTGCTCTCTTCTTTTTATTGAAATCTCATCCCTTGATTGCTTGAATGAACGGCCAGGATTGCCCATGAATAGTTACAACCCTGTCACACTGTCACACTAAGACTTAATGAATACTAAACTCCCTCTATAAGTTCACTTCAAGGAGATCACTTTGTGAGGTTATTTGACATGCTAGTCTTACCCTGTAATTCTTGAGATATGAGCCACTTTTAGTTGCACACTTAAATCTAATTGACAATAATTACAACCCATACAAGGCTGTGGGAACAACACTCATTTTGCTGTTCACTCAATTTTCTACAACCCCTTTTTGTTTTCTTTGCAAAACAACTAAGGGTATTTATAAAGCCTTAGGATTAGGGCTACATCTTCATCAATGATCAATATTAATTCCCACATATTGCCTTACAATTAATGACTAGATTTGTGTCCTAAAATTTAGGGTCAATGGTCAATATTGACTTCTTAACGCCAAGGTTAACTAGTCATCACCGGTTTCTCCCAATGACCTCACTATATCTTAATGTCATTCTTAATATCAAATTAACACATATAACCATATGAGATGGTGTTGACAACAAATCCAACACTAGCCATCAAAGATGGGCTCAACACACTTATATAAAGGAGAAAGATAAAAAATTGGATCATTAACTCTAACAAGTCACAAAGGTTAAATCAGGATCGATTTGTAAAAAGCGCATATCTCATACTAATTCACCCCCCTCTCAGTGTGAGATCTAAAAAGGTCCTCATCAGTAGACTGTTGGACGTGCTATGATTTCTAGGATTGCAGGCTATAGGACATGCTGCAATTTCTGGGATTTTGAGGTGCTGGACGTGCTGTGATTTCTGGGATTGCAAGTTGTTGGACACACTGTAATTTCTAGAATTACGGGCTGCTGAATGTGCTGCAATTTCTAGTTTGCCTACACCTTTTGCCAGAGCTTGCTGCTGCTCTTAGTTGTGTTACCTTTGCTGCTGCAATTTGCTTGCTACACTTCTTTCCTTCTTTGGGTGGCTATTAGTTGTTGCAAGTTGTAGCTAGTGTTGCGAATTGCTGATTTGCTTGCACCTTCTTCCAAACCTTGTTGCCGCTCCTGCTGCAATAGGTTCCTTCTCCTTTTGGGTTTACCGGCTGTTGCCTTCTTCTTTCTTTGGTGTAGTTGCTGCACACCCTCTTTTTTGGTTTGGTATGGCTATTACACACCTTCTTTTTTGCTAGTTTGGTGTAGCTGCTAGCTACTCCTCTCTTTTGGTTTGGTTTTCTGGTTGTTGCTCTCTTTGGTATGGCCAGCTACTGCACCTCTCCTTAGGGTGGTTGTTGCACGCCTCCTTTATTAGTTTAGTGTGGCCGCCGGTTGTTGCACCTTTCCTTTGGTGTGGTTGACTACTGCTTTCTTTGGTTGCCTCTCTCTCTTGGTCGGCTGCTGCAATTAGGTTTTCCTTTCTCTCAAACAATTCTGCAGCACACACTTCTCTTGCAAGGTGCATGGGGTTATTTATAGAGCTTTAAAATTAGGGTTGCACGATCATCAACAGTCATCGCTGATTCACAAAGGTTGCCTTACAATCAATGACTAGATTTGATTTCTAAAATTTAAGGTTAATGGCCAACATTGACTTCTTAAAATTTAGGGTCAATGGTCAACGATCAATAGTCAACCTTAACCTCTAAAATTTAGGGTTAATGGTCAATATTGACTCATTGACTTTAGTTAACCTCCCATCAACAATTTTGACCAACGACTTCTATGCATCTCAATGACATTCAAAACATCAAATCAACACGAACAACAATGTGAGATGCAGTTGACAACAAATCCAACATAAGCCATTAAAGATGGGCTCAATAATCTCCCCCTTTAGATTTGTTGGCAACACATTAAATCCAACTTTCAGTAATTAGGCATAAGCACAGCTCCCACTAAAACATGCATCTCCCTTAATCGGGTTTAACTCCCCCCTTTTGCTTCTCTCCCTTGGCAAATTCTCTCCCTTTATTCATCAAGCTACTCCCCTTTTTGATTAGTATATACTCTCTCTCTCTTTGGATTTATGCAAAATATCTCCCCTTTTAACAACAAATCCAAAGAATAATAAAAGAGGGAAGGGGAGAGGGGTTGGAGGCATATCTTAGCCTCTTGGGGATGGCTGAATACTTAAGTTCATCCTCTTTTGTCCAAGATGTCCCAATCTTCTATACCACAATAAGTTCTCATCTTTTGTACTCATGTAGCATGTGTTGTTGTTTCTGAAAACTTGATACAAGTTTTCATTTGTTCTTTCACTCTTAGTAAAAATAGCACCATCTTTTTAGTCTCTTTGTTGTACAGCCACTCTTGTTGAAAGTAATTTCATGTCTATCATCACAAAATTGGCTAACACTGATAAGATTGTGTTTTAGCCCTTCAACATAAAGCACTTCAATTTTAACTTTTTGACACTAATTTTAGTAGTACCGATATCTTGAATCTTTAAGGCACCATTATTGTCAAATTTGACTAACCCTTCATTATATTTTGCTACTCTCTTCAACAACCATAGTCTTTTCTTTTCCTTTTCTTCTCCTTTGGCCAAATTTAAGAGCCTGTGTAGGTGTTCTCCTTTGCTCTCTTTGACCGAGCAGCAATCTTTGGCTGAATGTGGGAGCATGTGTGGGTGTTCTCCTTTGCCCTCCTTGACCAGGCAGCAATGTCAAGCAATCCTCAGCAGTATGTCCAACCTTTTTGCATTTTCCATAAATCTCTCCTAGTAAATCAAAACTATTTCTTAATGGAATATGACTTCTTTTCACCTAAGATTGTCTCCTTTCTTGATAGAGTCTTCCTTTAGACTCTTGCCTCACATTCCTCTTTATTATGGGCTGAGTACTCCAGTACACATTTGCTTTATGCCCATACTTATCATAGCTCTAGCAAAATCCTTTGAATCTAGATTCTCTTCTTTCACCAAGTCCATATCTCTTATCTTCAACAACTATTATGGCAACCTTCTCTCTATCTTTGACAACTTGTCTCCTTTGGATGAGAGTTTCACCATATGTTTCCTAACCCATTTTAGCTTGGGTTGGTTTCTCATCTCTATCACATCATTATGCTTACTTTCAAGTACAAACACAATTTTCTTTTTCTTTTTTACCTTCTCACTTGGCTTTTCAATATAACCAAGTCCTTTTTTCCCCATGGAATGAGGTCTTTGATTACTTAGACACTCATCCAACTTTTTTGTAGCATCCTCCTTGATGACATTTGCTAAAGATGACTCTCTTTTTGCTTTAATGTCCTGCATGAAGCTTTCTTCACACTTCTTTAGCTTGGACTCGGCCTTGTGGAGTTTGGCTTGCAAAATCAACACCTCTTGCTCTTATACAATCACCTTAGCGCCAAGATCTTCATGTATCTTGCCTTGCTCTACCTCAAGTACAATCATCTCCTCAATCCTCTTCAAGTACTCCTCTTCTTTTGTTTCAAACTCCTTTTCTTTCACTTGGAGATTAGATTCATCAACAGCAAAATTTTCATACAGCTTTTTGAGATGTTTTACCTCTTTTTCCAGCTTCTTGTTTTTGTGCAAACAAGGTCTCAATTCATTCTCAACTTGCTACACTAACTCATCCTCTTCCTCTTCTGTTGATTCCTCACACTTAAAGATTTTTTATCATCATCTACTTGAGCAACCAGCACATCCTTTGTAGCCTCATCATCAACTTCTTCTTCAGAATTTTCTTCATCTAGCTTGCTTAAATAATTTCTTCTTTGGATCTAAAGAGTTGCTTTTAGCACTTAAATTTCCAACTTTAGAATAGTTGGATTTCTTTGTCCTCTACCTTAAGGTAGGCTCATCATCATCATTATTACTTGCTTTTCTTCTCTTTGGGCAGTCCATAGCAAAGTGCCTAATTGCTCCACAGCTAAAGCACTTCAAAGGTAGTTTTCCCTTGTACTTCCTTTTCCTATCCTCATATTGTTGGTGATGTATGCCAAAACTTTATCCATTTAAAGATCACTACCTTCTTTTAAGTTGTTGTCAGATTCTTCTTCTTGGTCTTTAATCGTTAATTTCTTTATTACCTTGAAGGTCAACTTCTTCTTTGTCTTAGACTTCTTTTCTTTCTTCATTAGGGCTATTCACATTTCATAAGCCACCAATATGCTGTGCAAGTCATCTAAAGGCAGCCTATCCAAATCACTATCTTCTATGGAAGAGACATTGGTATTGTAAGCTTCTAGTAATGTTCTAAGTATTTTCCTTACCACAATAGCATCGTTGATTTCCTCTCTATAACCTCTGATGGAGCACACAATTTCGTTAACTCTTGTGAAGAAGGCATCCATAGACTTATCATTCTACATCTTTATGTCTTTAAATTTTCTCCTCTAGATTTGTAGCTTAGCTTCCTTCACAACCTTGTCTCCTTTATAAATATTCTCCAGTTTGTCCCAAATTTGTTTGGCTGTGTTGCACTCCATTACTTTGGTGAATTCTTTGTCTGATAAGGAGTCATATAAGGCATTTTTTGCCTTTCCATCACACTCTAAATTCTTCTTATCAGCAAGTATTAAAGCATCACCTTCAGTGACAAAGATGAAGCCCCTAACAGTAGACTTAAACGCATCAAAACTAAGTGACATCAAATATGGGAGTATTCTATTATTCCATAACTGATAATTTTGTCTATCAAAAGTAGGGATGCCCTTGCTGTTAACATTGTTCATACTATCCATGATATCAATCAACAGTAGAGATAAAAATTCAAAGCAGCAACAAACAACTTTAGATCAAAGCAAGCAAATTGGATCAACAAGGGAACCAGGCTCTGATACCACTTGATGAGGACCTTTTTAGGTCTCACACTAAAAGGGGGGGTGAGTTAGTGTAAGATATTTGCTTTTTACAAATCTATTCGGATTTAACCTCTGTGACTTGTTAGAACTAATGATCTAATTTTTATTTCTTCTTTATATGAGAGTGGTCATACGAATATTAATTAAACACAACCACCCAAGAACACACAACAATTTTTACATGGTTCACCCACAATGTGTGAGCTACGTCCATGGTGTGATACTTCTAAATCACACAATCCACTCTTGTTATCAAGGGATACAACAATGTTGTGGAAGGATCATCACTCCTCAACCACTTGTGGAAGGATTACTTCTTAACCACTTACAATGATCTCCTAATCACTCCAAGGGTATCCCACCTTTTTCAATAAGTTAATCAAGAGTTTTATAATGAAAACTTTTTTGAGAAAGATCAGTTAATATGCACAGGTTGCTGTTGCAAAAAATGGATCTTACTATCGGTCTTTGCTCAGGTTTTGTCGATCTCCTCAATCTTGGTAGGTTCTTTTTCCTACTAACAGTATCTTTTCTTTGCTGCCAGTACTACCTCCCCTGTTACCTCGACAAGTTCTCTTCTCTTGCTGTTGGTTCTACCTCCTTCAACTTTGGTAAGTTCCTTCTTCTGCTGCCAATGTTGCCTACCTTACTACAGAGCATGTTTTCTCCCTTGTTGCTGCAATCTGCCAGACTTATTGCCGAGCATGTTTTTTCCTCTTATTGTTGAAAGTTGCCAACCTACTGTCGTGACACGTTTTCTCTTTGGTTACTGCAAGTTGTCAGACCTGCTACTATTGCTACTTGCACATGCTTTTATCGCTCCTTGCACGTTTTGCTTTTGCTGCATGCATGTGCACGGGCTACTATCACTACCTACACATTCTACTTGAGCTTACTGCTACTCCTACAATTTGCAGCTATTAGTTTGCCCGTTCTTGCTACTCGGAGGTTGTTGCTGTACGTGATACAACTGCTGGATGGGCTACACTCACTAAGATTGCCTGTTGGATGTGCTACACTTGTTGGGTTTGGTTGTTAGGCGTGCTACACTTACTGGTTTGGCCACTGGACGTGCTGCAATTTTTGGTTTGGCTGCTAGACAGGCTACACTTACTAGTATAGGCTCCCAGACGTATTGTTATTGGTTTGCCTACACCTTCTGTCGGAGCCTACTGCTGCTCCTAGATGTGCTACCCTTGCTGTTGCAATTTGCTTGCTACACTTATCTCCTTCTTTGGGTGGCTATTAGTTATTGCAAGTTGTAGTTGGTGTTGCGGATTGTTGGTTGGCCTACACCTTCTACCAAAGCTTGTTGTTGCTCCTGTTGCAATAGGTTCCTTCTCCTTTTGGGTTGGCCGGTGGCTATTGCCTTCTTCTTTCTTTGGTGTGACTACTGCACATCCTCTCTTTTGGTTTGGTGTGGCTGCCGACTACTTTGCTCCTTTGGTTTGGTTTGGTTTTCCAACTGCTGCTCTCCTTAGTGTGGCCAGTTGCTGCACCCCACCTTAGTGTGGCTAGTTGCTGCACCTCTCCTTAGTGTGGCCGATTGCTGCACCTTTTCTTGGTGGCTAGCTATTGCACGTTTTTCTCTCCTTGGTGTGGTTGTTGTATGTCTCCTTTGCTGGTTTAGTGTGGCTGCTAGTTGTTACACCTTGTTCTCCTTTTGGTAGGGTTGCCTTTTTCTCCCTTTATTGTGGTTGCCAATTGTTGCAACTCCTCCTTTGGTTGGTGTGGTTACCTCTTTCTTTGATGGTTGCTATCACCTCTTCCTTGGTTGGCTATTGCACTTTCCTTGGCCAGTTGCACCTTCCTTGGTGGTTGCTTCCTCTTGGCCATTCACCTCTCCTTTTGGCTACCTTTAGGTTTGTCATTCCTCTTAGAAAAATTTGTAGCACATACACTTGTCATGCAAGGTGCATGGGGTTATTTATAAAGCCTTAAGATTAGGGTTACATGATCATTAATGGTCATCATTGATTCCTAAAGGTTGCCTTATAATCAATGGCTAGATTTAATTCCTAAAATTTAGGGTCAATGGTCAACATTGACTTCTTAAAATTTAGGGTTAATGGTCAAGGATTAACGGTCAACCTTGACCTCTAAAATTTAGGGTGAATGGTTAATATTGACTTATTGACTTTAGTTGACCTCCCATGAATGGTTTTAAACAACAACTTCTATGCATCTTAATGACAT
Organism: Ceriops tagal; assembly: GCA_021533255.1. Lineage (NCBI taxonomy): Eukaryota > Viridiplantae > Streptophyta > Magnoliopsida > Malpighiales > Rhizophoraceae > Ceriops > Ceriops tagal. The sequence goes on along the minus strand of CM038594.1, from coordinate 9,705,015 downwards.
TCAAAATATCAAATCAACACGAACAACAATGTGAGATGCTATTAACAACAAATCTAACATAAGCCATCAAAGATGGGCTCAATATGCTGCTAGTTACTGTGTTGGTTATGCTTGCTGCTACAATTGCTAGTTGTGCTACAAGCTGCTTTCTCTCTTTTTGATGGCTACTGTACCTTCTCCTTTGGGTGGTTGCTGCACCTTCTTCTTTGGATTGGCTGCTACACCTTTTCCTTTATTGGTTTGTCGACTATTATACCTTTCCTTGATTAGTTTGCAAGCTATTGCACCTCTCCTTGATTGATTGCTGCAACTTCTTCCTTGGGTGGTTGATTGGTTGTCACACGTTCTCCTCTAGTTTGGTGTGACTGTTGCACGTCTCCTTTAATTTGGTGTGGCTACTACACGCCTTCTTCTTCTCCTTTTGGTTTGGCTAGTTGCTGCCTTTTTTTTCCCTTTGGTAAGGTTGTCGGTTGCTGCAACTTCTCCTTCAGTTGGTATGGCTGTCTTCTTCTTCGGTGGCTGTTGTCACCTCTCCTTGGTGTTGCATCTCTCCTTGGTGTTGCACTCATGGTTAGTCACTCTCTTTTTGGTGGCTGCCTCTTTCCTTGCCATTTTTTCTTTGTAGCTGGTTGGTCTCTTTTTTGCAACACACACCCATCTTGAAATATGCATGGATGTATTTATAAGCTTTGAAATTTAGCATTCCACAATCATCAACAGTCAGCATTGATTCTCAAGGGTTGCCCTACAATCAACGGCTAGATTTGATTCCTAAAATTTAGGGTCAATGGTCAACATTGACTTCCTAAAATTTAAGGTCAAGGGTCAACAGTCAGCCTTGACTCCTAAAATTTAAGGTCAATGGTCAACATTGACTTATTGACCTCAAAGTTGACCTACCATCAATGGTATTGACTAATTACTTCTTTGCATCTTAACAACATTCAAAACATCAAATCAATATGAACAACTATGTGAAATGCTGTTAACAACAAATCTAACATTAGCCATCAAAGATGGGCTCAACAAAGAGTAACTAGTAGTATAATAAACCCTCTTATTATATATAAACCTTACATGTAGCGAATAATCTTCCCTTGTTTTCAAATTCATTTGAATAATAACATACAACAAAGTAGAAAGAGATTGATTAAATTGCCCATCTAATTGTGGATGGGAAGTAATTGAGAACAATAGGTTAATACCTAATTTATCCCATATAGTCTTCTAGAATTAGCTAAAAAATTTTGTATCCTAGTATGAAATAAGGCATTAAGGCACATGCTGTAAGCGTATTACCTCTCTAAAGAACAATTTAGTCATATTGTTTGCATTGTTAATTTTATGGCATGAGATCAAGTATGTCATTTTCGAAAACATGTCAACAATAATATATACAAAATTCCTACCCTAAGGTTGGTTAGCCATGAGTTTAGATTTGGCCTATAAAATTTCCTAAAGGCTAATCTATCGTATGCTCCATGCACATTACCAAAGTTAGAATCTTTCATATATTCAAATTGTAATAATTTTGCTAAAAATGTAGAGATAAGGGCATAACTATGAAATAATGCATAAGCTACCACTTTCTTCTTACCCACTTGGCATGTCTCTTGTTCAACTTCCCTCGTCCCATTAAACACTTTAAGGACTTATGTTTAGCATGGATAACAAACTCTTTTGGCCAAAGGTAGTGTTGCTATATCTATAAAACCTGTATTTATGCATATAACTCCTTATTATATATGGGATAATTAAAGGTTGTTCCACTTAGCTTTTCCATTTTTTAAATCAATTTTAGAAAAGACATGTGAAATATGTAATTCATCTAACATGTCATGTAATCTAGGTATGAGATGATAATACTTTATAGTGATTTAGTTGACTGCTTAATAGTTAGTGCACATGATCTAAGTCCCATCCTTCTTAAGAATACTAGAACAATACATGGACTCATGTTCTCCCTTACATATCCCTTTGCATAAACTCTTTAATTTGCCTTTAAAGCTCTTGTCTCCTAAGGATTACTTCTTTAGGCTAGTTGGTTTGGAAATATTGTACTGGGGATAAATTTAATTTGATATTCTATTCCTCTTAAAGGTGACAAATCACTTGATTCTTTAGAAAAAAAATTCACCAAATTCATGCAAAAGAGAAACAATAACACTAAACAAAGAAATATTAAGCTCGTTAGTACTAAAACAAGCCTCTTTGTATAAAACTACAATCATAAGCTATTTCAAATAAAAACTCTCTTAACCTTACTTTCTTTTACATATAGAAACATAACAGGGGTGAGTGAAAACGAAAAGAAAAATCCAACAACAGAAAAGAAAAATCCTCTAACAGTAAAAAAGAAAGAGCCTCAGCAACCAAAAAGAAAAAACCTCTAGTAGCAGAAAAGAAAAAGCCTCTAGCAGCAGAATAGAAAAGCATTCAATAGCAGAGAAGAAAGAGCCTTCAGCAGCAGAAAAGAAAAAGCCTGCAGCAGCAAAAAAGAAAGAGAATCCAATAGTAGAAAGGGTGAGTAGTAGAAAGAAAGAGGGCAAAAATCGACAAAGAGTTGAAAACATGCAAAGGAGAGAACCTGTAGAGGAGAGAACTGACAAAGAGTTGAAAAACCAATAGAGAGTTGAGAACTTGTAGAGGAGAGAACTGATAGAGAGTTGAGAACTTGTAGAGAAGAGAACCGATAGAGAGTTGAGAACTTGTAAAGTAGAGACTATGTGAAGCCAGGAAAGAAACCCGGTAGAGATAAAGAGAAACTCAACAAAGTTTAAGCAGAAAATAGTAGTGAGAAAGCAGAGAACGGTAGAAAACTTAAGCATAGACTGATAGAGCTTGAGAAAAGATCGGCAGTGAAAAAGGACAAAATGGCAGAAAGCTTAAGCAGAGACTAGCAGTGAGGAAAGAGAAGATTGGTTTTTTGCTATAGCAACCTGTGCACACAAAAAGATCTTTCTCAAGGGAGTTTTTGTTATCTATTTATGAACTTCTTGAAAAAGGGTAGGGAACCCTTGGGGTGATCAGGAGATTATTGTAAGTGGTTAAGGAGTGATCCTTCCATAATGGTTAAGGAGTGAAACTTCCATTACATCATTTGTATCCTTTGATTGCAAGAGTAGATCATGTGATCTAGAAGTGATCTTATCATAGCGTGGGTGTAGATATTATGGGTCAACCACATAAAAATCTTGTGTGTTTTGGGTGCTTATGTTTGCTTGATATTCATATGGCTGTTCTTACATAAAAAAGCAAGATAAAATTGGATCATAAACTTTAACAAATCACAAAGGTTTAATTTAGACAATTTTGTAAAAAGTAAGCATTTCACACTGATTCACCTCCTTACCCTTTCAGTATGAGACCCAAGAAGGTCCATATCAATTGGTATTAAAGTATGGTTCCTTTATTGATTAATTATGCTTGCTTTGATCAAAAATTGTTTTGCTACTGTCGTGAACCTTTACATCTATTGCTAGTTAATATCATAGAAAGCATAAACAATGTTAACAGCAAGGGCATTCCCATTTTTTATGGACAAAATTATCAATTATAGAAGAATAGAATGCTTTCATATTTACTGTCACTTGGTCTGGATGTGTTTGAATCTATTGTCAATGGCTTTACTTTTGTTGCTAAAGGTGCTACTATGACACTTACTGATAAGAAGAATTTAGAATATGATGGAAAGGATAGAAATACCTTATATGCCTTTTTATTAGACAAAAAATTTACCAAAATGATGGGGTGCAACATAGTCAAACAAATTTAGGACAAACTAAAGAATATTTATGAAGGAGACAATGTTGTGAAGGAAGCCAAACTACAAATCTAAAGGAACAAATGTGAAGATATAAAGATGCTGAATGATGAATCTATGGATGCCTTCTTTATAAGAGTAAATGAAATTGTATGCTCCACTAGAGGTTATGGAGAGAAGATTAATGATGCTATTGTGGCAAGAAAGATACTTAGAACCTTAACAGAAGCTTTTAATGCCAAAGTTTCCTCCATAAAAGATAGAGATTTGGATAGGCTGTCCTTGGATGATTTACATAGCATATTGGTGGCTTATGAAATGAGAATAGCCCCAATAAAAAAAGAAAAGAAGCCTAAGGCAGAGAAGGAGTTGGCCTTCAAGGCAATGAAGAAATTAAATATTAAAAAACATGAAAAGGAATCCAATAACAGCTCCAAAGTAGAAGAGAGAAAAGGAAAAGGGAAGTACAAGGAGAATTACCCTTGAAATGCTATAGTTGTGGAGGGATTGGACACTTTGCAGTGGACTGCCAAAAGAGAAATGAAACAAATAATAATAATGATGATAAGTTGACCCCAAGGAGGAGAACAAAGAAATCCAACTATCCTAAAACTAGGAATTTAAGTGGCAAAGGGAAAAAGAAATTCTTCAAATCCAAAAGAAGACATTTCTTGAGCAAGTTGGATGAAGAAGATTCTAAAGAAGAAACTGATGATGATTCTGTTGAGGCCATCTTTGATGGTTAATGTTGGATTTATTGTCAATAACATCTTATATGGTTGTTTGTGTCGATTTGATGTTTTGAATGTCATTGAGATGCAGCAAAGTCATTGGTCAAAATCATTAACGGCAAGTCAACTTTGAAGTCAATAAGTCAATATTGACTGCTGACTTTAAATTTTAAGGGTCAAGGTTAACCATTGATCCTAAATTTTAGGAAGTTAATGTTAACCATTGACCTTAAATTTTAGGAATCAAATCTAGTTATTGATTGTAAGGTAACCCTTGGGAATTAATGTTGACCGTTGATAAGTGTGTAACCCTAATCTCAAAGCTTTATAAATACCTCCATGCATCTTGCAAGACTGATGTGTAGGTTGCAAAAAAATTGAGAGAATGGCTAGGGTTGCAAAGAGAGAACGATGTGTATGCTACAAAAAATTGAGAGAACGGCAAAGGCTGTAGAGATGAATAGCAAACCTAAAGCCAATGAGAGGTGAATGGTAAACCTAAAGCCAAAGATAGGTTAAATGGCAAAGAGAAAGGTAGCCACTAAAGAGAGAGTGATCGGCTAAGGCAAAGGAGGAGTGATCGGCTAAGGCAAAGGAGGTAGCCATCAAAAAGAGGTGCAGCCGGCCAAGAGAGGTACAACACCAAGGACAGGTACAGCTAGCTAAAAGAGGTGCAGCAGTTGGCAGCCTTACCAAAGGGAGAAGGAGTTGCAGCAACTTATAACCACACCAATTGAAGGAGGAGTTACAGTAATTGGCAACCTTACCAAATGAAAAAGAAGTTGCAGTAACTGGTAGCTACACCAACCAGAGAAGGAGTTAAAGCAACCAACAGCCACACCAACCAGAGAAGGAGTTGCAACAACTAGTAACCTCACAAACCGATGGAGAAGTGGCAACAACTAATAGCCCTACCAAAAGGAAGAGTTATAGTAATTGGCAGCCACACCAAGTAAAGGAGGAGTTGCAACAACTAGCAGCCTTACCAAAGGGAAAAGAAGAAGGCAGCAGTCGGCCAAACCAATAGGAGAAGAAGAAGGTGTAGTAGCCATACCAAACTAGAGGAGACGTGCAGCAACCACACCAAACTAAAGGAGACGTGTAGTAACCATACCAAACCAAAGGAGACATGCAACAATCACACTAAAACAGAGGAGACATGCAGCAGCAAGCACAACTAGTAGTAATAGTAGCAAGTGCAAGCACAACGAGTAGCAGGCAGCAAATGCAGGCACAACTAGTGCAGGCACGACCAACAATAGTCATAACCAGCAGCTTGCAACACAACTAGCAGCTTGCAGCATAACTAGCAGCATGCAGCATAACCAGCAACTTGCAGCACAACCAATAGCAAGTTGCACTAGCAGCAAGAGGGGAAAACTTACCTTGGCAATAAGGTAGGCAACACCAATAACAGGAGGAGAAAACTTGCCTCACCAGTAGGGCAGGTAGCACCAACAGCAGGAGGAGAAAATTGGTCACGATTGTAAGGTAGGTAAAACCAGCAACAGGAAAGCAACCTACTAAGGCAGCAAGTGAAGCAACCTGCCAAGGTAGCAGGGGAAAAAACCTGCCAAGGTAGCACCAGTAGCAAAGGAAAGAACCTATCAAGGCAGCAGATGAGGTAGCATTGGCAGTAATGGAAGAAACCTACCAAGGCAGCAAGTGAGGTAACATTGATAACAGAGGAAAGAACCTATCAAGCTAGCAGGTGAGGCAGCACCAACAACAAATGGAGAGAACCTGCAGCAGAGATAACCTACAACTGTGAGAACCTGCAAAGGAGAGACCGGTAAAGCTGATAGACCCTGCAGAGAAGAGACCGGTAAAGCTTAAGCAAAGACCGGTAGTGAGGAAAGAGAAGATCTACTCTGTGCATTAGCAGCTTGTGCATATTGAGTGATCCTTCTCAAGAAAGTGTTAATTACTAACCTTTTTATAAACTTTATGAAAAAGGGTAGGAGACGCTTGGAGTGATCAGAAGATCATCTCATCTAGTGATCGAGAGATCATATCTTTAAGTGATCAGGAGATCAACTCTTCTAGTAATTGAGAGATCAAACCTTTGAGTGATTAGAAGATCATTATAAGTGGTTATGGAGTGATCCTTCCACAAGTGGTTAAGGAGTGATCCCTACACAACATAACTGTATCCATTGATAACAAGAGTGGATTGTGTGATTTAGGAGTGATCTTATCACACCGTAAACGTAGCTCACACATTGTGGGTAAACCACTTAAAAATTTTTGTGTGTTCTCTGGTGTTTGCGTTTGATTTGATATCTATATGGCCAATCTCATATAAGTGCAACACGTCCAGGAGGCTATACTAGTAAGTATAGCAAGTTTGGCAACCAAACCAGAAATTGCAGCATGTCTGGGAGGCTATACCAGCGAATGCAGCATGTCCAGCAGGCAATCCCAGTGAGTGTAGCACATCCAACAATTGTAGCACATGCAGCAGTAACCTCTGGGCAATAGGAGTAGACAAACCAACAGTTAAAAATTACAGGAGCAACAACAAGCTTAAGCAAAATGTGTAGGCAGTGATAACATCCCGTGCACATGCAAGTAGCGACAGCAGAATGTGCAGGAAGTGATAATAGCATGTGTGGGCAGTAAAAGTAGAATGTAGACAAAAATAGCATCCCGTGCGGATAGTGATAGCAATAGGTTTGACAGCTACCATAAGTGGTTAAGGAGTGATCCTTCTACAACCAAACTGTACCCCTTAATAACAAGAGCGGATTGTGTGATTTAGGAGTGATCCTATCATAACGTGGAAGTAGCTCGCACATTGTGGGTAAACCACATAAAAATTGCTGTGTGTTCTTGGGTGCTTGCGTTTAATTGATATCCGTACAATCGCTCTCACATAAAGAAGAAATAAAAATTGGATCATTGGCTTTAACAAGTCATAGAGGTTAAATCTAGATAGATTTGTAAAAAGCGAATATCTTACATTGATTCACCTCCTTTTCTGTGTGAGACCTAAAAAGGTCCTCATCAAGTGGTATAAGAGCTAGGTTCCCTCTATTGATCCATTATGCTTGCTTTGATTTGAAGTTGTTTGTTGCTGCTATGAATTTTTATTTATACTACTGATTGATGTCATGGATAGGATGAACAATGTTAACAACAAGGGCATTCCCACTTTTGATGGGATGAATTATTAGTTATAGAATAATAGAATGCTCCTATATTTGATCGCACTTGGTCTGGATGTTTTTGAATCTGCTGTTAGCGACTTCGTCCTTATTGTTGAAGGTGCTGCTATGACACCTATTGATAGGAAGAATTTGGAGTGTGATGGAAAGGCGAGAAATGCATTATATGCCTCTTTATCAAACAAAGAATTCACCAAAGTGATGAGGTGCAACACAACCAAGTAAATTTGGGATAAGTTGAAAAACATTTATGAAGGAGACAAGGTTGTGAAGGAAGCCAAGCTACAAATATGAAGGAGTAGATTCAAAGACATAAAGATGTAGAATGACGAGTTTGTGGATGCCTTTTTCACAAAAGTCAACAAAATTGTGTGCACTATCAGAGGCTATGGAGAGGAGATCCATGATACTATTGTGGTAAGGAAAATACTTAAAACCTTATTGGAAGCTTACAATGCCAAAGTTTCCTCTATAGAAGATAAAGATTTGGATAGATTGCCCTCAGATGATTTGCACAGCATATTGGTGGCTTATGAAATAAGAATAACCCCAATAAAGAAAGAAAAGAAGTCTAAGGTGGAGAAGGAGTTGGCCTTTAAGGTAATGAAGAACTTAAAGATTAAAGACCAAGAAGAAGAATCCAACAACAGCTCTGAAGAAGAAAATGGTGATTTTGAATTAGATGAAGTTATGACATACATCACCAACATTATGAGGAAAGGAAAAGGGAAGTACAAGGGAAAATTACCATTGAAGTGCTTTAGCTATGGAGACATGGGGCACTTTGCTATAGACTACCCAAAGAGAAGAGAAGCAAATAGTGATGATGATGATGAGCTGGTCCCATGAATGAGAACAAAGAAATCTAGTTATTATAAAGTTGGAAATTTAAGTGCCAAAGGGAAAAAGCAATTCTTTAGATCCAAAAGAAGAAATTATTTGAGCAAGCTGGATGAAGAAGATTCTGAAGAAGAAGTTAATGATGACTCAGATGATGATGCTACAAGGAATGTAATGGTTGCTAAAGTAAATGATGTTTTAGAATCTTTAAATGATAAGGAATCAACAAAAGAGGAAGAGGATGAGTTGGTTTAGTAACTTAAGAATGAACTGAGAGCTTTTTTGCACAAAAATAGCAAGCTGAAAAAAGAGGTAAAGCATCTTAGGAAGCTATATGAAAATTCTACTGCTGATGAATCTGATCTCCAGGTGAAAGAAAAGGAGTTTGAAGCAAAAGAGAAGGAGTACTTGAAGAGAATTGAGGAGTTAATTGTACTTAATGAAGAGCAAGGCAAGATGCATGAAGATCTTAGCACTAAGGTGATTGCATAAGAGCAAGAGGTGCTAATTTTGCAAGCCAAGCTCCACAAGGCTAAGTCTGAACTGAGGAAGCATGAAAAAAGTTTTATGCAAGCCATGGAAGTGAAAGGAGAGTCCTCTTTAGCAAATGCCATTAGGGAGGATGCTACTAGGAAGTTGGATGAGTGTTTAAGTAATCAAAGACCTTATTTTATAAGGAAGAAAGGACTTGGCTATATTGAAAAGCCAAGTGAAAAGGTAGAAAAGAAGAAAAAAATTGTGTTTATACCTGAAAGTAAGCACAATGATGTTATAGAGAAAAGAAACCAACCCAAGCTAAAATGGGTTAGGAAAGATATGGTGAAGACTCCTATCCACAGGAGATAGGTTATTAAAGATAGAGAGAAGGTTGCCATATTAGTTGTTGAAGATAGGAAACATAGACTTAGTGAATGAAGAAAATCCACATTTGAAGGACTTTGTTGGAGTTGTGGTAAGTATGGGCTCAAGGCTAATTCGTTTTGGAGTAATGGGCCTATAATGAAGAGGAATGTGAGGCAAGAGTCTAAGGGGAGATTCTATCAAGAAAAGAGACAGTCTTAGGTGAAAAGAAGTCATATTCCATTGAGGAACAGTTTTGATTTGCTAGGAGAGATTTGTGGAAGATGCGAAAGGGCTAGACATACTGCTGAGGATTGCTTGACATTATTGCCTAGTTAAAGAGTGCAAAGGAAAACACCTCCACATGCTTTCACATTTAGCCAAACATGGCTGCCCGGTCAAAGAATGTAAAGGAGAACACCTACATGTTCGACCAACCATTGCTGCCTAGTCAAAGAGTGCAAAAGTGAACACTTGCACATGCTTTTACATTTAACCAAAGAAGAAGAAGAAGAGGAAAAGAAATGACTATAGTTGTAGAAGTCGCCTTAAAAGTTTCCAAGAAAGAAAAGCCATGGATCTTAGATAGTGGCTGCTTTTCATATATGACAGGAGACTTCAAGGTGTTAAAGGAAGGAGCAAAACATGATAGAGGGTCAGTTAAATTTAGCAATAATGATGCTTTAAAGATTCAAGGTATCAGTACTGTTAAAATTGGTGTCGAAAAACTAAAATCGAAAGAAGTGCTTTATGTTGAAGGGCTAAAACATAATCTTATCAGTGTTAGCCAGCTTTGTGATAATGGACATAAAGTTACTTTCAATAATAGTGGCTGCATAGTAAAGAGACTAAGAGATGGTGCTATTCTTACTAAGGGTAAAAGAACAAATGGAAACTTTTATTAAGTTTTCAGATGCAACAACACATGCTACATGAGCACTAAAGATGAAAACTTGTTATGACATAAAAGATTGAGACATCTTGGACAAAAGAGGCTGAACTTAAGTATTCAGCCATCCCCAAAAGGCTAAGGTATGCCTCTAACCCCTCTCCCCTTCCCTCTTTTATTATTCTTTGGATTTGTTGTAAAAGAGAGATATTTTGCACAAAGAGAGAGAGAGAGAGAATATATACTAATCAAAAAGGAGAGTAGCTTGATGAATACAGGGGCAGATTTGTCAAAGGGGAGAAGCATAAAGGGGGAGTTAAACCCAGTTAAGGGAGATGCATGTTTCAGGGGCTTATGCTTAATTGCTGAAAGTTGGATTTAATGTATTGCCAATAAATCCAAAAGGGTAGATTGTTGAGCCCATCTTTGATGGCTTATGTTGGATTTGTTGTCAATAACATCTCACATTGTTGTTCATGTTGATTTGATGTTTTAAATGTCATTGAGGTGCATAGAAGTCGTTGGTCAAAACCGTTGATGGGAGGTTAACAAAGTTAATGAGTCAATATTGACCATTGACCCTAAATTTTAAGGGTTAAGGTTGACTGTTGACCTTAAATTTTAGTAAGTCAATATTGACCATTGATCCTAAATTTTTGAAATCAAATTTGGCCGTTGATTGTAGGGCAACCTTTGGGAATCAACAATAATTGTTGATGATCGTGTAACCCTAATCTTAAGGCTCTATAAATAACCTTATGCACCTTACAAGACAAGTGTGTGTGCTACAGATTTTTCTAAGAGGAACAACAAACCTAAAGGTAGCCAAAAGGAAGGTGAATGACAAAGATGAGGCAGCCACCAAGGGAGGTGCAGCCGACTAAGGTAAGTGCAGCAATTGGCCAAGATGCAGGTGATAACAACCACCAAAGAAAGAGGCAGCCACACCAACCAAAGAAGGAATTGTAACAACCAATAACCACACCAAACCAGTAAAGGAGAAGGTGTGTAGCAGCCACACCAAACCAGAAGAAAGGGTGTGCAACAACCACACCAAAGAAAAAAGAAGGTAGCAGCCGGCCAACCCAAAAGGAGAAGGAACCTATTACAGTAGGAGCAGCAGCAAGCTTTCGCAGAAGGTGTAGGTAAACTAGCAATCCGCAACACCATCTATAACTTGTAACAACTAGCAGCCACATAAAGAAGGAAAGAAGTGCAATAAGCAAGTTGCAACAACAAAGGTAGCACAACCAGGAGTAGCAGCAGGTTCTGGCAGAAGGTGCAAGCAAACCAGCAAGTGCAGCATGCCTGGGAGGCTATACCAGTAAGTGCAGCATGTCCAGTGACCAAACTAGTAAGTGCAACACATCCAGCAGGCAATCCTAGCGATTACAGCACGTCCAATAGGTAATCCTATTTAGTGTAGCATGTCCAGTAGTTATAATACGTGCAAGCAACAAAAGCAGAACATGCGAGGAGTGATAGCCACATGTGCAAATAGCGAAAGTAAAACGTATAGGTAGTGATAGCACCACGTATGGATAGCGATAGCAGAATGTGCAAGCAGCAATAACAGCACGTGCGAACAGCAATAGCAGAACGTGTAGGCAGCAAGAACAGCATGTGTGGACAGTAATAGTAGAATGTGCAGGCAGCAATAGTAGTAAGTCCAGCAGCTTGCAGTAGTTGAGGAAAGAATGTGTCCTGATAGCAAGTTTGGCAACTTGTAGCAACCAAGGAGAAAACATGTCCCAACAGTAAGTCTAGCAACATGTAGCAGTAGAGGAGAAAGTGTGCCCTAATGGCAAGTTTAGCAGCTTGTAGTAACAAAGGAGAAAATGTGCCTGGCAGCAAGTTCGACAGCTTATAGTGGTAGAGGAGAATGCATGCTCTGACAAGAAGTCCAATAGCTTGTAACAATAGTGAAGGCAATCTACCAAGGCAATAGGAAAGGCAACACTAACAATAGGAGGGGAAAACCTACCAAGGCAGCAAGGGAGACAGCGCTGGCAATAGAGGAGACATCCTGCTAAGGCAGTAGGTGAGGCAACATTGGCAATAGAGGGACAGAACCTGTAATGGAGATAATCGGTAGCAGAGAGAACCAACAGGGGAAGAGAACCTATAGCAAAGATAACTTATAAAGAAGAGATTGGAAAAGCCTAAGCAAAAACCAGCAATAAGGAAGGAAAAGATCTGCATTCTGCACTAGCAACCTATGCACATTGAGTGATTTTTTTCCAAGAAAGTTTTCATTATAAACCTTTTGATAAACTTGTTGAAAAAGGGTGGGATACCTTTAGAGTGATTGGGAGATCAACTCAATGATCAGGAGATCATTGTAAGTGGTTAAAGAGTGATCCTTCCATAAGTGGTTAAGGAGTGATCCTTCCACAACCAAATTGTATCCCTTGATAACAAGAGTGGATTGTGTGATTTAGGAGTGATTCTATCACACTGTGGACATAGCTCACATATTGTAGGTGAACCATATAAAAATTATCGTGTGTTCTTGGGTGTTTGCATTTGATTGATATCTATATAGCCACTCTGAAGTTCTCGACTTCTCCCTAGGATCTATTAGTTTGTGATACTGAGAGGGGGGTGAATCAATATCACCACAAATCGCAATTCGCAGGTAAGTGAACAACTTCAACTTCTTCTTAAAAGCAAACTCTTTCTCAAACTCGACTAAGGTAGATCTATTGCTACTTACTAATCACAATAGTCCCTAAAGTCACCTTTCAGACACCTTGCCTAATAGACAATTCAGATGTTCTTGTTTAGGTCTTTGTTAGGTTATGGGTTGGCTGATACTTTAGCTGCGTTCACAACTCAATTCAAAACATAGAACGTAACGCAAATTAAGGACACACGAGATTTACTTGGTTCCATCAATATGACGTACATCCACAGTGGATCTCTCTCTTACCACCGGATTTCTCTCTCTTTGTCCACCCCTCTTTGGCCATTCCAGATTTTCTCTCCTTTTCCCATATTTGGCCGTGTTTTCTATTGTTGTTCCCACAGCCTTGTATGGGTTGTAATTGTTGTCAACTAAATTTAGGTGTGCAAGAAAGTAAATCCATATGGAAGGGCAAAAAAGTAAAAGCCACATGGAAAGGCAAGAAAGTAAAAGCCAAATGGAAGGGCAAGAACGTAAAACCGTCGCGTAAGCCCTATTGGGGTTTCATGGAGAAGAGTATATAATGGTCTTGGAAGACAAAGCTAGAAGGTGTCGGCAATATTAAGCATTCAGCAAATCTTGATAACCGACCAACCAAAGAGAACACCAAACCCTACACAGAAGAACACCATCGGCAAGGGAGAAGAGAGAAAACCGTCCAAAGGGAGTTGACAATTGAGCAAAACGGACAAAAACCTAAAGCAAAAATGTAGCCATCGTCGGAAATTGAACAGTGTCGTCGGAAATTGAACAGAATGAAGAACAACCAAATTGAGCAAATCAAAGCAAACCGTGTGACGACAAGAGAGAGAAAACAAAGCTGACGGATGAAGAGAGAGAAAATGCAGCCGACGGACGAAGAGAGAGATGCCATCGGAAGAGCAAATAGCAAATTTGCGACGGTGTGAGACAAACGAATGACACAGCAAGGAGAGAACCATGAAATGGACGAAGAAAGAGAACCGTCAGCAAAAACAGAACCGTCAAGAGAGAGAAAGAGGAGACGGCCGAAGGAGAGCTGTATGAAGAACAACCGTCAAGAGAGAGAGAGAAAGAGGAAACGGTCGAAAAAGTGAGCAGAACGGCAAAAATAGATAACCGGCGAAAACCCAAGATCAGCCAAATCGGAGTCAACGGGAAGGAGAGAGAAAACACAGCCAAATAAGGGAAAAGGAGAGAAAATCTAGAATGGCCAAAGAGGGGTGGACGAAGAGAGAGAAATCCGGTGGTAAGAGAGAGAAATCCGGCTGGACAGCAAGAGAGAGAGAAATAGACAGGCAAGCCGTAAGACAGTGAGATCGTGAGACAAGAAAATGGGTAAGACCATGAGACAGTGAAAGCAGGAGCTGTGTGAGACAACATAGAGAAGAACTTCGGCGAAGCATTGGAAAGAATTCAACGTATTTGCAGACCTCTTCAAGAGAGGTTAGAGAGCGTTGCGGTGAACTTCTAAGCGGCAATGGAGCAGCCTTTCAATTCAACAGAGGCAAGACAAGCTAGAAGAAGGGTAAACACAGTAAGTGACACTCTTTGTATTGTACTTGCTTAGTAATTGCAATAGTGAAAGGAGCAGAGGATAAAGACATCCATTGTAACTGGAATTCTTAAGTATAGTGGATAGTCTCGGTAGAGGGAGAGTCCCTACAATTATGGATGTACATCACATTGATGAAACCACGTAAATCTTGTGTGTCCTTAATTTGCTTTACGTTTTGTGTTTTGAATTGAGTTGTGAACGGAGCTAAAGTATCAGCCAACCAATAACCTAACGAAGACCTAAACAAGAACATCTGAATTGTCTATTAGGCAAGGTGTCTGAAAGGTGACTTTAGGGACTATTGCGATTAGTAGGTAGCAATAGATCTACCTTAGTTGAGTCTGAGAAAGAGTTCACTTTTAAGAAGAGGTTGAAGTTGTTCACTTACCTACGAATTGCGAATTGTGGTGATACTGATTTACCCCCCCTCTCAATATCACAAACTAATAGATCCTAAGGAGAAGTCAGGAACTTCATGCTCTCACATAAAGAAGAAATAAAAATTGGATCATTGGCTCTAACAAGTTATAGAGGTTAAATTTGGATGAATTTGTAAAAAGCGAATATCTCACACTGATTTACCCATTTCTTAGTATGAGACCTAAAAAGGTCCTCATCAATCTACTTTGATCTGAATTTGTTTGTTACTGCTTTGATTCTGTACATTTACTGCTAATTGATATCATGGATAGCATGAACAATGTTAATAGTAAAGGCATTCCTACTTTTAATGGACAGAATATTAGGTATGGAAGAATTGAATGCTCCCATATCTGATGTGACTTGGTTTGGATGTATTTGAATCTATTGTTAGTGGCTTCATTGATGAGAACCATTTTAGGTCCACACTGAGAGACGGGTAAATCAGTGTGAGATATCCTCTTTATACAAATCAATCCGAATTTAACCTCTGTGACTTGTTAAAGTCGATGATCCAATTTTTTATTGTTCTCCTTTATGTGAGCACAACCGTATGAATAAAAAATCAATGCGCATGCGTAAGCACCCAAGAAGACACAATAATTTTTACATGGTTCACCCACAATGTGTGAGCTACGTCCACGGTGTGATAGGATCACTCTTAAATCACACAATCCACACTTGTTATCAAGGGATACAATAATGTTGTGGAAGGATCACTCCTTAACTACTTGTGGAAGGACTACTCTCTAACCACTTACAACGATCTCCTGATCACTCCAAGGGTATACCACCCTTATTCAACTAGTTTATTAAGAATTTATAGTGAAACTTTTCTGGAGAATAATCACTTAATGTGTACAGACTACTAATGCAGAATATGGATCTTCTCTTTCTTTTGTTATTGATGTTGTCTTACCTGTTGCCGGTACTGCCTGCATGCGCTGCTATTGCTGCTCGTTGCACTACTTTGATGTCTGCATGTGCTGCTACTACTATCTATGTGTGCTGTTATTGCTGCTGCACATACTACTGTTGTCCTCACGCGCTACATCTACTATCTGCATGTGCTGCTATTGTCCGTGTGCACTGCTGCTTCTGTTTGCACGTATTGCTCTCGCTGTTTTGGTTACTGGGCATGCTGCACTTACTGGTATAGCCTCTTGGACATGCTGCTACTGTCTGCATCTGCTACACCTGCTGTCTACATGTGCTACGCCTACTGTCTACATGTGCTGCTCCTGCTGTCCACACGTGCTGCACCTGCTGTTCATGCACATTGTTGCTTCTGTCCACACGCATTGCTTTTGTCTGTGCACGCTACGCCTGCTGTGCGCACATGTTTCTGCTATCTGCGCATGCTACTGCTGTCTAGTTGCGTCGCTGGTGTTATCCTTACATGCATGGGCTGGTATCGCTGCCTGTACATTCTCCTATTACTATTCGCACGTGATGCTATCGCTGATTTGGCTGCTAGGTGGGCTGCACTTATTGATTTGGTTGCTGGACACACTGCACTTGCTGGTATAGTCTCCCGAACGTGCTGCTGGTGCTGGTAGTCCCTCCTGAACGTGCTACTAGTGCTGGTATACCTTCCTAGATGTGCTGCTGGTGTTAGTATACCCTCTTGGATGTGCTACTGGTGCAGGGACGCCTCCTGGACGTGCTGCTAGTGCATGCCTGTTGGTTTGCTGGTGCAGGGACCTTCTTCTGCTACACCACCTTCTACTAAACCTGCAACCTGCACCTCTCCTTGTGTAGTTACTAGTTCTTCAACACCTTCTGTCGGACTTGTTGGTGGTTGCTAGTTCTGGTATAGGCTCCCCTTTCTGCTGGTTTTGGTATAGGCTCCTAGATTGCTTTTGGTTTACTATTGGTTCTGTCCTGGATTGCTTCTGGTTTGCTTGGTTTTGGTATAGGCTCCTAGATTGTCTCTCTTGCTACCGGACCTTCAGGTTTGTCTCCCTTGGTTGCTAGATTCATAGGTTGCTGTAACTCGGTGAGGACGTGGTAGCTGCAACTTGGTGAGGGCCGGCTGCTGCAAGTGCTGGTGAGGTTCGACTGCTGCAACTTGTGGTTTACTGGTGTGGTGGTTGGCTACTAATTCCTAGACCTACTGTTGCAGGTTCTGATTTTTTGCTTGATTCCCAAGTGTGCTTCTGCTACTAGGAAGCCTCCTGAGGTGTTGTTGGTCTGCTGGAAAACCTCTTGGATGTGCTGGTGTGGTGGTCGGCTGCTGTTGTCACTTTGTGAGGGCCAATTGCTGCTGTCACCTTTGTGAGGGCCAACTATTGCTGTCACCTTCGTGAGGGCCGGCTATTGCTGTCACCTTCATGAGAGCCGGCTACTGGTTTGTTAGTGAGGGCCAGCTACTTTGATGCCTCATTCTCTCCCTCTTGGCCAGCTACACCTCCCTTGGTGGCTACCTCTTCTCTCGCTGTTCACCTCACCTTTTGGCTTTAGGTTTGCTGTTCACCTCTCTTTGGCCAGTTCTCTCAATTTTCTACAGCACACTCCCTTTTTGCAAGACGCATAGGGGTATTTTTAGAGCCTTGAGATTAGGACTACACGATCATTAATGGTCATCGTTGATTCTCAAAGGTTGCCTTATAATCAATAACTAGATTTGAGTCCTAAAATTTAAGGTTAATGGTCACCAGTCAACAGTCAATCTTGATCCCTAAAATTTAGGGTTACGATTAATATTGACTCCTCAACATCAGGGCTGACCTGTCATCATTGATTTTTCCCAATGACCTCTCTGCATCTCAACAGCATTCATAATCTTAAATCAACACATATAACTGTGTGAGATGTTGTTGATAAGAAATCCAACATTAGCCATTAAAGATGGGCTCAACAATCTCCCCCTTTGGATTTGTTGGCAACACATTAAATCCAACAATGCACATATAACAATTTTCAACATTTACTGCTCCCCCTGCACATTGTCATTCATAGTTCCCTTGAAAACATGCGTCTCCCTTAACTGGGTTTAACTTCCCCTTTCTACTTCTCCCCCTTGACAATTTCTCCCCCTTTATTTATTAAGCTACTCCCCTTTTTGATTAGTATATACTCTCTTTGAATTTATGAAAAATATCTTCCCCTTTGACAACAAATCCAAGGAATAACAGAAGAAAGAAGTGGAGAGGGGTTAAAGGCATACCTTAGCCTCTAGGGGGTGGTTGAATACTCAAGTTCAACCCATTTTGACCAAAATGTCCCAATCTTCTATGCCACAACATATTCTCATCTTTGGTGCTCATGTAGCATATGTTTTTCCTTCTATAAGCTTGGTATAAGTTTCCATTTGTTCTTTCACCCTTAGTAAGAACAGCACCATCACTTAATCTTTTCACCGTGCAACCACTTTAGTCGAAAGTAACTTCATATCCATCATCACAAAGCTAGCCAATACTGATAAGATTGTATTTTAGCCTGTCAACATAAAACACTTTCTTTGATTTTAGCTTTTCTGCACCAATTTTAGCAGCACCAATACCTTTAATCTTTAAGGCACCATCATTGCCAAATATAACTGATCTTCCATGATATTTTACTACTTCCTTGAACATTTTAGAGTCTCCTATTATATGTGAAGAGCAAACACTATCCAGGATCCATGACTTTTCTTTCTTGGAAGCTTTTAAGGCTACATCCATAACCATAATCACTTTTATTCCTCTTTTTCTTCTTTAGCCAAATGTGGGAGCATGTGTAGGTGTTCTCTTTTGCATTCCTTGACTAGGCAGTAATGTCAAGTAGTCCTTAGCAGCGTGTCCAACCCTTTCACATCTTCCATAGATCTCTCCCAGCATATTAGACCTGTTTCTCAGTGGAATATGACTTTTTTCCACTTAAGACTATTTCCTTTCTTGATAGAGTCTCCCCTTAGACTCTTGGCTTACCCTCCTTTTCATTATAGGCCAAGTATTCCAAGATGCATTAGCCTTGTGCCCATACTTGCCATAGCTCTAGTGGAAACCTTTGAACCTAGATTTACTTCTTTTACTAAGTTCATGTCTTCTTTCTTTAGTGGCTAGTGTGGCAACCTTTTCTCCATCTTTAATAGTCTGCCTCCTATGGATGGGAGTTTCCACCACGTCTTTCCTAACCCATTTTATCTTACGTTGCTCTCTTTTCTCCATCACGTCATTGTGCTTGCTTTTGGGCATAAACACAATCTTCTTCTTTTCTTTTACCTTCTCACTTGGCTTTTCAATGTAGCCAAGTCTTTTCTTCCCCATGGAATAACGTCTATGATTGCTTAAACACTCATCTAACTTTCTGGTAGCATCCACCTTGATGGCATTTGTTGATAATGACTCTCCTTTCATTTCCATGGTCTGCATAAAGCTTTCTTCATGCTTTTTTAGCTCAGACTCGGCCTTATGAAGCTTGGCTTGCAAAGTCAGCATCTCTTGCTCTTATGCAATCATCTTAGCACTAAGGTCTTCATGTATGTTGCCTTGCTTTGCCTCAAGTATATTTAACTCCTCAATTCTCTTCAAGTACTCCTCTTTGCTTCAAATTGCTTTACCTTCACCTAGAGATTAGATTCATTCGTAAAAAACCAAATGAGAAGGTAGCAAAGAAGAAGAAAATTGTGTTTGTGCCTTACAGCAAGCATAATGATGTGATGGAGAAGAGAAACCAACCCAAGTTAAAATGGTTAGGAAAGATGTGATGAAAACTCCTATCTAAAGGAGATAGGTGTTAAAGATAGAGAGAAGGTTGCCACAACAGTTGCTGAAGATAGGAGACATGGACTTAGTGAAAGAAGAAAATCCAAATTTGAAGGATTTTGCTAAAGTTGTAGTATGGGCATAAGGCTAATATATGCTAGACTAATGGGCCCATAATGAAAAGGAATACAAGGCAAGAGTCTAGAGGGAGACTCTATCGAGAAAGGAGATAATCTCAGGTGAAAGGTAGTCATATTCC
Organism: Ceriops tagal; assembly: GCA_021533255.1. Classification (NCBI taxonomy): domain Eukaryota; kingdom Viridiplantae; phylum Streptophyta; class Magnoliopsida; order Malpighiales; family Rhizophoraceae; genus Ceriops; species Ceriops tagal. The sequence continues at coordinate 9,685,195 of CM038594.1, read as the reverse complement.
ACTAAGAAACAAATTTGATTTATTGGAAGAAATCTATGGAAAATATGAAAAGGCTAGATATACTGCTAAAAACTGCTTGACATTGCTGCCCAGTTAAAGAGTGCAAAGGAGAACACCTACACGTGCTCCTACATTCAACCAAACATTGCTGCTTGGTCAAGGAGTGCAAAGGAGAACACCTACACATGCTCCTAAATTCGACCAAAGAAGAAGAAGAGGAAAAGAAACGATTATAGTTGTGGAAGGCCTTAAAAGCTTCCAAGAAAGAAAAGTCATGAATCTTAAATAGTGGCTGCACTTCACATATGACAGGACACTCCAAGATGTTGAAGGGAGGTGCAAAATGTGATGGAAGGTCAGTCAGATTTGGTAATGATGGTGCCTTAAAGATTAAAGGTGTTAGTGCTACTGAAATTGGTGTAGAAAAACTGAAATCGAAGAAAGTACTTTATGTTAAAGTGTTAAAACACAATCTTATCAATGTTAGCCACCTTTATGGTGATGGACATGAAGTTACTTTCAACAAGAGTGGCTGCATAGTAAAAAGATCAAGTAATGGTGCTATTCTTACTAAGGGAGAAAGAACAAATGGAAACTTATTGAAGTTTCCGACTTCACTCTATGATCTACTAGTTTGTGATACTGAGAGAGGGGGGGGGGAATTAGTATCATACCCCTTAAAACTCTGATAACTTAAGCCAAAGTATTCTACTTCTTTAATATTTTCACTCTCATCAATACGCAGGTATGTGAACAACTTCAACCTCTTCTTAAAAGCGAACTCTTTCTCAGATTCGACTAAGGTAGATATATTATTACCTACTAATCACAATAGTCCCCAAAGTCACCTTTCAGACACCTTGCCTATTAGACAGATCAGATTTTTTGATTAGGTCTTCTTTAGGTTATAGGTTCGATGATACTTTGGCTACGTTCACAACTCAATTCAAAACACAAAATGTAAATCAAAGTAAGGACACAAGAGATTTACGTGGTTCCGTCAATGTGACATACGTCCATGGTGGTAGGGATTCTTCCTCTACCGAGACAATCCACTATACTTGAGAATACCAGTGTGGTACTCCCTATGTCCGCAATGTAATTACAATGGACGTCTTAATCCTCTTCTCCTTTCACTATTGCAAATACAAAGCAAGTACAATACAAAGAGTGTCACTTACTGTGTCTACCCTTCTTCTAGCTTGTCTTGCCTCTATTGAATTGAATAGTCTGCTTCATTGCTGCATAGAAGTCCACCACAACACTCTCTAACCTCTCTTGAAGAAATCTAGAAATACATTCAGTTCTTTCCAATGCTTCACCGAATTCCTTCTCTAGGTTGTTTTACATAACTCCTGCTTTCACCGTCTCACGGTTTCACGACTTCCACTCACACTTCTAGTCTGCCATTTCATGTCTCACGACTTGCCCCATGCTTCTGATCAGTCACGTCGTTGCATGTTCTGGTCTCATGCTGATGAACGTTCTGGTCTCGCATTTCAGGTCTACACCCGCTTCACTATTCGCAAGCCTTACGGATATCAGGTTTGCTCTCCTCGTCCGTTTCATGGTTCCGCTGGTCTCTCGTTTCTGGTTTTTGCCCTTACCTCACATTTCTGGTTTTCTTCTCTTTCAAGGGTGGTGCGTTTCTGGTTTTGCCGTTGGTGTGTCGTCTTCTCTCCTGGTGGTGTATCATCTCTTACGGGTTTCCTTTTGTCGTGTGTTCCTTTGCCATGTTGTCATCTTTTCACTTGACGGTGGTTGTACGTTTCTCACGGGTTTCTTTCTCTTACCGTCACACGATTTTCTCCTTGTCGTGTCGTCCGTTTCTCTCCCGGTGGTTGTACGTCTCTCATGGGTTTTCACTCTCACCGTCTAGCCGTGTTTTCTCTCTCACCGTCCAGCCATGTTTTCTTTCTCACTGTCTTGCCAGGTTTTCTTTGTTGTTATAGGGTTTTGTCTCACCAAGGTCTCTCTTGCCGTTGGTGTGCTTTGGCCGTGTACCTTTGTTTTGCTGTCCATTCTTGTTTGGCCGTGTAGGGTTTTCTCTCTTTCAGCCGGTGGTGTGTTTTACCATGCTCACTTGGTTAGCCGAATAGGGTTTTACCATTCACACCTTTTTTCCGTGTAGGTTGTTTGGCCGTGTACCCTCTTTGCCGTCCACACCTATGTGGCCGTTCACCTTTTTGCCATCCACACCTATTTGGTTGTTCACCTCTTTGTCGTCCACACCTATTTGGCTGTGTTCACATGTTTTCTCTCTTTCAAGGTTGGGTTTTGTCGTTTAGGGTCTTCTCTCTTTCAATCGGTGGCGTGTGTTGTCGTGTAGGGTTTTCTCTCTTACAAAGTTGTGTTTTTGCCGTTCTCACTTTTTTTGCCGAGAGTTCTAGTGTTTTGCTGTCCCCCCACACTTATGTCTTCCAAGGTCTTGATTTATATACTCCCATCCATGAAAACCCTAGTAGGGCTTACTGCGGCGGATTAACTTTCTTGCCCCTCCATGTGGCTTTACTTTCTTTCCCCTTTATGTGGCTTCAAATTACTTGCACACATAAATCTAGTTGACAACAATTACAACCCATACAAGGCTGTGGGAACAACAATCTCCCCCTTTGTAATTGTTGGCCACACGCATAACAAAAAGTCATTGTGCAGCAATTACAACTGCCTCTAAATATGCACTCCCCCTTTCTTAACAGCTCCCCCTGCACTGTTGCTTCTCTCCCCCTTTGCCAACCAATTACAAATCTGAAAAACTCGCAAAGTAAAGATGGAGGATTCACCTGATTTTCAAGCTTGAGGAGGCATTTGCACAGATAGACTCAATCTGTGCTTTTCAAACAGCTCTGTGGACAGAGGTTTAGTTAGAATATCTGAAATTTGATCTTTAGTGCCAACATACTCCAACTGAATTGTACCCTATTCCACTTGATCTTTGATGAAGTGATACCGGATGTCAATATGCTTGCTCCTTGAATGTTGAACCAGATTCTTATTGAGATCAATAGCACTTTGATTATCACAAAGTACACTCACTGGTAACTTCACTTCAACACCCAAGTCTGCCAATTGTCTTTGCATTCACATCACCTGAGTACATGCTGCACAAACAGCCATATACTCAGCCTAAGTTGTGCTCAAAGCAACACTGTTTTGCTTTCTACTTAACCATGTAACACACTTTGAACCCAAGTAGAAGCTACAGTTGCTGGTTGATTTTCTGTCATCTATACTTCCTGCCCAATTTGCATCAATGTATGCTTGTAGTTTTATAGAATCCATGGCCGGATACCATAAACCCATTTCGAGTGTCCCTTTGAGGTATCTTAGGATTCTTTTCACTACCAACACATGAGATTCCTTAGGATCAGCTTGGAATTTGCTGGCAATGCACACAGCTTGCATAAGATAAAATCAAGCCTTGATGCTGTAAGGTACAGAAGGCTCCCTATCATCTTCCTGTACTCTGTAGGGCTTGTACTCCTTCCCTCCTAATCTTTTGTTAACTTTCAGTCCACTGTCATAGGGGTACTGACAGGTCTACTATTCTCCATGCCAAACTTTTTCAGCATCTCTTTGGCATATTTCGTTTAGGAAATAAAAATACCTTCTTCACACTGTTTTATCTATAATCCAAGAAAGTAATTCATTTCTCCAATCAAATACCTTCTTAGGGCTTGTTTAAGGCCATACAAGGCTTTCTTCAACTTGCACACGTGTGTCTCATCCTCACTGATTTGTACTCCATCGGGTTATTCAATATACACTTCTTCTTTCAGGAGCTCATTCAAAAAGGCTGATTTCACATCCATCTAATAAAATTTATACCTCTTATGTGCTGCCAAAGCTAAGAACATTCTAATTGTTTCTAACCTTGCCACTGGTGCAAAAGTTTCATTAACATTTACTCCTTCTATCTGAGTGTAGCCTTTGCAAACCAACCTAGCCTTGTTCCTCACCACCTTGCCATCTTCATTGTGTTTATTCTTAAACACCCATTTTGTTCTTATGACATTCTTGTTAGTGGGTCTTAGAACCAACTCCCATGTATCATTCTTTTCAATTTGATCTAGCTCCTCATTGATAGCTTTGACCCAAGCTTTGTCTTGTGTAGCCTTTTCAATAGATTTAGGTTCAACTTGTGAGAGTAAAGCAGTAGCTCCCACAATTCTTCTTCTTGTTGTAACTCCTACTGATGGGTCACCTATGATCTGATTTCCTTGATGAGTACTGGTCCACATTTTCTTTGTTCTTCTTTCTTGCACAGTCTTAGTTGCAAGACGATCTCTTTCTTTATCTTCAGACTCACTTTTCTCCAAGTCTGAACTTACTTTTTGTTCCTTTTCTTCAAGTTGGTCTAATTCTTCATCTACATTAAAGTCATCTTCTTCATTGTCCTCAGCTTCTCCATTCTACATTATTTTCCAGTTCTCATCTATTCTCATATTACTGGACGTGATCACTTTTCCCATCTTATGCAGGAAAACTTTGTAACCTTTTGTCTTTGCTGAGTATCCACAAAGATGCCTTCATTAGACCTAGCATTGAATTTTCCCAAGTTTTGCTCCTTGTTCTTCACAAAACATGGGCTGCCAAAGATTCTGAGATACTTGGTTGTTGTCTTCTTCCCACTTTATAGCTCATATGGAGTCTTATCAATATTGGGCCTTAGTAAGACTTTATTCAGTAGATGTACGACTGTAAATGTTGCTTCTATCCAAAATCTTGTGTGAAGTTTGGATTCCAGCAGTAGAGTTCTTACCATTTTAACCACAGCTCTATTTTTCCTTTCTACCACCCTGTTCTGTTGAGGTGTTCTTGCTGCTACCATTTGGTGATGAATTCCGTGCTTCTCAAGGTAATCTTCAAAAGCTTTATTTGTAAATTTAGTGCCTTGATATGACCTCAATACTTTGATCTTCCTTCCACTCTCATTTTTAGCTAATCTTTTGTATCTCTTGAAGCAATTCAGAACTTCTGACTTGTGTTTGAGGTGCATGATGTAGGTCCTTCTGGAATAATCATTAACAAACAAGATGAAGCACCTCTCACCATTCAACCCTTTTGTTCTCATCGGTCCACACAAATTAGTATGCACGATGTCAAGCACTGCTTCAGAACTAAACTCTTTAGTCTTATACTGCTTTCTGGCATGTTTTCCTTTAGAGCATGCTGAGCAAACATACTCTCTCTCTCTCTTGAGGTCGGGAATGTCTCTGATTGCATGAGTAGTGGTCAGCTTCCTCATGTTCTTCTGTGTTAAGTGTCCCAGCCTCCTATGCCAAAGTTGATTTTCTTCTTCTTTGGTGAGTAAACAGTTGTTTGTCTTATCCTTATCAATCGCATATAAATTTCCAGCTGTTCTCTTGCTGACTGCAACAGTATTGCCTTCTTTACTCTTTACTTGGCAACTTGTTTTTGTGAATATCACTTTGTGGTCTTCGTTGCATAGTTGGCTGACAGATGCTAGATGATATCTGAGTCCTTCAACATGCAGAACATCTTTCAGCTTTCCTTCTCCAACATTTACTGACTCCTGACCACTGATGTTGAGCGAATCATCATTGCCAAACTTGACTCTGCCTTCTCTTTACTTGTTTAGCTTTGATAATTTACTCTTATCTCCTGTCATGTGTGAAGTGCATCTACTATGGAGGATCCACTGCTTATCCTTGTAGTTAGCCTTTAGTGCAATTTCAGCTATATTAGCTACCTTCCTTTTTGCTTTATATTCTTTCCTTTAAACTAGCTTTAAGATAGCTTTCTCCTTTTTCTCAGCTTTAACTACACCAATTGTTTTTACTATGCTATCGAGTGCCTTCTCTTGCTCATGAAGAAGTGTCATGCATCTCTTGGCATTATGGCCATCCTGCCCGCACCTTTCACACTGTTCCAAGTCTGCTAATATAACAAACTTGTTCTTTGAAACCACTGGTTTGGGCTTCCACCAACAATCCTTGTCAGTGTGTCCTTGCCTTTTACAGTATGTGCAAGAACTTACAACAGGTGTTCTCTTCTGAATTTTGTACTGTCTCCCCCTATATGCAGCATCGAATCTTCTCAAGTTGGAGACATATACTGGCCTTCTCCACTAGTAGTTACTTGCCTTATGACCCCAAACTCCACAAGAAAGACAGTGACCTTGAAATTGCCTCTTCTTAGGTCTAATCATAACTTGTTTTCTTTTGTTCATTACTTGCTGTGTAGGCAACGTAGTTGGCTTCTTTGCTTGTGTGACTTTCATTTCAGTCACCTTCTTCTCCTTCTTCTGTTCAACTGTAGCCCTTTACTGGCTGATCTTCTTTTCTTCATTTTTGTTTGCCACCCTAGGTTGCTTCTTCAAATCCTCTTTATTCTCAGTTATCTTCTCCTGAGTCACAACCTTCTCTTTCAACTTCTGTGGCACATTCTTCTTTTCTCTTACAGAACTTGTTTCTCCTATCATTTCCAGCTTCTGCACATTCTCTTCACTCCTTTTGAGTTGTTGCTGAAGTCTCAGCAACTCTTTCTCCATTCCTTCAATTTTTGAAGTCCTTGAGCCAAGCTTTATTGTAAGGTCTTCACATATTTTGATCTGTTCTTCAAATCTTCTCTTCAAGTCAATATGTTCAACCCTTATTTCATCCTTTTGACTTTCAGCATCCTCAGACTTTGCTTCAACTTGTTTTATCTGAGCCTCCAACCTTTTTATGGTTTTGTCTCTTCTGATTATCTCCTTTGAAGCTGCTTCCAACTCAGCTTCAAGATCTGGTTCTTCTTCATCAACCTCCTCTTCCTCTTCAAAGGTTGAACTACCACCTTGAGTTGATGCCATAAAGGCCTACTCATCTAATGATTCTTCATCTTCCTCCTCATCAGCTTCTTTTATCTGACTCACATAACTCTTGAATGAGCCTCTCTTCTTCTTCTGTGGGTTGTTAGTCTTCTTGCTGGACATCTTTGATTTGCATGATTGTCTTCTCCATTTTGAATTCTGCTCATCATCACCATCCTTATCTTCATCATCAAGTTTCACTTTGCACTGAGAAGCAAAGTGTTCAGTTTGCCCATAACGATAACATCTCAAGGACAATTGTCCTTTTTCCTTCTTAGACCCCTTTTTGAACTTCCTTATAGAGTATGCCAACACTTCACCTTCACTTTCTTCCTCATCATTATTATCATCCTCACTGGACGATTCTTCCTCTTTTTTTATCTTCAAGTGTTTCATAGCTTTAAAAGTTGCCTCCTTTGATACCTTTGACGTTAAGGAGCTCTCAGTTGACTTTATTCTCATCTTATATGCAATGAGATTGCATTGGAAATCATGCAAAGACATAGAATTAAGATCTCTACTCTCCTCTATGGCTGACACCTTTAAGATAAACCTCTCAGGCAAAATTTTTAGAATTTTCTTCATAATAGATGAGTCCTTCTTGTTCTTCCCATGACTTCTAAGATTGTTTACAATATCAATAACCTTGGTAAAGAACTTTTGGATTGTCTCATTTTTTTTGCATTCTGAGAGATTTATATCTCACCTTGAAAACTTGAAGCTTGGCCTCCTTCATTCTGTCATCACCTTCATAGACTTTCTTTAATCTGTCTCATATCTCCTTGGCAGATTTGCAGTCCATAACTTTAGCATACTCAGCATCTGTCTATGCTGAAATGATGACGTTTGAGGCCTTCCCATTTATCTCAAACTACCTTAATTCCTCTAGGATTGGGTCCTTACCTTCTTTTGGAGCCACAAAACCCTCCTGTATGGATTTGACCACGTTTATGCCCATGGTTGCAAATACTACCTGCATTCTCAGTCTCTACATATGGTAGTTGGTTTCGTTGAAGATTGGAACCTTCTTGTTGTAAGCAGTGCTGGTGTTGGTACTACTATCCATTTCTTAGTATACTAAACAAGCTAAAACTTCTGAAACCCTTCAAACTAGTATACCAAGCTATTAAGTTTCAAACTGGTAAACCTGTGCTCTAATACCAATTGAAGTTTCCAACTTCACCCTAGGATCTACTAGTCTGTGATACTGAGAGAGGGGCTGAATCAGTATCACACCCCTTAAAACTCTGATAACTTAAGCCAAAGTATTCTACTTCTTTAATACTTTCACTCTCGTCAATATGCAGGTATATGAATAGCTTCAACCTCTTCTTAAAAGTGAAATCTTTCTCAGATTCAACTAAGGTAGATCTATTTTTACCTACTAATTACAATAGTCCCCAAAGTCACCTTTCAAACACCTTGCCTATTAGACAGATCGGATGTTCTTGATTAGGTCTTCTTTAAGTTCTGGGTTCAATGATACTTTAGCTGCGTTCACAACTCAATTCAAAACATAGAATGTAAAAAGACACAAGAGATTTATGTGATTTCGTCAATGTGACGTACATCCATAGTGGTAGGGATTCTTCCTCTACCGAGACAATCCACTTTACTTGAGAATACTAATGTGGTACTCCCTATGTCCGCAATGTAGTTACAATGGATGTCCTAATCCTTTGCTCCTTTCACTATTGCAAATACAAAGCAAGTACAATACAAAGAGTGTCACTTACTGTGTTTACCCTTCTTCTAGCTTGTCTTGCCTCTATTGAATTGAATAGGCTGCTTTATTGCCACTTAGAAGTCCACCACAACACTCTTTAACCTCTCTTGAAGAAATCTAGAAATACGTTGAGTTCTTTCCAATGCTTCACCGAATTCCTTCTCTAGGTTGTTTCACACAATTCCTACTTTCACCGTCTCATGGTTTCACAGCTTGCACTCACGCTTTTGGTCTGCCGTTTCACATCTCACGGCCTGCCCCACGCCTCTGGTCAGTCACATCATTGCACGTTCTGGTCTCACGCCGTTGCACGTTCTGGTCTCACGCTGACACACATTCTGGTCTTACACCGACGCACGTTCTGGTCTCATGTTTTAGGTTTGCACCCGCTTCGCTGTTCTCAAGCCTTACAGATATCAGGTCTACTCTCCTCATTTATTTCACGATTCCGCTAGTCTCCCATTTTTGGTTTTTGTCCTCACCTCACATTTCTAGTTTTCTTCTCTTCCAGGGGTGGTGCGTTTCTGGTTTTGTCGTTGGTGTGTCGTCTTCTATCCTGGTGGTTTATCGTCTCTTACGGGTTTCCTTTTGTTGTGTTGTCATCTTTTCTCTTGTCGGTCGTTGTACGTTTCTCATGGGTTTCTCTCTCTTGCCATCACACGGTTTTCTCCTTGTCGTGTCGTCTGTTTCTCTCCCGATGGTTGTACGTCTCTCACGGGTTTTCTCTCTCACTGTCCAGTCGGGTTTTCTCTCTCACCGTCCAGCCGGGTTTTCTCTCTTATTGTAGGGTTTTGTCTCACCAAGGTCTCTCTTGCCGTTGGTGTGCATTCGTCGTGTACCCTTGTTTTACTGTCCACTCTTATTTGGCTGTGTAGGGATTTCTCTCTTTCAGCCAGTGGTGTGTTTTGCCGTGCTCACTTGGTTGGACGAATAGGGTTTTGCCGTTCACACCCTTTTTTCGTGTAGGTTGTTTGGCTATGTACCCTCTTTGTCGTCCACACCTATTTGGCTGTTCGCCTCTTTGCCATCCACACCTATTTGCCCGTGTTCACTTGTTTTCTCTCTTCCAAGGTTAGGTTTTGCTGTTTAGGGTCTTCTCTCTTTCAACCGGTGGTGTGTGTTGCCGTGTAGGGTTTTCTCTCTTGCAAAGTTGTGTTTTTGCCGTTTTCACTTGTTTTGCAGAGAGTTTTAGTGTTTTACTATCCCCCCGCACTTATGTCTTCTAAGGTCTTGGTTTATATGCTCCCTTCCATGAAAACCCTAGTAGGGCTTATTGCGGCGGATTCGCTTTCTTGCCCCTCCATGTGGCTTCAAATTACTTGCACACTTAAATCTAGTTGACAAAAATTACAATCTATACAAGGCTGTGGGAACAACACTTATACCAAGTTTTCAACAACAAAAACAAATGCTACATGAGTACCAAAGATGAGAATTTATTGTGGCATAGAAGATTAGGACACCTTGGACAAAAGGCACTAAACAAATTGTCCAAAAATGAAGTTATGAAATATATACTCAAGCTAAGGAGAGAAAGAAATGCAATTTGTAACATTTGTCAAAAAGGGAAGATGGTGGATGCTACCCACAAAAATGTGGAGATTCAAACAAAAAGGCCATTGAAGCTCATTCATTTAGATATATTTACCAAACCTCTGATAAGAGAGATGTTCTAGAAGTTAAGGTTAAATTTATGTGTTTAGCCAACCCCCAAAGGCTAAGGTATGCCTCTAACTCCTCTCCCTTTCCCTTTTTTGTCATTTTTTGGATTTGTTGTCAAAAGGGGAGATCTTTTGCATAAATCCAAAAAAAGTATATACTGATCAAAAGGGGGAATAACTTAATGAATAAAGGGGGAGAAATTGTCAAGGGGGAGAAGTAGAAAATAAGGGGGAGTTAAAGGTATGCAATAAGGGAGATGTATGTTTCAGGGGGAGTTGTGCTTATGCTTAATTGTTGATTTGTGGATTTAATGTGTTGCTAACAAATCCAAAAGGGGAGATTATTGAGCCCATCTTCGATGGATGATGTTGAATTTGTTGTTAATAGCATCTCACATGGTTATTCATGTTAATTTGCTATTTTGAATGTCGTTGAGATACAATGAAGTTGATGGTCAAAACCGTTGATGGCAGGTTAACTCTAAAGTCAATGAATCAATATTGATTGTTGACTTTAAATTTTAAGGGTCAAGGCTGACTGTTGACCATTTCCATTGACCCTAAATTTTAGGAAGTCAATGTTGATTGTTAACCCTCAATTTTAGGAATCAAATTTGGCCATTATTGCACCTCTCCTTGATAGGTTTGCCAATTATTGCACCTCTCCTTGAGTAGCTGCTACAACTTCTTCTTTAGGTGGTTGCTACAACTTTTTCCTTAGGTTTGGCCAACTGTTGCCTTCTTTTTCTCCCTTTGGTTTGGCCAGTCACTGCCTTTTTCTTCCTTTGGTGTGGCTGCTACACGTTCTTCTCCTCTCTTTGGTATGGTTGCCGGCTACTGCACCTTGTTCTCCCTTTGGCAAGGTTGCCAGCTACTAAACCTTGTTTGGTCAACTACATCTTTCCTTGCCGCTACTCCTCTCTTGGCCAGCTACACCTCTCCTTAGTGCTACAACTCCCTTGGCCAGCTACACCTCTCCTTAGCCGATCACCCTCTTTTTGATGACTGCCTTTCTCTTTACCGTTCACCTCCTTTTGGCTTTAGGTTTGCCATTCTCTCTCAATTTTTTGCAATACACACATTGGTCTTGCAAGATGCATAGAGGTATTTATAAAGTCTTAAGATTAGGGTTATACACTCATCAACGGCCAACATTGATTCCTAAGGGTTACCTTATAATCAACGACTAGATTTAATTCCTAAAATTTAAGGTCAGTGGTCAACATTGACTTCCTAAAATTTAAGGTTAATAGTCAAAGGTCAACGGTCAGTCTTGACCCCTAAAATTTAGGATCAACAGTCAACATTGACTCATCAACTTCAAGGTCGACCTGCCATCACCAATTTTGCCCAATGACCTCTCTGCATCTCGACGACATTCATAACATCAAATCAACACATATAACTATTGAGATAGTGTTGATAACAAATCCAACTTGCCATCAAAGATGTGCTCAACAAAGGTACAGTAGCCATACTAAACTAGAGAAGATGTGCAATAGTCACACCAAACTAGAGGAGACGTGTAACAACAACCACAACTAACAGCAATAACAGCAAGTGTAAGCACAACTAGCAGTAATAACAGCAAGTGTAAGTGCAACTAGTAGCAAGCAGCAAGTGCAGGCACAACCAGTAAATAAAAGCATGACCAACAGTAGTCACAGTTAGCAGCTTGCACAACCACTATCTTACAACACAACCAATAGCATACAGCACACAACCAACAGTGTGTAACACAACCAGCAGCTTACAACACAACCAGCAGCTTGCAGCATAACTAGCAACAGGCAACACCAGCAGCAGGAGGAGAAAACCTATGGTGAAGAGAATCTGCAACAAAGAGAACCTGGTGCTACAAAACACCAAGAGAGTTAGTTGCAGAATGCCATGAGAGTTAAGTGTTGTAGAACATAAAAGAGAGCTGTGTGGCATAGAGACAACAGAGAGTTGTATGACATAGAGACAGTAGAGAGTTGTGCAACATAGAGATAGCAGAGAGTTGTGCAGCATAAAGACAACAAGGAGGAGAGATAGTAGTAGTACCAGAGGAAGAAAAGAGAATGCAGTGGTAGAAGGAAAATATTAGTAGCACCAGAAGAATAAAGAGAGTGCAGAAACAAAAGGAGTCAGTAGTAGCACCAGAAGAAAAGGAAAGTGCAGTAGCAAAAAAAAAATAGCAGTAGCACCAAAAGAGAAGGTGAGTGTAGCAACAAAAGGAAACAGTAGTAGTACCAAAGAAAGAAGGAGGAAGCAGCTACAGCAGAAGCACAAAGATCGTAGCAACAAAGTAGAAAAGTTGCAGTAGTAGAAGTAGAAAAGGAAAAAGGAGGCAGTAGTAGAAAAGGAAGAAAGGGGAAGCAGTAGAAAAGGAAGAAGGAGCCAGCGGCAAAAAAGAAAAAGTAGCAACTACAGTAAGAAGGAGAAAGCCTCCAACAACAAAAGAGAGAGAGAGTGCATAGCAGAAAGAGGTAGTAGCGGCATTAAGATAGAGATAACCTACAACAGAGAGAACTTGCAGAGGAGAGAACCTGCAAAACGCCAGGAGAGTTAGCTACAGAATACCAAGAGAGTTGAGTGTTGTAGAACATAAAAGAGAGCTATATGGCATAGAGACAGCAAAGAGCTTGCATTATAGAGACAATAGAGAGTTATGCGACAAAGAGATAGTAGAGAGTTGTGTGGCATAAAAACAAGGAGGAGACACAGTAGCAGCACCTGACAAAGAAGGATAGTGCAGCAGCAAAAGGAAACAGCAGAGCACCAAAGGAAAAAGGAGAGTGCAATAGTAGAAAAAGACAGCAACACCACTAAAAGAGAAGGAGAGTGCAGTGGTAGAAGGAAACAACAGTAGTACCAGAGGAAAAAGGAGAGTGTAACGGCAGAAGGAGATAGCAGTAGCACCAGAAGAAGAAAGAGAGTGCAACAACATAAGGAAACAACAACACCAAAAGAGAAGGAGAGTGTAGCGATAGAAGGAAACATCAGCAGCACCAATGAAAGAAAGAGGCAGTAGCTACAGCAGAAGCAAAAGGATTGTAGCAGTAGAATGAGAAAAATTGCAGCAGTAGAAGCAGAAAAGGAAGAAGGAGGTAGCAATAGAAAAGGAAGAAGGAGGCAGCAGCAGAAAAGGAAGAAGGAGCCAATAGTAGAAAAGAAAAAGCCTCTAGTAGTAAAAGAGAAAGAGAGAGTGCACAGCAGTAGCAAGATGGAATAACCTATAACGAAAAGAACTTGCAGAGGATAAAACTTGTTGTTAAGCCTATCTTTGATGGCTAATGTTGGATTTATTGTCAACACGATCTTACACGATTATATGTGTTAATTTGATGTTATGAATGTCGTTAAGATGTAGTGAGGTCATTGGGAGAAACTAGTGATGACAGGTCAACCCTGACGTTAAGGAGTCAATGTTGATTGTGACCTTAAATTTTAGAGGTCAAGATTGATTATTGACCATTGACCATTAACTTTAAATTTTAGGAAGTACCATTGACCCTAAATTTTAGGATTCAAATCTGGTTGTTAATTGTAGGGCAACATGTGGGAATTAACAATGACCATTGATGATCATGTAGCCCTAATCCCAAGGCTTTATAAATACCCTTAGGTGTCTAGCAAAAAGAAAATAAGGGGCTGCAGAAAATTGAGAGAAAGGCAAAGGCAAGGCAGCCGCTCAAAGAGAGAAAGAAAGAGGGCAAGGTAGTAAGGAAAGTGCAGCAGCCACCAAGGAGAGTGCAGTAGCCACCAAGGAGAGGCAGCAAGACAGCTAGCCAAGGAGAGTGCAACAGCCACTAAGAAGAAGCAGCAAGGTGTAACTGGCCAAGAAGGAAAGAAAGAGAGCAAGGTAGCTAGCCACCCACACCAAAACAGCCACCGCACTAGCAAGGTAGCAAGCCCTCACAAAGGTGACCGCAACAGCCGACCACTACACTAGCACATCCAGGAGGCTTACCAGTAGTAGTAGCATGTCTAGGAGGCTTCTTTGCACCAACAACATGTCTAGAAGGATATACCCGTACCAGCAAACACCACCAAGGCAGTAGCCGCACTAGCAAACATCACCAAGGCAGCAACCGCACCAATAAACCAATAAAGCAACTAAGGAAGACAAACCAAAAAGAGGAAAAAGTAGCATGTGAGTCTAGCAGGAGGTGTAGCAACAAGACATGGGTCTTGCACCAGCAACCAATGTGCAGCAGTAGGTGGTGCACCTAAAAACAGCAGCAGCAACATGAGAAAACAATTATAATGGACGTGGATAGTAGTGGCAGCACAAGAAAACAGCTGCAGCTCGTAGGGATAACAGCAGCAGCGCGAGAAGACAATTCTAGCGCCCAGGGATAGCAGCAACGGTTCAAGAAAACAGTTGCAATGCATGGGGATAGCAGCAGCGATGCAAGCAAACAGCAGCAGCATAGGCTGATAGCAGCAGCAACGCGTTCGGATAGTGGGAACAACGCGTGTGGACAGCAGCAATGCATGCAGACAGAAGCAGTAGCTTGCATAGGCAGTAGGAGCAGCACGTGCAGACAGGCAGAACAGCGTGTTCGGTAAGCAGCTGTAGTGTGTGCAAACAGCAGGAGCAACGTGTGCGAAGTGCTTGCAGACAGTAGCAGCAATGCAAGTCAACAGTAGCAGCTGCAGGTGCGAACAGAGGAGCAGTGCGTGCGCTGCGTGTGGACAGCAGCAGCAGCGTACACAGACAGCATTAGTAGCGCATGTAGATAGCATTAGCAGTGTGCATAGACAGCAGCGACACCATGCACGGACAGCAGGAGCAACACACACAAATAGCAGTGGCAGTGTGTGCGGACATCATTAATGCGAACAGCATTATCAGTGCACGCGAACAACAATGGCAACACATATGAATAGCATTAGCATTGTGTGTAGGTAACACTGGCAATGGATGAGACAACACTAGTAGCAAAGGAAGGAGAAGATCCATATTCTGCTCTAACAGTATGTACACATTGAGTGATCATTTTGTAGAAAAGGTTTTACCATAAACTCTTGATAAATTTGTTGAAAAATAGGGTGGGATACCCTTGAAGTGATCAAGAGACCAACTCTTTGATCGGGTGATCATTGTAAGTGGTTAAGGAGTAGTCCTTCCATAAGTGGTGAATGAGTGATCCTTCCACAACATTATTATATCCCTTGATAGTAAGAGTGGATTGTGTGATTTAGGAGGGATCCTATCACACCGTGGACGTCGCTCACACATTGTGGGTGAACCACGTAAAAATTGTCGTTGTGCTTAGGTGCTTGCGCATTAATTTATATTCATGCAGTCGCGCTTACATAAAGAAGAAAGAAAAAAAATTGGATCAACAACTCTAACAAATTGCAGAGGTTAAATCCGAATCGATTTGTAAATAGAGGATATCTCACATTGATTCACCCCCTCTCTCAGTGTGAGACTTAAAGCGGTCCTCATCACCTGCAAAGGAAAGAACCTATAAAAGAGAAAACTTATAGAGGAGAGAACTTAGAAAAGAGAGGCAATAACAACAGCCAAAAAAAAAACAAAAAAGGAGAGAAACCGGTAGTGAGGAAGGAAAAGATTCGTTTTCTGTAATAGCAGCTTGTGCACATTAAGTGATCTTTCTCAAGGAAGTTTTGTCATAAACTTTTTATGTACTTCTTGAAAAGGGGTGGGAGACCCTTGGAGTGATTGAAAGATCAACTCTTCTAATGATTCGAAGATCATTGTAAGTGGTTAAGGAGTGATCCTTCCACAAGTGGTTAAGGAGTGATCCTTCTACAACATTAGTTGTATCCCTTAATAACAAGAGTGGATTGTGTGATTTAGGAGTGACCCTATCACACCGTAGATGTAGCTCATACATTATGGGTGAACCATGTAAAAATTTTGTGTGTTATCAGGTGCTTGTGCTTGCTCAATATCCATATGACCGTTCTCACATAAAGATGCAAGATAAAAATTGGATCATCAAGTTTAACAGGTCACAAAGGTTTAATCCGAATAAATTTGTAAAAAGTAAGCATCTCACACTGATTCACCCCCTCCCTCTCTTAGTGTGAGACGTAAAAAAATCCTCATCATGTAAATTTTATGAATCAATGCTGATCATTGATTGTAGGGTAACCCTTAGGAATCAATGCTAACTGTTAATTGTAGGGAAACACTAAACTCAAGGCATATTAATGAGGATCTTCTTAGGTCTCACATTGAGAGGGAGAGGGTGAATCAGTATGAGATACTTGCTTTTTATAAATTTGTTCGGATTAACCTTTATGACTTGTTAAAGTCAATGATCTAATTATTTATCTTGCTTCTTTATGTGAATGTGACCGTATGGATATCAATCATGTGTGAGCACCAGAAAACACACAACAATTTTTATGTGGTTCACCCCCAATGTGTAAGCTATGTCTACAGTACGAAAGGATCACTCCTAAATCACACAATCCACTCTTGTTATCAAGGGATACAATTATGTTGTGGAAGGATCACTCCTTAACGACTTACAATGATCTCCCAATCACAATGTTGATCTCTTGATCACTCAAAGGTTTGATCTCCCGATTACTCTAAGGGTCTCCTACACTTTTTCATGAAGTTTATAAAAAGGTTAGTAACTAACACTTTTCTAAAAAGGATCACTTAATATGCACAGGCTACTGATACAAAAGGCAGATCTTCTCCTTCCTCACTGCCAGTCTTTGCTCAAGCTTTATCGGTCTCTTCTTTACAAGCTTTATCTTCTGCAGGTTCCCTCCTCTATAGGTTCTCTTGGTTGTAGGTTATCTTTGTTACATGTTCTCTCTGCTTGCTGTCGATTTTGCCTCACCTGCTGCCTCGGCAGGTTTTCTCCTTTGCTACCAGTGTTGCCTCACCTACTGCCTTGGCAGGTTTCATTCTCAGCTGTTGGTCTCTCTTTTGCAATGCACACACATCTTAAAAGATGCATGGATGTATTTATAAGAGTTGAGATTTAAGGTTGCACAATTATCAATGGTCAGTATTGATTCCCAAGGGTTGCCCTACAATTAACGGCCAGATTTGATTCTTAAAATTTAGAGTCAATGATTAACATTGACTTCCTAAAATTTATGGTCAATGGTCAATGGTCAACGGTCAACATTGACTCATTGACCTCTCAGTTGACTTACCATTAATGATATTAACCAATGACTTCTCTATATCTCAACAACATTTAAAATATCAAATCAACACAAACAATTGTGTGAAATGCTATTGAAAACAAATCCAACATTAGCCATAAAAAATGGGCTCAACACATATAAATGTCCATGCAACAGTCAAAAGAAAACATATGTGCTGCAAAAAATAAAAAAGGGCATGGTAGAGGAAGAAAATGTGTGTTGCAAAAAATAAGAGAGGGCATAGCAAAGGAAGAAAGTATGTACTGTAAAAAATAAGAGAGGAAACGGTAAAGGAAGAAAGAGTGAGCTGCAAAAATGTAATAAAGAAATAGATTGTAACGGTAGAGAGCAGCCACCAAAAGGAAAAGGAGAGAATGACAAAGAGCAACCACCAAAAGGAAAAGGAAAGAACTACAAAGAATAGCCACAAAAAAAAAAAAAAGGTGAGGGCATGGCAGTGAGGAGAAACTTAACAAGCTGCAACATCAAGAAGAAGAAGAAAGCCTCCAGTAGTAGAAGAGAAGGAGAGAGTGCAAGGTAGAAGGAGGCAGCAATGGTAGCAAGAAGGAGAGAGCCTCCAACAATAGAAAAGAAGGAGAGATTGCAAGGTGGAAGGAGGCAGTAGTGGCAACAAGAAGGAGAAAGCCTCTAACAGCAAAAGAAAAAGAGAGAGCACACGACAAAAGGAGGCAGCAGCAATAGAAAGAAGGAGAGACAGCAGTAATGGTAAAAGGAAGGAGATAACAGCTATAGAAAGAATGAGGCAACAACAGCAAAAGACAGGAGAAACTGTTGTTCCCACAACCTTTGTATGGGTTGTAATTGTTGTCAACTAGGTTTAAGTGTGCAAGAAAGTAAAGCCACATGGAAGGGCAAGAAGGTAAATCCACACAGAAAGGCAAGAACGTAAATCCGCCACATAAGCCCTATTAGGGTTTCATGGAAGAGAGTATATAAAGACCTTGGAAGACAAAATTAGGGTAAGGCCAACACAATTGAATACACGACAAAACACCAAACCCTACACAGAAAAACACCACCTACAAAAGAAAAAAGTAGCCTAGTGAACAGTAGCCGAACAGTGTAACTGTCGAGAGAGAGAGAAAACACATGGAAGAGAGAGAAAAGAAGTTGTTGACGGGAAAAGAGAGAAAACAAAGTAGCCGACGGACGAAGAAAAAAGGGGAGAAGAGGAGCAGTCGTTGAATGAAGAGAGAGAAAACACTTGGAAGTGAGAGAAAAGCCGTCGTTGGAAGAAGGTCGATCGGCAATTGAACATTTGGCAAACCTAAAGTGACCTACCAGCACCAAACCCTACACGGCATAAACACAAAGAGGTGATTAGCAGTAATATAGAGAAAATCCAAGACGTCCTCGGCAGAACAGAGGAAAATCGAGGAACGACCAAAGAAGGGTCGACGGGAAGAGAGAGAAAACGATGAGCCACCACCAGAACGAAGAGCCGTTGGAAAAGAAAGAAAAATCTAAAATGGCACACCACTAACATGCCCAAACACGCTTAAAGAATAGTGAATGGCTGGACGGTAAAAAGAGGAGTTGACGGCAAAATAGGGCTGGACAGTGAGAGAAATCTGGCTGGACGATGAGAAAGATCTAGCTGGATGGTGGGAAGGAGAAAACCAGCTCGGCAGAACAAGGGAAAAAGAGAGAAAATAGGTGACTGTCGAAAGGCATTTGAGGAAGGTGACGGGAGAGCCAACGTGAAACTAGACCATCGGGAGAGCTAAACGGATACAAACCATAAAAGGAGGCATCCACCACCATAAGAGAGAGAAACCCACCACTAGAAGAGCAAACTAGACCAGACATACACCATCGGGAGAGAGAGAGACTCCATCGAAAGAACAAAAACACACACACACACACACCAGAGAAGAGGACACGGATAAAGACCAGAAGAGGGAGACAACATGAAAACCAGAATCGGGAGAGCCAAAGTTGAAGAGAAATGGGAGAGCAAAAGAAAGGAGAGCACCGATTGGAAGAAAAACCAGAAACGGACAGGTGAGGCATGAGACGTGAAACCTGGAAGAGAAGAAAACTAGAAACGTAAGGTGAGAGCAAAAACTAGAAACGCACCACACCTAGAAGAAACAGGTGACCAGGCCCTGAGACATCAAACGAGAGAGACCAGACCTAGAAACCGTGAGATAGACAAA
The DNA here is from genome assembly GCA_021533255.1 of Ceriops tagal. Classification (NCBI taxonomy): domain Eukaryota; kingdom Viridiplantae; phylum Streptophyta; class Magnoliopsida; order Malpighiales; family Rhizophoraceae; genus Ceriops; species Ceriops tagal. Next base: position 9,665,677 of record CM038594.1, on the reverse strand, counting down.
AGCTAAGTGGAATCGTGAAACGGACGGGAGTGTAGCAGAAGCGTGAAACAAACAAGGGAGTGTAGCTGAAATGAACAGGGAAGCTATGCAGCAAAACCGTGAAGCTGAGGAGACCAGCAAAGTTGAAATGGGAGACTAGCAAACCAAAACGTGCGTGTGATAGGGGTATAGCAAAAACGAGTGACGAGGAGAGCAGACCTGGTATCTGTGAGGTGTGAGACCAGGTGAGGCGTGAGGTAGGCCATGTGACTTAAACCAGCAAAACCAGAAGCGTGGTGCAGGCCAACAGACGTGCAACAGCAGACCAGAAGTGTGAGGGCAGCTGTGAAACGGTGAGACGATGAAATAGGAGATGGGTGAGACCGTGAGACGATGAAAGCAAGAGCTATGTTAGATAACCTAGAGAAGAAATTCGGCGAAGAACGGAAAGAACTCAACATATTTCTAGATTTCTTCAAGAGAGGTTAGAGAGCATTGCGGTGAACTTCTAAGCGGCAGTGGAGCAGCCTTTCAATTCAACAGAGGCAAGACGAGCTAGAAGAAGGGTAAACACAGTAAGTGACACTCTTTGTATTGTACTTGCTTAGTAATTGCAATAGTGAAAGGAGCAGAGGATTAAGACATCCATTGTAACTGGAATTCTCAAGTATAGTGGATAGTCTCGATAAGGGAGAGTCCCAACCACTATGGATGTACGTCATGTTGACGGAACCACGTAAATTTTGTGTGTCCTTAATTTGCGTTACGTTCTGTGTTTTGAATTAAGTTGTGAACGCAGCTAAAGTATCAGCCAACCCATAACCTAACAAAGACCTAAACAAGAATATTCGAATTGTCTATTAGGCAAGGTGTCTGAAAGGTGATTTTAGGGACTATTGTGATTAGTAGGTAGCAATAGATCTACCTTAATTGAGTCTGAGAAAGAGTTTGCTTTTAAGAAGAAGTTGAAGTTGTTCACTTACCTTCGAATTGTGAATTGTGGTGATACTGATTCACTCCCCCTCTCAGTATCACAAACTAGTAGATCCTAGGGAGAAGTCGGGAACTTCAATTGGTATCAGAGCACAGGTTAACCAGTTTGAAGCTTAACAACTTGGTGTACTAGTTTGAAGGGATCTAGAAGTTTGACTTGTTCAGCATACTGAGAAATGGAAGCCGGTACCAGCACTAGCACCACTTACAGCAAGAAGGTTCCAATCTTTAACGGAACCAACTACCATATATGGAGAGCAAGAATGCAAGTGGTATTTGCAACCATGGGCATAAAAGTGGTGAAATGCGTACAAGAGGGTTTTGTGTCTCCGGAAGAAGGTAAAGACCTAACCCCAGAGGAGTTAAGGTAGTTTGAGATAAATGGGAAGGCCTTAAATGTCATCATTTCAGCATTGACAGATGTTGAGTATGCTAAAGTTATGGACTGCAAATATGCCAAGGAGATATGGGACAAATTGCAGAAAGTCTATGAAGGTGAAGGTAAAATGAAGGAGGCTAAGCTTTAAGTGTTCAAGGAGAGATATGAATCTCTTAGAATGCAGAAAAATGAGACAGTCCAAGAGTTCTTCACTAGGGTTATTGACGCTATAAACGACTTGAGAAGTCATGGGAAGAACAAGAAGGACTCATCGATTGTGAAGAAAATTCTGAGAATTCTACCAGAGAGGTTTGCCTCAAAGGTAGTAGCCATAGAGGAAAGTAGAGATCTCAATTCTACGTCTCTGCATGATCTCCAGTGCAATCTCATTACATATGAGATGAGGATAAAGTCAACTAAAAGCTCTGCAACAACGAAGGTATCAAAGGAGGCAGCTTTCAAAGCTATGAAGCACTTGAAGATAAAAGAAGAGGAAGAATCATCCAGTAAGGATGATAATGATGATGATGAGGAAGAAAGTGAAGGTGAAGTATTGGCTTACTTTACAAGGAAATTCAAAAAGGGGTTTAAGAAGGGAAAAGGACAGTTGTCCTTGAGATGTTATTGTTGTGGGCAAACTGGACACTTTACTTCTCAGTGCAAAGTGAAACTTGATGATGAAGATGAGGATGGTAATGATGAGCAGAATTCAAGATGGAGAAGATCATCATTCAAATCAAAGAAGTCCAGTAAGAAGACTGCCAACCCACAGAAGAAGAAAATCAGCTCTGGCATAGGAGGCTGGGACACTTAACACAGAAAAACATGAGGAAACTGACCACTACTCATGCAATCAAAGATATTCCCGACCTCAAGAGAGAGAGAGAGAGTATGTTTACTCAGCATGCTCTAAAGGAAAACATGCCAAAAAGTAGTACAAGACCAAAGAGTTCAGTTCTAAAGCAGTGCTTGACATTATGCATATTGATTTATGTGGACTGATGAGGATAAAAGGGTTGAAAGGTGAGAGGTACTTCATTTTGTTTGTTGATGATTATTCGAGAAAGACCTACCTCATGCACCTCAAACACAAGTCAGAAGTTTTGAATTGCTTCAAGAGATACAGAAGATTGGCTAAAAATGAGAGTGAAAGGAAGATCAAAGTATTGAAGTCAGATCAAGGCATTGAATTTACAAATAAAGCTTTTGAAGATTATCTTAAGAAGCATCGAATTCATCATCAAATGGTAGCAGCAAGAACACCTCAAGAGAATGGGGTGGTAGAGAGGAAAAATAGAGCTGTGGTTGAAATGGCGAGAACTTTACTACTAGAATCCAAGATTCACACAAGATTTTAGACAGAAGCAACATTTACAACTGTGCATCTACTAAATAGAGTATTATTAAGGCCCAATACCGATAAGACTCCATATGAGCTATGGAGTGGGAAGAAGACAATAGCCAACTATCTCAGAGTCTTTGGCAGCCCATGTTTTGAAGAACAAGGAGTAAAACTTGGGAAAATTCAACACTAGGTCTGATGAAGGTTACAGAGTTTTCCTGCATAAGCTGGGAAAAGTGATCACGTCCAATGATGTGAGAATAGATGAGAATTGGAAAACAATGCAGAATGGAGAAGCTGAGGACAATAAAGGAGATGACTTTAATGTAGATGAAGAAGCAAACCAACCTGAAGAAAAGGAACAAGAAGTAAGTTCAGAATCAGAGAAGAGTGAGTCTGAAGATGAAGAAAGAGATCCTCTTGCAACGCAGACTGTGCAAGAAAGAAAGCCAAAGAAAACGTGGACCAGTGCTCATCAAGAAAATCAGATCATAGGTGACCCATCAGCAGGAGTTACAATAAGAAGAAGAATTGTGGGAGCTACTGCTTTACTCTCACAAGTTGAACCTAAATGTATTGAAGAGGCTACACACGATCTTACTAAACCTCTGTCCACAGAGCTGTTTGAAAAGCATAAATTGAGTCTATCTATGCAAATGCCTCCTTAAGCCTGAAAATTAGGTGAATCCTTCGTCTTTACTTTGCGAGTTTTTCAAATTTGTAATTGGTTGGCAAAGGGGGAGAGAAGCAACAGTGTAGGGGGAGTGCATATTTTGGGGGAGTTGAAACTGCTGCATAGTGTACAAAAGGAGAGATTGTTGTTCCCACAGCCTTTGTATGGGTTGTAATTGTTGTCAACTAGGTTTAAGTGTGCAAGAAAGTAAAGTCACATGGAAGGGCAAGAATGTAAATCCACATGGAGGGACAAGAACATAAATCCGCCATGTAAGCCTTATTAGGGTTTCATGGAAGAGAGTATATAAAGACCTTGGAAGACAAAATTAGGGTAAGGCCAACACAATTGAATACACGACAAAACACCAAACCCTACACAGAAGAACACCACCTGCAAAAGAAAAGAGTAGTCGTAGTGAACAGTAGTCGTCGAGTGAACAGTAGCCATCGTGAACAGTGTAACCATCGAGAGAGAGAGAGGAAACACTTGGAAGAGAGAGAAAAGAAGCCGTTGACAGGAAGAGAGAGAAAATGAAGTAGCCGATGGACGAAGAAAAATGGGAGAAGAGGAGCAGCCATCAGATGAAGAGAGAGAACAGCCATCGTCGGAAGAAGGTCGTGGGCAATTGAACATTTGACAAACCTAGAGTGACCGGCCAGCACCAAACCCTACACGGCATAAACAAAAAAAGGTGGTTGGCAGTAATATAGAGAAAATCCGAGACGGCCATGGCAGAACAGAGGAAAACCAGGGAACGACCGAAGAAGGGTTGACGGGAAGAGAGAGAAAATGAAGAGCCACCACCAAAACGAAGAGTCATTGGAAGAGAAGAGTGAACGGCTGAACGGTAGAAAGAGGAGTCGACGACAGAACAGGGCTGGACGGTGAGAGAAATCTGGCTGGACGGTGAGAGAGATCCGGCTGGACGGCGGGAAGGAGAAAAACCAGCACGGCAAGACCAGCACGATAGAACAGAGGACAAAGAGAGAAAATAGGTGACTTCCAAAAGGCAACTGAGGAAGGTGATGGGAGAGCCAACGTGAAAATCAGACCACCGGGAGAGCTAAATGGATATAAACTATAAAAGGAGGCATCCACCACCGTAAAAGAGAGAAACCCACCACTAGAAGAGCAGACCAGACTAGACATACACCACCGGGAGAGAGAGAGACTCCATTGAAAGAGTAGAAACACACGCATACACTAGAGAAGAGGACACGGATACAAACCAGAAGAGGGAGACAATGTGAAAACCAGAACCGAGAGCCAAAGTTGAAGAGAAACAGAAGAGCAAAAGAAAGGAGACCACTGGCTAGAAGAAAAACCAGAAACGGACAGGTGAGGCGTGAGGTGTGAAACCTGGAAGAGAAGAAAACCAGTAACGTAAGGTGAGAGCAAAAACCAGAAATACACCACCCCTGGAAGAAACGGGTGACCAGGCCGTGAGACGTGAAATGAGAGAGACCAGACCTAGAAATTGTAAGACGGATGGGAGCTAAGTGGAACTGTGAAACAGACGGGAATGCAGCAGAAGCGTGAAACAAATAGGGGAGTGCAGCTGAAACGAACATGGAAGCTGTGTAGTAAAACCATGAGGGAGACCAGCAAAGCTGTGTAGCAAAACCATGAAGCTGAGGAGAATAGCAAACCAGAACGTGCATGTGACAGAGGTACAGCAAAAACGAGCAACGGGGAGAGCAGACCTGGTATCCGTCAGGTATGAGACTAGGTAAGGTGTAAGGTAGGCCATGTGACTTAAACCAGCAAAACCAGAAGTGTGGTGCAAGCCAACAGACGTGCAACGACCGACCAAAAGCGTGAGGGTAGGCTGTGAAATGGTAAGACGGTGAAATAGGAGACGGGTGAGACCGTGAGACGGTGAAAGCAGGAGCTGTGTGAGACAACCTAGAGAAGAAATTCGATAAAGCACAGAAAGAATTCAACACATTTCCAGATTTCTTCAAGAGAGGTTAGAGAGCGTTGCGGTGAACTTTTAAGTGGCAGTGGAGTAGCCTTTCAATTCAACGGAGGCAAGACAAGCTAGAAGAAGGGTAGACACAGTAAGTGACACTCTTTGTATTGTACTTGCTTAGTAATTGCAATAGTGAAAGGAGCAGAGGATTAAGACATCCATTGTAACTGGAATTCTCAAGTATAGTGGATAGTTTCGGTAAGGGAGAGTCCCTACCACTGTGGATGTACGTCACGTTGACGGAACCACGTAAATCTCATGTGTCCTTAATTTGCGTTACGTTCTATGTTTTGAATTGAGTTGTGAACGCAGCTAAAGTATCAGCCAACCCATAACGTAATGAAGACCTAAACAAGAACATCCAAATTGTCTATTAGGCAAGGTGTCTAAAAGGTGACTTTGGAGACTATTGTGATTAGTAGGTAGCAATAGATCTACCTTAGTCGAGTCTGAGAAAGAGTTCGCTTTTAAGAAGAAGTTGAAGTTGTTTACTTACCTGCGAATTGCGAATTGTGGTGATATTGATTCACACCCCCTCTTAGTATCACAAACTAGTAGATCTTAGGGAGAAGTCGGGAACTTCAGAAACAACAATAGTAGTAGATAGAAGAAGGTAGCAACTGCAGAAAGAAGGAGAGACAATAACAGCAGCAAATAGAAGGAGGCAGCAGTGGCAGAAAGAAGGAGAGACAACAGCAATAACAGAAAGAAGGAGAAAACCTGCAGAGACAAGGGAGAACCGATAGTGAAGAAGAGAACTTGTAAAATGAAGAATCTGTAGAGGCAAAAAGAGGAACTTGCAAAGACAAGAAAGAATCGGCAGCAGAGAAGAGAACCTACAGAAGGAGGAACTTGCAAAGATAGGAGAGAAGCAACAACAGAAAAAAGAACTTGCAGAAGGAGGAACCAGTAGAGACAAGAGTGAATCGGTAGTAGAGAAGATAACCTGCATAAGAAGGAACTTACAAAGGCAAAAAGAGGAACTTGTAGAGACAAGAGAGAATTGGCATAAAAAAAGAGAACCTGCAAAAGGAGGAACCTATAGAGACAAGAGAGAACCAACAGCAAAGAAAAGAACCTACAAAAGGAGGAACCCGCAGAGGTAGAAGGAGGAACCTACAAAGATAGGAAAGAACCGATAGCAGAGAAGAGAACCTGCAAAAGGAGGAACTTGCATAAGCAAAAGGAGAAACCTACAAAGATAGGAAAGAACCGGTAGCAGAGAAGAGAACCTGTAAAAAAAGGAACTTGCATAAGCAAAAGGAGAAACCTATAAAGACTAAAGGAGGAATTTGTAAAAAAGAGAACCTACAGAGAAGAGAACCTATATGGGAGACTATATAGGAGAGAACCTACAAAGGAGAAAACCAATAGAAGAGAGAACCTATAGAAGGAAAAAGTGGCATAACAAAAAACAACAGGCAGCGGCATAACAGAAAACAACAAGCAGTAGGAAGTTATGAGCTGTAGAAACAAAAAAGAAAAAAGAGACAACAATAGGAAGCTATGACTAGCAGTGCAAAAGGTAAAGACCAATAATATAGAAGGCAAAGATTATCAGTGTAGAAGGCTATGACCAACAATGCAGAAGATAAAGACTAGCAATGCAGAAGGCTATCACCAACAATGCAGAAGGCAAAGACTGATAGTGCAGAAAGCTATAACCAGCAGTGCAAAAGGTAGACACTGGCAGTGCAGAAGGCAAAGACTGGCAGTGTCAAAAGTTATGACTAGCAATGCAAAAGGTAGAGACCCGTAATGCAAAAGGCAAAGACCAATAGTGCAGAAGGAAGAGACTGGTAGTGAGGAAGCAGAGAACAGAAGAGAGAAAGGAGATAAGTCTGCTACCACAATAGCCTGTGCATATGGAGAGATCTTTCTCAGGAAAGTTTTTATTATAAACTTTTTGTGAACTTATTTGAAAAAGGGTGGGAAATCCTTAAAGTGATCAGGAGATCATTGTAAGTGGTTAAGGAGTGATCCTTCCACAACACTAGCTATATCCTTTGACAACAAGAGTGAATAGTTCCAAGACCTAAAGGGAAAAACATCATTAGAACCAAGTGGGTATTCAAAAATAAGCTTAATGAAAATAGTAAGGTTGTAAGAAACAAGGCAAGACTTGTTTGCAAAGGCTACTCACAAGTAGAAGGTGTTAATTTTGAAGAAACCTTTGCTCTTGTAGCTAGACTTGAAGCAATCAGAATAGTCATGGTCATAGCTTGAAGAAGAGGTATTTATTAAACAGCCTAATGGTTTTATACTTGATCATAATGGTTCAAGTGTATACAATTTCAAAAAGACTTAATACGACTTAAAGCAAGCTCCAAGAGCATGGTATTCCAAGCTAGATACATGTCTTTAAGAAATGAAATTCAAAAAAGGGAGCATAGACAACAACTTGTACATAAAGGAAGATAAAGAGGGCTAATTAATTATTGTGGTTTATATTAATGACATAATTTTTGCTGCTAAAAAAGAGGCCTTTTGCACTACTTTTGTCGATCAGATGAAGAAGACATTTGAGATGTCTATACTAGGTGAAATGAAATTCTTCTTAAGGTTACAAGTTTTGTAAAGCAAGGTTGGAATTTTCCTTTCCTAAGAAAAATATGCTTATGAGCTATTAAAAAGGTTTGGGATAAAGAAATCTAAAGAAGTAAACACTCCTATCGCTGTTGGAACAAAGTTAAGTAAAGATGAAGAAGGTAAAATGGTTGATCAAAAGGAATATAAAAAGTTGATTGGAAGTTTATTGTATTTGATAGCTTCAAGGCCTGATCTTGTTTTTGCTATAACACTTTGTGCTAGATTTTAAAGTGAGCCCAAGGAATCTTACCTCGTAGCTACTAAAAGAATCCTTAGATATATTAAGGGCACAACAAATTATGGGTTGCTTTATGATAGAAGTGGACAACTTAATTTATATAGGTATACAGATGCTAATCACGTTAGAAATTATGATGACAAAAGGTCTACATTAGGTGGTGCATTTTATTTGGGTAGCAGATGTGTTTCATGGTACAACAAGAAGCAAAATTCAATGACTTTAAGCATTGTAAAGGTTGAATATGTGGCTACTACTTAGGCTTATACTCAAATGCTATGGATGAAACAATAGCTTGAAGATTTAAAGGTGGATGTGCAACTGTCATTGCTAATTGGTTGTGACAACCAAAAATGCCATCAATTAATCAAAGAATCTTATCCAACACTCTAGATCTAAACATATTGAAATCAAGTACCAATTCATTATTAAAAATGTGGAGAAAAATAAAGTAAAGCTGGAGTATGTGCCTACCACGGAGCATATTGCAAATATATTCACCAAACCTCTGTCAAGAGAGATATTCCAAAAGTTAAGGTTGAACTTATGTATTCAGCCACCCCCTAGAGGCTGAGGTATGCCTCTAACCCCCCATTACCTTCCCTTTTCTATTATTCTTTAGATTTGTTGTTAAAAGGAGAGATATTTTACATAAATCCAAAGAGAGTATACACTGATCAAAAGGGGGAGTAGCTTGATAGATCCAAAGGGAAAAATCAAATTAAGGGGGAGAAATTATCAAACGGGAGAAGCAAATAAAAGGCGGAGTTAAAATTGAGGTTATTTCCAATTGGTATCATGTCCACATGCAAAGAAAAAGATGTATGTTTTAGAGGGAGCTGTAATTGGAGGTCTTTCTTTTTGCTGACATTGTTGCTTGTGCTTAACTACGGACTTGTGGATTTAATGTTACCAACAAATCCAAAAGGGGAGATTGTTGAGTCCATCTTTAATGGCTAAAGTTGGATTTTGATGATGACCTTTCTAGCTAAGAGGAAGGGTGAATTAGTGTGAGATATTCTTTTTTTACAAATCTATCCAAATTTAACCCCTGTGACTTAATGATCCAATTTTTATTTCTTTTTTATGTGAGAGTGGCCATATGGATATCAATCAAAGGCAAGCATCTAAGAACACATGACAATTCTTGTGTGGTTCACCCACAATGTGTAAGCTACATCCGTGGTGTGATAGGATCACTCCTAAATCATACAATCCACTCTTGTTATGAAGGAATACAGTTTGGTTATGGAAGGATCACTTCTTAACCACTTATTGAAAGATCACTCCTTAACCACTTACAATGATTTCCTGATCACTCCAAGGGTATCCCACCCTTGTTCAACAAGTTTATTGAAAAGTTTATAATGAAAACTTTCCTGGAGAAAGATCACTCAATGTGCATAGGCTACTAGTGCAGAATGCGGATCTTCTCCTTCCTCACTACCGATCTTTGATTAGGCTTTTCTAGTCTCTTCTCTGCAGGTTATCTCTACTGCAAGTTCTCTTCCCCTACCAATTCTCTCCACTGCAGGATCTCTCCTTTGCTACTGATGCTGCCTCCCCTATTGCCTTGGAAGGTTCTTACCTCCTGCTGTCAGTGCTGCCTCTCTTTCTACCTTGGCAAGTTGCCTTAATTGCTGCTGCAAGCTACTGGACTTGCTGCTGGGGAATGCTTTCTCCTCTACCGCTATAAGCTGCTAGACATGTTGCTAGGCACATTTTCTCCTCTGCTGCTGTAAGCTATTGGACTTGCTGCCGGGGCACGCTTTCGCCTCTGTTGTTAGAAGCTACCAGACTTGTTATAAGGACACGTTTTCTCCTCGGCTACTGCAAGCTGCTGGACCTATAGTCAGGACACATTCTCTCTTCAACTGCTACAAGCTGCCAAACCTGCTGTTATTGCTACCTACACGAGCTGCTATCGCTGCCTACACATACAGATATTGCTGCCTATACGTTATACCATTGCTGTCTACATATGCTGCTATCGCTGCCTACATGTTCTATTATCGCTATTCGTACATGCTGTTCTCGCTGCTTGCACGTTCTGCCATTGTTGTCTGTACGTACCGCTACCACTGCTTGCACGTTCTACTTTTACTGTCTGCACATGCTGCTATTGCTCTCTACACGTTCTACTTTTGCTGCCTGCACGTGCACAGGTTGATATTGCTGTCCGCACACGTTGTTATTGCTCCCTATACGTTCTGCTTTTGATACCTACACATGCATAGGCTGCTATCGCTGTCTACACGTTCTGCTGTTGCTGCCTGCACGTACACAGGCTACTATCGCTGCCCACACGCTCTGCTTGAGCTTGCTGCTGCTCCTGTAATTTGTAGCTGCTGGTTTGCCTACTCCTGCTGGATGTGCTGCACTCGCTAGGATTGCCTGCTGGACATGCTACAATCGCTGGTTTGGCTGCTAGATGCACTGCACTTACTGGTTTGGCTGCTGGATGTGTTACACTTGCTGGTATAGCCTCCTGAATGTGCTGTACTTGCTGGTTTGCCTGCACCTTCTGCCAGAGCCTACTGCTGCTCCTGGTTGTGCTACCCTTACTGCTGTAATTTGCTTGCTACACTTCTTTCCTTTTTTGGGTGGTTGCTGGTTATTGCACATTGCAGCTGGTTGTTACATGCTGCTGCTGTAATAACAGGTTGCTGCTGGTGTTACCGGCAAGCTGCTAGTTTCTTCTAGGTTTACTGCCTGCCTTTGCTGCTACTGCTTGCTACCTTACTGCTGTAATCTCCCTCTTAGATGGATTCTGCACGTCCTTCCCTCCTTGGGCTAGTTACTGCACATTTTTCTCTCCTTGGTGTGGTTGCTGCTCATCTCCTTTGCTGGTTTGGTGCGGCTACTAGCTGCTGCACCTTGTTCTCCCTTTAGGAGGGCTACCTTCTTCTCCCTTTAGTGTGGCTGCCGGTTTCTACAACTTCTCCTTTCGTCAGTGTGGTTACATCCTTCTTTGGTGGTTGCTATCACCTCCTCCTTGGCCAGCTGCTGCTGTAACTCCCTTGGTCAACTGCTACACTTTCCTTGGCTGTAACTCTCTTGGATGGCTGTTGCACTTTCCTTGGCTGGCTGCACCTCCCTTGGTGGCTGCCTCCTCTTTGCCATTCACCTCTCCTTTTGGCTGCCTTTAGGTTTGCTGTTCCTTTTAGAAAAATCTGCAGCACACACACTTATCTTGCAAGGTTCATGGGGTTATTTATAGAGTCTTAAGATTAAGGTCACACAATCATCAACGGTCATCATTGATTCCCAATGGTTGCCTTACAATCAACAGTTAGATTTGATTCCTAAAATTTAGGATTAATGGTCAATATTAACTTATTAACTTTAATTGACCTCCCATTAACAGTTTTGACCAATAACTTCTATACATCTCACCGACATTCAAAACATCAAATCAACATGAACAATAATGTGAGATGCTGTTGACAATAAATCCAACATAAGCCATCAAAGATAGGCTCAACAATCTCCCCCTTTGGATTTGTTAGCAACATATTAAATCCAACTTTCAGCAATTAAGCATAAACATAGCTCCCCTTGAAACATGCATCTCCTTTAACTAGGTTTAACTCCCCCTTTCTGCTTCTCTCCCTTTATTCATCAAGCTACTCCCCCTTTTGATTTGTATATACTCTCTCTCTTTGGATTTATGTAAAATATCTCCGCCTTTGACAACAAATCCAAAGAATAATAGAAAAGGGAAGGGGAGAGGGGTTGAAGGCATACCCTAGCCTCTCGGGGATAGCTGAATACTTAAGTTTAGCCTCTTTTATCCAAGATGTCCCAATCCTCTATGTCATGACAAGTTTTCATCTTTGGTGCTCATGTAGCATGTGTTATTACTTCTGGAAACTTGATACAAGTTTCCATTTATTCTTTCACTCTTAGTAAGAACAACACCATCTCTTAGTTTCTTTACTGTGCAACCACTCTTGTTGAAAGTGACTTCATGTCCATCATCACAAAGCTAGTTAACACTGATAAGATTGTGTTTTAGCCCTTCAAGATAAAGGACTTCCTTCAATTTCAGCTTTTCAGCACCAATTTCAGTAGCACCGATACCTTGAATCTTTAAGGTACCATTATTGCCAAATTTGACTAACCCTCCATCATGTTTTGCTCCTTCCTTTAACACCTTGGAGTCTCCTATCATGTGTGAAGAGCAACCACTATCCAGGATCCATAGCTTGTTTTTCTTGGAAGCTTTTAAGGCTACTTCCACAACCATAGATGTTTCTCTTCCTCTTTTTCTTCTTTGGCTGAATGTGGGAGCATAAGTAGGTGTTCTCCTTAGCATTCTTTGACTGGGCAGCAATGGTTAGCCGAATATAAGCATATGTGTAGGCGTTCTCCTTTGCACTCCTTGACCATTCAGTAATGGTTAGCGTGTTCTCCTTTGCATTCTTTGACCAAGTAGCAATGTCAAGCAATCCTCAGCAATGTCTCCAACCTTTACACACTTTCCACATATCTCTCCCAGCAAATCAAAACTATTTCTCAATGGAACATGACTTCTTTCCACCTGAGACTGTCTCCTTTCTTGATAGAGTCTCCCCCTAGACTCTTGCCTCATATTCCTCTTCATTATAGGCTGAGTATTCTAACACACATTAGCCTTGTGCCTATACTTACCACAACTACAGCAAAAACCTTCGAACATGGATTTACTTCTTTTATCAAGTTCATGTCTACTTTCTTTAGCAACTAGTGTGACAACCTTTTCTCCATCTTTGATAGTCTGTATCCTTTAAATGGGAGTCTCCACCACATCTTTCCTACCCCATTTTAGCTTGGCTTGGTTTCTCTTCTCTATCACACATTATGTTTGCTTTCAGACACACACACAATTTCTTCTTTTCTTCTACCTTCTCACTCAACTTTTCAATATAGCCAAGTCCTTTCTTCCCCATCGAATGAGGTCTTTGATTACTTAGACACTCATCTAATTTTCTGGTAGCATCCTCTTGATGGCATTTGTTGAAGATGACTCTACTTTCACTTCTATGGCTTACATAAAGCTTTCTTCATGCTTCCTCAATTCAAACTTAGCCTTGTGGAGCTTGGTATGCAAAGTTAGCACTTCTTGCTCATGTGCAATCACTTTAGCACCAAGATCTTCGTATATCTTGCCTTACTCTCCCTTAAGTACAATCAGATCCTCAATTCTCTTCAAATACTCCTTCTCTTTTACTTCAAACTCCTTTTCTTTCACTTGGAGATCAAATTCATCAACAGCAAAATTTTCATACAGCTTCATGAGATGCTTTACCTCTTTTTTCAGCTTACTATTTTTGTGCAAACAAGCTCTCAGTTCATTCTCAAGTTGCTGAACCAACTCATTCTCTTCCTTTTCTGTTGATTTTCTAGAACATCATTTACTTTAGCAACCATCACATTCCCTGCAACATCATCATCAGAATCATCCTCAACTTCTTCTTTAGAATCTTCTTCATCCAGCTTGCTCAAATAATTTCTTCTTTTGGATTTGAAGAATTGCTTTTTCCCTTTAACACTTGAATTTCCAACTTTAGAATAGCTGGATTTCTTTGTTCTCCTCCATGGGACTAGCTCATCATCATCATCACTATTTGCTTCTCTTTTCTTTAGGTAGTCCATGGCAAAGTGCCCTGTGTCTTTATAGCTAAAGCACTTCAAGGGTAATTTTCCCCTGTACTTCCCTTTTCCTTTCCTCATATTGTTGGTGATGTATGTCATGACTTCATCCAGTTCAGTATCACCATCTTCTTCTTCAAAGCTGTTGTTAAATTCTTCTTTTTGGTCTTTAATCTTTAAGTTATTCATTGCCTTGAAGGCTAACTCCTTCTCCACCTTAGACTTTTTTTCTTTCTTCATTGTAGCTATTCTCATTTCATAAGCTATAAATATGCTGTATAAATCATCTAAAGGCAATCTATCCAAATCTCTATCTTTTATGAAGGAAACTTTAGCATTGTAAGTTTTCAGTAAGGTTCTGAGTATTTTCCTTACCACAGTGGCATCATTGATCTCCTTTCCATAGTCTCTAATGGAGCACATAATTTCGTTGACTCTTATGAAGAAGGCATCCACAGGCTCATCATTCTGCATCTTTATGTCTTTAAATCTGCTCCATTAAATTTATAGCGTGGCTTCCTTCACAACCTTGTCTCCTTCATAAATGTTCTTCAATTTGTTCTAGATTTGCTTGGTTGTGTTATACTTCATCACTTTGGTGAATTCTTTGTCTGATAAGGAGGCATATAAGGCATTTCTCACCTTTCCATCACACTCCAAATTCTTCTTATCAGTAGGCATCATAGCATCACCTTTAGTGACAGGGATGAAGCCCCTAACAGCAAACTCAAACACATCAAAACCAAGGGACATCAGATATAGGAGCATTTTATTCTTCTATAACTAATAATTCTGTCTATCAAAAATAAGGATGCCCTTGCTATTAACATTGTTCATGCTATCTATAATCTCAATCAGCAGTAAAGATAAGAATTCACAACAGCCACAAACAAATTCAAATCAAAGCAAGCAAATTGGATCAATAGAGGAACTAGGCTCTGATACCACTTGATGATGACCTTATTAGGTCTCACACTGAGAAAAGGGATGAATCACTATGAGATATTCATTTTTTACAAATCTATATGAATTTAACCTTTGTGACTTGTTAGAGCCAATGATCCAATTTTATTTCTTCTTTATATGAGAGCAATCATACTGATATTAATTAAGCGCAAGCACTTAAGAAAACACGGTAATTTTTACGTGGTTCACCCACAATACGTGAGCTGTGTTCACGATGTGATATGATCAATCCTAAATCACACAATCCACTCTTGTTATTGAGGGATACAATTTGGTTATGGAAGGATCATTCCTTAACCACTTGTGGAAGGATCACTCTTTAACCACTTGCAATGATCTCCCGATCACTCCAACGGTATCCCACCTTTTTTCAACAAGTTTATCAAAAGGTTTATAATGAAAACTTTCTTGGAGAAAGATCACTCAATGTGCACAGGATGCTAGTGTAGAATGAGGATCATCTCTGTCCTTATTACTGGTGTTTGCTCAGGCTTTGTTGATCTTTTCTCTACAAGTTATCTTTGCTGCAGGTTGCCTCCCCCTATTAGTTCTCTCTGTTGCTGGTTATCTTCACTATAGGTTCTCTCCCCCTGCTGCTGATGCTGCCTCCCCTACTGCCTTGGAAGGTTCTCTCCTCCTGCTGTTAGTGCTAACTCTCCTACTGCCTTGGTAGGTTGCCTTCAATGCTGTTGCAAGCTACCAAAATTACTGTCGAGGCATGCTTTCTCCTCTGCCACTGTAAGCTACCGAACCTGCTGTCGGGCTCATTTTCTCCTTTATTACTGCAAGCTGCCAAACTTGCTATTAAGGCACACTTTTGCCTCTGCTACTACAAGCTGCCGAACTTGTTATACATGCACATTTTCTCCTCCATTGCTACAAGCTACCGAACCTACTGCCAGGACACGTTCTTTCCTCAGCTACTGCAAGATACCGAACCTGCTACTATTATTGCCTGCACATGCTGTTATCACTACCTACGCATGCTCATGTGTTGCTATCATTGCCTGCACATTTTGCTATCGCTATCCACATGTGCTACTCTCACTGCCTGCACGTTCTGTTATTGTTTTTCGCACATGCTGCTATTGCTGTCCACACATGCTGCTATCGTTACCTACACATTCTGCTTTTGCTATCCATATGTGCTACTATCAAAGCTGCTTTTGCTACCTACACATGTACGAGTTGCTATTGCTGTCTACACGCATTACTATTGCTCCTTACAATTCTACTATTGCTACTTGCACGTGTACAGGTTGCTATTGCTATCTATACGTTCTACTTTTGTTGTCCACACATGCATTGCTATCTGCACATTCTACTATCACTGCCTACACATGCACGGGCTGCTATCACTATCTACACATTCTGCTGTCACTGCCTACACATGCACAAGCTACTATCGTTGCCTACACATTCTGCTTAAGCTTGTTGCTGCTCTTGCAATTTATAGCTGCTAGTTTGCCTACTCCTACTGCCCAAAGGTTACTGCTGTACGTGCTACAACTGTTAGACGTGTTGCACTCACTGGGATTGCCTGCTGGACATGCTGCAATCACTGGGATTGCCTGCTAGATGTGCTACAATTGTTGGTTTGGCTACTAGACATGCTGCACTTACTGGTTTGGCTATTAGACGTGTTGCACTTAGTGGTATAGCCTCCTAGATGTGTTGCACTTGCTGGTTTTCTTGCACCTTTTATTAGAGCTTGCTGCTGCTCCTAGTTATGCTACCCTTACTACTGCAATTTGCTTGTTGCACTTCTCTCCTTCTTTGGGTGGCTACTGGTTGTTGCAAGTTGCAGCTGGTGTTGCAGATTACTAGTTTAATAGGTTACTATTAGTTGTGACATGCTGCTGCTGAAATAGCAAGTTGCTGCTAGTGTTGCCAACAAGCAGCTGGTTTCTCATTGGTTTGCTACCTACCCTTACTATTACTACTTACTACCTAGTTGCTGTAATCTCCCTCTTTGGTGGTTGTTGCACGTCCTTCCCTCCTTGGGATGGCAGCTGCATGTTTTTCTCTCATTGGTATGGCTGCTGCACGTCTCCTTTACTGGTTTGGTGTGGCTGTCGACTACTACACCTTGTTCTCCCTTTGGTAAGGCTACCTTCTTCTCCCTTTGGTATGGCTATCGATTGCTGCAACTCCTCCTTTGGTTGGTGTGGCTACTTTAGTGGTTGTTGTCACCTCCTCCTTGGTCGGCTGCCACACTTTCCTTGACTGCAACTCTCTTAGCCGACTATTGCACTTTCCTTAGCTAGTTGCACCTCCCTTGGTGGTTGCCTCCTCTTTGCCATTCACCTCTCCTTTTGGCTACCTTTAGGTTTACCATTCCTTTTAGAAAAATCTACAACACACACACTTGTCTTATAAGGTGCATGGGGTTACATGATCATCAACGGTCATCGTTCATTCCCAAAGGTTGTTCTACAATCAACAACCAGATTTGATTCCTAAAATTTAAGGTTAATGGTCAATGGTCAACGACTTGACCCCTAAAATTTAGGGTCAATGGTCAATATTGACTCATTGACTTTAGTTGACCTCCCATCAAAGGTTTTGACCAATGACTTTTATGCATCTCAATGACATTTAAAACATCAAATCAACACGAACAACAATGTGAGATACTGTTGACAACAAATCCAATATAAGCTATCAAAGATGGGCTCAACAAATTTGTTTGATAAGGACCTTCTTAGATCTCACATTGAGAGGGGGAAGGGGTAAATTAGTGTGAGATACTCACTTTTTATAAATCTTTATGGATTAACCTCTATGACTTGTTAAAGTTGATGATCCAATTTTTATCTTTCTTCTTTACATGAGAGCGACCGTACGGATATCAATCAAACACAAGCACCCAAGAACACATGGCAATTTTTATGTGGTTCACCCACAATGTGTGAGCTACGTCCACAGTGTGATAGGATCACTCCTAAATCACATAATCCACTCTTGTTATCAAGGGATATAGTCATGTTATGGCAGGATTACTCCTTAACCACTTATAATGATCTCCCGATCACTTGATGAGTTGATCTCCCAATCACTCAAAGGTTTGATCTCCTGATCACTCCAAGGGTCTCCCACCCTTTTTCAACATGTTTATCAACTAACACTTTCTTGAGAAGGATCACTCAATGTGCATAGGCTGCTATTACAGAAAATGGATCTTCTCCTTCCTCATTGCTAGTCTTTGCTCATGCTTTACCAGTTTCTTCTCCACAGGTTATCTCCTCTGCAGGTTCTCTCCCCTTGCTACCAGTGCTACCTCCTTCGATCTTGGTAGGTTTTCTCCTCTACTATTGAGGTTGCTTGCTTCTACCTTGGCAAGTTCCTTTTCCTACTGCTAGTGCTACCTCAACTGTTGCCTTGGTATGTTCTTTTCCCTTACTATCAGTGTTACCTCTCTTGCTGCCTTGGTAGGTTGCTTTACCTACTGCCTTGGCAAGTTGCTTCACTTACTGCCAGTGCTACCTACCTTGCTACTGGGGCATGTTTTCTCCTCTACTACTACATAGCGAGACATGTTTTCTCTTCTGTTGTTACAAGCTGTTGGACTTGCTTTCAGGGCATATTTTCTCCTCTGCTGTTGCAAGCTGCCAAACTTGCTATCAAGACATGTTTTCTCCTTTACTACTGCAAGCTTCCGGACTCATTGTCGAGGCATGTTTTCTCCTTTAATGCTATAAGCTGCTAGACTTACCATCAGGGCACGTTTTTTCCTCCTGGTATTAGTGCTAATTGTTGTGCTATTGGGGCAAGTTTTTTCCTCTATTACTAGTGCTTGCACTTATTGCCTTCTGCTAGTTTTACCTACACTTGCTGCCTACTACTGCAAGCTACTAGTTATGCTTGCACTTACTGGTATTACTAGTTACCCTTGCTACTATTGCTGCATGTCTTTACTGTTATTACTGGTTCCCTTGCTGTTATTGTTGCACACCCCTGCTACTATTGTTGGTTGCCCTTGCTACTATTGCTAGTTATGATCGCTACTGCAATTATTGGTTATGCTTCACCTACTACAATTACTGGTTGTGATTCACCTACTGCCAATTGCTGCAAGTTGCTCGATGTGCTACAAAATCCCTCTTTGGTTGCTATTGTATGTCCTTCTCTCCTTGGGGTAGCTGCTGCACGTTTTTCTCTCCTTTGTGTGGTTATTGCACATGTCTCTCTCCTTGGTGTGGTTGCTGCACATTTTTTGCTCCTTGGTGTGGCAGCTGCATGTTTTTCTCTCTTTGGTATGGCTGCTACAAGTCTCCTTTAGTTTGGCATGGTTGCTACAACTTCTTCCTTGATTGGTTTGGCCAGTTGCTGCCTTTTTTTTCTCCTTTTGGTTAGGCATACTGCTACCTTCCTTTTCCTTTAGTGTGGCTACCGACTGCTGCAACTCCTCCTTCGGTTGGTGTGGCTACCTCTTTCTTTGGTGGCTATTGTCACCTCTTGGCCATTTGCACCTCTCCTTGGTGTTACACCTCTCTTGGTTGGCTACACCTCTCTTTAGTGCTGCAACTCTTTTGGCCAATTGCACCTTTCCCTAGTGCTACAACTGTCTTGGCTGGCTACACCTCTCCGTGCTAGCTGCCTCCTTTACCTTGGCTAGTCACTCTCTCGTTAGTGGTTGCCTCCTTTGCCTTCATCGGTCACTCTTTCTTTATGTTCTCTCTCAATTTTCTGCAGCACACATGTTGTTCTTTCTTTACAGCCCTTGCTGCCGTTCTCTCAATTTTTCTGTAGCCCACACATCGGTCTTGCAAGATGCATGGAGGAATTTATATAGCCTTGAGATTAGGGTTGCACACTCATCAACGATCAGCATTGATTGCCAAGGGTTGCCCTACAATCAACGGCCAAATTTGATTCCTAAAATTTAGGGTCAACGGTTAACATTGACTTCCTAAAATTTAAAGTCAATGGTCAATGGTCAATAGTCAACATTAACTCATCAACTTTAAGGTTAACCTGCCATCAACAGTTTTGCCTAACAACCTCTCTGCATCTCAATGGCATTCAAAACACCAAATCAACAAGAACAATTATGTGAGATACTGTTGACAATAAATCCAACATTAGCCATCAAAGATGGGCTCAACATTGTTGTCAACAACATCTCATATATTTGTCCTTGTTAATTTGATGTTATGAATAACCTATTAAGGCAGAAGTCAAGGAAATTACTTAGAAGCCACCAATGGTAATAGTCATTACTGCACTTGTTAAACAATTGCAAAAAGAAACAGGAGCTAGAATGATGGATTGCAAAGAAAGCTCTATCAGAATTTGGTAAGGATCTCAGAAAGGCACAAGAGTATCTAAAAAAGAAGGGTCTTTTGACCGCCGACAAGAAATCCAACCGACTTGCAATTGAAGGAAGGATTGGTTCCTATGTACATGATTCTTACATTAACGTGTTGATAAAGGTCAATTGTGAGACTCATTTTGTTAGTAGGAGTGAAAAGTTCAAGGAACTGCTTGATGATCTAGCAATGCAAGTTGTGGCCTACCCGCAAGTGCAATTGGTATCCATCAAGGATATTTCTAAAAGCACTATGAACAAGGAAAAAAAGCTTGAGATGCAAAGAGATCATTAGTCAATGCTAACCATTGACCCTAAATTCAAAAAGTCAATGCTAATCGTTGATGGTAGAATAACCCTAAATTCAAGGAATCAATGTTGATTGTTAATGATAAGGTAACCCTAAACTCAAGGCTTATAAATACCTATGCAACTGCCAAGAGAAGAGAATAAGAGAGGGCAAAAGGGGTGAGTGGCAAAAACATAACAAGGGTGAGTGAAAACAAAAAGAAAAATCCAGCAACAGAAAAGAAAAAACATCCAACAGTAGAAAGAGAAAAAAGCTCTAACAACAGAAAAGAAAAAGCCTCCAACAGTGGAATAAAAGAGCATTCAGCAGCAAAAAGGAAAGAGCCTCCAACAGCGAAAAAGAAAAAGTTTCTAGCAGTAGAAAAGAAAAAGCTTCCAGCCGCAAAAAAGAAAAAGCCTCCAGTGGTAGAAAAGAAAGAGCATCTAGTGGCAGAAAGGGTGAGCGGTAGAAAAAGAAAGGGTAGAGACTAGCAAAGAGTTGATAACCTGTAAAGGAGAGAACCAACAGAGTGTTAAGAAACTAATAAAGAGTTGAGAACCTACAAAGGAGAGAATCAACAAAGAGTTAAGATCCTGTAGAGGAGAGACCCAGCAGAGGCAGGAGAGAAACTCGGTAAAGGTAGAGAGAAACATGGAAAAGCTTGAGTAGAGACCAATAGTAAGAAAGGAAAGAATAGCAAAGAGCTTAAGCAGAGACCAACAGTGATAAAGGAGAGACCGACAAAATTTGAGTAAAGATCAAAAGTGAAAAAGGAAAGAATGGAAAAAAGCTTAAGTAGAGATTGGCAGTAAGGAAGGAGAAGATTAGTTTTCTACTACAATAGCCTGTGCATATAGAGAGATCTTTCTCAAGGGAGTTTTTGTTATAATCTTTTTATGAACTTCTTGAAAAAGGGTGGAAAACCCTTAGGGTGATTGAGAGATTTAAGAAGTGATCCTTTTATAGTCTACATTATCTATATCCCTTGATTGCAAGAGTGAATTGTGTCATCTAGGAGTGATCTTACCACACCGTAGATGTAGCTCACACATTGTGAGTGAACTATGTAAAAATCTTGTGTGTTATAGGTGCTTATGCTTGCTTGATATTCATATGGTCGTTCTCACATAAAGAAGTAAGATAAAATTGGATCATAGACTTTAAAAGGTCATAAAGGTTTAATCTAAACAAATTTGTAAAAAGTAAGTATCTCACACTGATTCACCTCCTCCCCCTCTTAGTGTGAAACCCAAGAATGTTCTTATCAAAAGACCAATTCAACCTTTTTTTCCCATTCTAAGTAGGCTTCAAAATCATTTTCCCTTCAAAAGAAGGAATTTTCATTTTAATACTACCCAAATCATGGTTATAAGTGTCTTGTCTCCTAAAATCTCTCCAACCATTTCTATTATTAGCAATTTTAAGCAAAATAGCTAGATTATCAAATTCATCATCTTTATGGCCATGGTCTCATCTCTCTTTCCTTCTTGCTTTAGGAACCTTATGGCTCCTATGCCTCCTTTGCAACTTTATTATTATATTGCCTTACTCCTTCATACTTTCCTTCATATCATCAAATCTGGCATTCATTCACTTAAATTGTTCTTACATAGCTTTGATGATAAAAAACACACCACCATCTCCCTACTTGGCTACACCTTTATCCTTATAAGACATGGTATTAATTCTACACAAAACACTCCCTTTCATGCTTTACTAAGAAATGGTGTAGCACATCCTTGTGTTTACACTTCTTATGAATTTTTCTTAACATATGTTTACACTTTTACCTTTTACCACTCAAAATTTTCCTTGTTAGCTATTTAAAGAATAAAACAAGCTAATAAAAAGTTAAACACAAAAGACATATTTAGATGATAAAATAAGAAAATAAATGGTAAAATTAGAGTTAAGTTAGAACTAGGTTGTTATTATGGCCAATTTGAAAAAGTTGTTTAGCTACTACCTCAATGTTGTTCCCACAACCTTGTATGGGTTGTAATCATTGTCAATTAGGTTTAAGTGTGCAAGAAGGTAAAGCCACATGGAGGGCAAGAAAGTAAATCCACATGGAAGGGCAAGAAAGTAAATCCGCCGTGTAAAGGCAAGAATGTAAATCTACCACGTAAGCCCTATTAGGATTTCATGGAAGAGAGTATATGAAAACCTTGGAAGACAAAACTAGGGTCAGGCCAATACAATTGAATACACAGCAAAACGCAAGAGAGAGAAAACCAAAACACAAAACACCAAACCCTACACGGAAGAACACCACCTCCAAAAGAAAAGAGAAACAATGCAAGAAAAGTGAGTAGCCGATCAAAACACAAAGACACCGTCCAAACACAAGAGAGAGCAACCGGCCAACCAACGACACAATTCGGCCAAAACCTAAAGAGAGAAACCGTCAAACACAAAAGAGTATACACGACAGAAAACAAGTGCTGGTCGGCCAAAGAGATAAAGCAAAGCAAGAGGAATCAGCCAAAACCTAAAGCAACTGTCCAAAGCCAAAGAGGAAAACCGTCCAAAGAGAGAGAAAACCCGATACAAAGAAAGAATGAGCCGATGACAGAATAGGGGAAGGAGAAGAAATACCCGACGGCCAGTTGGAAAGGAGAGGAAAATGATACGACAAAATAAGGGGCTGGACGGCAAGGAGACAACACGGCAAGAGAGCAGAATGGAAAAAGGAGAGCACAACAAGAGAACGGCAATAGAGCAGAATTGCAAGAGAAGCAAACCAAAACCAACACCAGCTGAAAGACAGAGGACGTCCAACCAACCTACACAGCCAAGCAAAGAGGTGAATGGCCAAATAGGTGTGGACAGCAAGGAGGAGAACGGCCAACCAAGAGTGGACAGCCAAAGCAAGGTGGACGGCTAGGAGAAAGCACGGCAAGGAGACAACACACGAAAAAAGGAGATAACACCAAGGGATACCTTCGATAGCAAGGGAAACCGTGTGATGGCTGGATGGTGAGAGAGATCCGGCTGGACGGGAAGAAGAGAAATGAACCTACCTGGAAAAACAAAGAGCAGCACGGCAAAACAACATAAGGTGTGAGACCACTGGCTGGAAGAAAACCAGAAACGGATGGGTGAGGTGTGAGGCATGAGACCAGCAAAGAGGAAGAAAACCAGAAACATAAGGTGAGAGCAAAAATTAGAGTAGGGCTGGACGATAGAACATGGGTTGCAAAA
Source organism: Ceriops tagal (assembly GCA_021533255.1). Classification (NCBI taxonomy): domain Eukaryota; kingdom Viridiplantae; phylum Streptophyta; class Magnoliopsida; order Malpighiales; family Rhizophoraceae; genus Ceriops; species Ceriops tagal. The sequence goes on along the minus strand of CM038594.1, from coordinate 9,642,105 downwards.
GAGAAAAATCAAAGACGACCAGAATAGAAGTGTGGACGGCAAAGACAACCGAGAGATCTAAACATGAAAGACAACCAGGAGAGTTAGCCGTAAGACAGTGAGATCGTGAAATAGGAGACGGGTGAGACCGTGAGACGGTAAAAGCAGGAGCTGTGTGAGACAACCTATAGAAGGAATTCGGCAAAGCATCAGAAAGAACTCAACGTATTTCCAGATTTCTTTAAGAGAGCTTAGAGAGCATTGCGGTGAACTTCTAAGCGGTAGTGGAGCAGCCTTTCAATTCAACAGAGGGAAGACAAGTTAGAAGAAGGGTTGACACAGTAAGTGACACTCTTTGTATTGTACTTGCTTAATAATTGCAATAGTGAAAGAAGCATAGGATTAAGACATCCATTGTAACTGAAATTTTCAAGTATAGTGGATAGTCTCGGTAAGGGAGAGTCCCAACCACCGTGGATGTACGTCACATTAACGGAACCACGTAAATCTCGTATGTCCTTAATTTACTTTACATTCTGTGTTTTGAATTGAGTTGTGAATACAGCTAATGTATCAGCTAACCTATAACCTAAAAGAAGACCTAAACAAGAACATCTGAATTGTCTATTAGGCAAGGTGTCTGAAAGGTGACTTTGTGGACTATTGTGATTAGTAGGTAGCAATAGATCTAACTTAGTCTAGTCTGAGAAAGAGTTCGTTTTTAAGAAGAGGTTGAAGTTGTTCACTTACTTGCGAATTGCGAATTGTGGTGATACTGATTCACCCCCCTCTTAGTATCACAAACTAATAGATCCTAGGGAGAAGTTAGGAACTTCAATTGGTATCAGAGCACTGGTTCACCAGTTTGAAACTTAATAGCTTGGTGTACTAATTTGAAGGGATCTAGAAGTTTGACTTGTTCAGCATACTAAGAAATAGAAGTCAGTACCAGTACTAGCACTACTTATAACAAGAAGGTTCCAATCTTCAATGGAACCAACTATCATATGTGGAGAACGAGAATGCAGGTGGTATTTGCAACCATGGGCATAAACGTGGTGAAATCTGTACAGGAGGGTTTTGTGGCTCCAGAAGAAGGTAAAGATCCAACCCTAGAGGAATTAAGGTAGTTTGAGATAAATGGGAAGGCCTCAGACGTCATCATTTCAACATTGACAGATGCTAAGTATGCTAAAGTTATGATTGCAAATTTGCTAAGGAGATATGGGACAGACTGTAGAAAGTCTAGGAAGGTGATGGCAGAATGAAGGAGGCTAAGCTTCAAGTGTTCAAGGAGAGATATGAATCTCTCAGAATGCAAAGGAATGAGATAGTTCAAGAGTTCTTCACTAGGGTTATTGACGTTGTAAATGACCTTAAAAGTCATGGGAAGAACAAGAAGGACTCATCTATTGTGAAGAAAATTCTGAGAATTCTGCCTGAAAGGTTTGCCTCAAAGGTAGCAACCATAGAGGAGAGTAGAGATCTTAATTCTATGTCTTTGCATGATCTCCAGTGCAATCTCATGACATATGAGATGAGGATAAAGTCAGCTGAAAGCTCTGCAACAATGAAGGTATCAAAGGAGGCAGCTTTCAAAGCTATGAAGCACTTGAAGATAAAAAAAAGAGGAAGAATCATCTAGTGAGGATGATGATGATGATGATAAGGAAGAAAGTGAAGGTGAAGTATTGGCTTACTTCACAAGGAAATTCAAAAGGGGGTCTAAGAAGGGAAAAGGACAGCTGTCCTTGAGATGTTATTGTTATGGGCAGACTAGACACTTTACTTCTCAGTGCAAAATGAAACTTGATGGTAAAGATGAGGATGATGATGATGAGTAGAATTCAAGATGGAGAAGATCATCATTCAAATCAAAGAAGTCCAGCAAGAAGACTGCCAACCCACAAAAGAAGAAAAGAAGCTCATTCAAGAGTTATATGAGTCAGATAAAAAAAGTTGATGAGGAGGAAGATGAAGAATCATCAGATGAACAGGCCTTTATGGCATCAGTTCAAGGTGGTAGTTCAACCTCTGAAGAGGAAAAGGACGTTGATGAAGAAGAACCAGATCTTGAAGCTAAGTTGGAAGCAGCTTCAAAAGAAATAATCAGAAGGGGCAGAACCATAAGATTGAGGAAGCAAAAAGTCAAAAAGATGAAATAAGGGCTGAACATAATGACTTGAAAAGAAGATTTGAAGAACAGATCAAAATATGTGAAGACCTTACTATAGAGCTTGGTTCAAGGACTTTAACAATTGAAGAAATGGAGAAAGAGTTGCTGAGACTTCAACAATAACTCAAAAGTAGCAAAGAGAACTTGTAGAAACTTGAAATGATAGGAGAAACAAGTTCTGCAAAAGGAGAGAAAAATGTAGAGAAAGTGCAGCAATTTGAGGCTGCATTAGCTAAAGAAAATAAGAATGTGCCACAAAAGTTGAAAGAGAAGGTTGTGACTCAGAAGAAGATAGCTGAGAATAAAGAAGATCTAAAGAAGTAACCTAGGGTAGCAAACAAGAAGGAACAAAAGAAAGTCAGCTAGTAGAGGGCTACAGTTGAACAGAAGAAGAAGAAGAAGGTGACTGAAATGAAAGTCACACAAGCAAAGAAGTTGGCTACTTTGCCTACACAGCAAGTGATGAATAGAAGAAGACAAGCTGTGATCAGACCCAAAAAAAGGCAATTTCAAGGTCATTGCTATTATTTTGGAGTTTGGGGTCATAAGGCGAGTAACTACTAGTAGAGAAGGCGAGTATATGTCTCCAACTTGAGAAGATATGACACTGCATACAGTAGGAGACAATACAAAACTCAGAGGAGAACACCTATCATGAGTTCTTGCACTTACTGTAAAAGGCAAGGACACACTGATGAGGATTGTTGGTGAAAGCCCAAACCAGTAGCTTCAAAGAACTAATTTGCTATATTGGTAGACTTGGAACAGTGTGAAAGGTGCGGGCAGGATGGCGATAATGCCAAGAGATGCGTGACACTTCTCCCTGAGCAAGAAAAGGCATTTGATGGCACAGTAAAAACAATTGGTGCAGTCAAAGTTGAGTAAAAGGAGAAAGCTATCTTCAAGCCAGTTCAAAGGAAAGAATATAAAGCAAAAAGGGAGGTGGCTAATATAGCTAAAATTGCACTAAAGGCTAACTACAAGGATAAGCAATGGATTCTTGATAGTGGATGCACTTTACACATGACGGGAGAGAAGAGTAAATTGTCAAAGCTAAACAAGTCAAGAGAAGGCAAAGTCAAGTTTGGCAATGATGATTCACTCAACATCAATGGTCAGGGGTTAGTGAATATTGGAAAAAGAAAACTAAAAGATGTTCTACACGTTGAAGGACTTAGATATAATCTAGCATCTGTCAGCCAACTATGCAACGACGACCATAAAGTGATATTCACAAAAACAGGTTGCCAAGTAAAGAGTAAAGAAGGCAATACTGTTATAGCCAGGAAGAGAACAGCAGGAAATTTATATGTGATTGATGAGGACAAGACAAGTAGCTGTTTACCCACCAAAGAAGAAGAAAATCAACTCTGGCATAGGAGGTTAGGACACTTATCACAGAAGAACATGAGGAAGCTGACCACTACTTATACAATCAGAGACATTCCTGACCTCAAGAGAGAGAGAGAGAAAGTATGTTTGCTCAGCATGCTCTAAAGGAAAACATGTCAAAAAGCAGTATAAAACCAAAAAGTTCAGTTCTGAAGCAGTGCTTGACATTGTGCATACTGATTTGTGTGGGCCGATGAGAACAAAAGGGTTGAATGGTGAGAGGTACTTCATCTTGTTTGTTGATGATTATTCCAAAAGGACCTGCATCATACACCTCAAACACAAGTCAGAAGTTTTGAATTACTTCAAGAGATACAGAAGATTGGCAAAAAATAAGAGTGGAAGGAAGATCAAAGTATTGAGGTCAGATCAAGGCACTGAATTTACAAATGAAGTTTTTGAAGATTACCTTGAGTAGCATGGTATTCGTCACCAAATGGCAGCAGCAAGAACACCTCAACAGAACGAGGTGGTAGAAAGGAAAAATAGAGATGTGGTTGAAGTTGTTCACTACAACTTACCTATGAATTGCAAATTGTGGTGATACTAATTCACCCCCCCTCTTAGTATCACAAACTAGTAGATCCTAGGGAGAAGTCGGGAACTTCAATTGAAATGGCGAGAACTCTACTGTTGGAATCCAAGCTTCACACAAGATTTTAGACAAAAGCAACATTTATAGTCGTGCATCTACTAAACAGAGTATTACTAAGGCCCAATACTAATAAGACTCCATATGAGCTATGGAGTGAGAAGAAGACAACAGCCAAGTATCTCAGAGTCTTTGGCAACCCATGTTTTATGAAGAATAAGGAGCAAAACTTGGGAAAATTCAACACTAGGTCTGATGAAGGCATCTTTGTGGGATACTCAGCAAAGACAAAAGGTTTCAGAATTTTCCTGCATAAGCTGGGAAAAGTGATCACTTCTAGTGATGTGAGAATAGATGAGAACTGGAAAACAATGCAGAATGGAGAAGCTAAAGACAATGAAGAAGATGACTTCAATGTAAATGAAGAATCAAACCAACTTAAAGAAAAGGAACAAGAAGTAAGTACAGACTCGGAGAAGATTGTGTCTGAAGATGAAGAAAGAGATCCTCTTGCAACTAAGATGGTGCAAGGAGGAAGGACAAAGAAAACATGGACCAATGCTCATAAAGCAGATCAGATCATAGGTGACCCATTAGCAAGAGTTACAATAAGAAGAAGAATTGTGGGAGCTACTGCTTTACTCTCACAAGTTGAACCTAAATTTGTTGAAGAGGCTATTAAAGACAAAGCTTGGGTCAAAGCTATCAATAAGGAGCTGGATCAAATTGAGAAGAATGATACATGGGAGCTGGTTCCAAGACCCACTAATAAGAATGTCATAGGAACAAAATGGGTGTTTAGGAATAAACACAATGAAGATGGCAAGGTGGTGAGGAACAAGGCCAGGCTGGTTTGCAAAGGCTACACTCAGATAGAAGGGGTAGATATTGATGAAACTTTTGCACCAATAGCAAGGTTAGAAACTATCAGAATGTTCTTAGCTTTGGCAGCACACAAGAGGTATAAAGTCTATCAGATGGATGTGAAATCTGCCTTTCTGAATGGGCTCCTGAAAGAAGAAGTGTATATTGAACAACCCGATGGAGTACAAATTAGTGAGGATAAGATACATGTGTGCAAGCTAAAGAAAGCCTTGTATGGTCTTAAGCAAGCTCCAAGAGCATGGTACAGTAGGCTGGATGTGTACTTGAGAAGGTTGAACTTCAAAAGAGGAATGGTTGATAATAACCTGTATGTGTTCAACTCAAAGAAAGGCCAGCTGATAACCATAGTATATGTAGATGACATCATCTTTGGAGGGGATCACTTTGAGCTATGCCAAGATTTTGCACCAAAGATAAGTGAGGAATTTGATATGTCATTGATTGGAGAAATGACGTACTTTCTTGGATTATAGATAAAGCAGTGTGAAGAAGGTATCTTTATTTCTCAGACGAAATATGCCAAAGAGATGCTAAAAAAGTTTGGCATAAAGGATAGCAGACCTGTCAGTACCCCTATGACAGTGGGTTGTAAGTTGACAAAAGATCAAGAGGGAAGGATACAAGCCCTACAAAGTACAAGAAAATGATAGGGAGCCTTTTGTACCTTACAGCATCAAGGCCTAATCTTATGCAAGCTGTGTGTGCTGCCAGCAGATTCCAAGCTAATCCTAAGGAGTCTCATTATTGGCAGTGGAAAGAATCCTAAGGTACCTCAAAGGAACACTGGAAATGGGTTGGTGGTATCTAGCCATGGATTCTATTAAACTACAAGCATACAAGACTGGGCAAGAAGTATAGATGATAGAAAATCAACTAGTAGCTGTAGTTTCTACTTGGGTTCAAAGTGTGTTACATGGTTAAGTAGAAAGCAAAACAATGTTGCTTTAAGCACAGCTGAGGCTGAGTATATGGCTGCTTGTGCAGCATGTACACAGGTGATATGGATGCTAAGACAAATGGCAGACTTGGGTGTTGAAGTGAAGTTACCAGTGAGTGTACTTTGTGATAATCAAAGTGCTATTGATCTCAGCAAGAATCCGGTTAACATTCGAGGAGCAAGCATATTGACATCCAATATCACTTCATCAAAGATCAAGTGGAACAGGGTACAATTCAGTTGGAGTATGTTGGCATTAAAGATCAAATTTCAGATATTCTAACTAAACCTTTGTCCATAGAGCAGTTTGAAAAGCACAGATTGAGTATATCTGTGCAAATGCCTCCTCAAGCCTGAAAATCAGGTGAATCCTCCATCTTTACTTTACGAGTTTTTCAGATTTGTAATTGGTTGGCAAAGGAGGAGAGAAGCAACAGTGCAGGGGGAGCTGTTAAGAAAGGGGAGTGCATATTTAGGGGGAGTTGAAACTGCTATATAATGGCTTTTGTTATGAGTGTTGCAAACAATTACAAAGGGGGAGATTGTTGTTCCCACAACCTTGTATGGGTTGTAATCGTTGTTAACTAGGTTTAAGTGTGCAAGAAGGTAAAGCCACATGGAAGGGCAAGAAAGTAAATTCGTCGCGTAAGGGCAAGAACGTAAATCCACCACGTAAGCCCTATTAGGGTTTCATGGAAGAGAGTATATAAAAACCTTGGAAGACAAAACTAGGGTAAGGCCAATACAATTGAATACACGGCAAAACACAAGAGAGAGAAAACCAAAACACCAACATATATTCTTTTAGGATTTATGCAAAATATCTCCCCCTTTGACAACAAATCCAAAGAACAATAAAAAAGGGAAGGGGAGAGGGGTTAGAGGCATACCTCAACCTTTAGGGAGTGGCTGAACACATAAAGTTAGCCTTAACTTCTAAAACAACTCTCTTGATAGAGGTTTGGTGTATATATTGGCAACTTGCTTCGTGGTAGGCACATACTCCAACTTTACTTCATTTTTTCTCCACTCTTTCTTTAATAAAGTGGTACTTGATTTCAATATGTTTAGTTCTGGAGTGTTGGACAGGATCTTTAATAAATTAATGGCACTTTGGTTATTACAACCAATCAGCAATGGCAACTGCACATCCACCTTCAAATCTTCAAGTTGTTTTTTCATCCATAATAGTTGAGTATAAGCTTGAGTAACAACCACATATTTAGCCTCTACAGTACTTAGAGTCACTGAATTTTGCTTCTTGCTATGCCATGAAACACATCTACTACCCAAATAAAATGCACCACCTGATATTGACCTTCTCTCATCGCAATTTCCATCCCAATCAGCATTTATATACCCATACAAATTAAACTATCCACTTCTATCATAAAGCAGCCCATAATTTGTTATGCCATTCACATATCTTAGAATTCTCTTAGCAACCATGAGATAAGATTCCTTAGGCTTACTTTGAAATCTAACACAAAGTGTTACAACAAAAACAAGATCAAACCTTGATGTTGTCAAATACAGTAAGCTTCCAATCAACTTTCTGTATTCCTTCTGATCAACCATGTTGCCTTCTTAATCCTTGCTTAACTTTGTTCCAAATGTGATGGGAGTGCTTACTTCTTTAAAGTTCTCCATCCCAAACCTTTTCAACAACTCACAAGCATACTTTTCTTGGGAGAGAAAAATTCCAGCCTTGCTTTTGCAAAACCTATAACCCTAAGAAGAATTTCATTTCACCTAGCATGGACATCTCAAACTTCTTATTCATCTGATTAGCAAAAATAGTGCAAAGGGCCTCCCTTTCAGTAGCAAAGATTATGTTATCAACATAAACCATAACAATTAACTAGCCCTACTTATCTTCCTTTATGTATAAGTTGCTATCCATATTCCTTTTTCTAAACTTCATATCATTAAGATTTGTGTCTAGCCTAGAATACCATGCTCTTAGAGCTTGCTTTAAACCATATAGAACCTTGTTCAATTTGCACACACTTGAACCATCATGATCTAGTATAAAACCATCAGGCTATTTGAAGTTCCCGACTTTACCCTAAGATCTACTAGTTTGTGATACTAAGAGGGGAGCTGAATCATTATTACCACAATTCGCAGATATGTGAACAACTTCAACCTCTTCTTAAAAGCGAACTCTTTCTTAGATTCGACTAAGGTAGATCTATTGCTACCTACTAATCACAATAGTCCCCAAAGTCACCTTTCAGACACCTTGCCTAATAGACT
>CM038594.1:9617675-9633785 GCA_021533255.1 Ceriops tagal | reverse complement strand
TCAACCTCTTCTTAAAAGCGAACTCTTTCTTAGATTCGACTAAGGTAGATCTATTGCTACCTACTAATCACAATAGTCCCCAAAGTCACCTTTCAGACACCTTGCCTAATAGACAATTCAGATGTTCTTGTTTAGGTCTTCTTTTAGGTTATGGGTTGGCTAATACTTTAGCTGCGTTCACAACTCAATTCAAAATATAGAACGTAAAGCAAATTAAGGACACACGAGATTTACGTGGTTCCGTCAACATGACGTACATCCACGGTGGTAGGGACTCTCCCTTACTGAGACTATCCACTATACTTGAGAATTCCAGTTACAATGGATGTCTTAATCCTCTACTCCTTTCACTATTGCAATTACTAAGCAAGTACAATACAAAGAGTGTCACTTACTATATGTACCCTTCTTCTAGCTTGTCTTGTCTCTATTGAATCGAAAGGCTACTCCATTACTACTTAGAAGTTCACCGCAACGCTCCCTAACCTCTCTTGAAGAAATCTGGAAACACATTGAGTTCTTTCTGATGCTTCACCGAATTCTTCTCTAGGTTGTCTCACACAGCTCCTACTTTCACCGTTTCACGGTCTCACCCGTCTCCTTGTCTCACGGCTCACCTCACGTTTCTGGTTTGTCGTTCCACGTCTCACGGCCCGCCTCACGTTTCTGGTTTGGCGTTACACATCTCACACACGTTTCTGGTTTGCACCCTTTGTTGGTCACACACCTCATGCACGCTTCTGGTTTGGCGTTTCACGTCGCACGTACATTTTTGATTTGCACGCCTTGCTAGTCACACGCCTTACTACCATTTCTGGTTTGCACTTGTCCGTTTCACACCTCCGGACAGCTTGGTTTGCTCTCCTGGTGGTCTCCTCTTTCACGGTCTCCCCTCACTTTCCTTACGGACAGTGTGCTGTCTTCTCTCTTACGTGAGTCACACGATTTTCTCCAGCCATCACACCTCTTTGCCGTGTGTTCTCCCTTGCTTTGGCTGTTCTCCTCCTTGCTTGGCCGTCCACCCCTTTGCCATTGGTTGTGTTTGGCCATGTAGATTGGTTTAGACCTTTACCTTTGGTTGGCTGGTTGTCTCCCTTTGGCTGTCCCTTTGTGTTTTGTCGTCCAGCTCTTGCTGTCCAGCCGTTCCTCCCTTGTTTTCTCTCTTTGGTTGGTCACCCTAGCTTGACGTGTAGCTTGTGTTTGGTCGGTTATCTCCTTCTTGGACAATTCCTCCTTTGTGTTTGCCGAGTGCTTTGCTTCAGACGTCTTTTTGTTTGGCCGGATCCTTCCTCACGTTTTCTCTCTTTGGTCGGTTGGTTGTCTAGGTTTGCTGTCTGTTTTGCTCAATTGCTGACTTCTGGTGTGCCAGTGGTGTGCCGTTCCAAATTTTCTTTCCTTCACCCCCTTTCGGCTGTCACGTATTTTCTCTCTTTTTCCCCTATTCTGCCGACAGTGGTCTCTCTCTTCTTTGGGCTGTCGGAATTTTCTCTCCTTCCACTGTTCTGCCGTGCTGGTTTTCTCCTTCGGCCGGTGGTGGCTCTTCTTTGGCTTGTCGTCCAGCCCCTCTTCGGCTATTCACCACTTTCTCTCTCTCCCAAGGTTGGGTTTTCTCTCTCTTTTGCAGGTGGTGTTTTTTTCGTTTCACTTCGTTGGCCGCCTCTTTTTTTCTCTATTTTGGTCGACCTTTTTGTTTTTTTTTTCTCCACCTTTTACTTGGCCATATATGGTTTTCCTCTCCTTCGCCGTCCACTCTGATTTGGCCATGTTTTCTTTTTCTCTCCTTCCCGTCGACTCTGATTTGGTCATTCTTGTGTTTTGGTCGATTGTATATTATCTCTCTTTTCCAACGGCTGTCTCAATTTTTCTCTCTTTCTCTCATGTTCTGTTGACAATTTCTCTCTCTAGGTTTTGGTCGTCTTCCCTATTTTTCCATATCGTTCTACCGTCCCCCTCTTTTTCGACCGTTCTTGTGTTTCCGCCGGTTGTCTATTGTCGCCATTTTGCTCTCCCGGTGGTGTACTTGCCATTTTGCTCACTTTTCGGTCGTCTCCTCTTTCTCTCTCTCTCGACGATGATTTCTTTGTTGCTGTGGGTGTATATATTTTGTGCACCACAATTGTCTTCCAATTTAGGGCTTACTTGCAGTGAATTTACTGTCTTGTCCTTCCATGTAGCTTTACTTTCTTGCACACTTAAACCTAGTTGACAACAATTACAACCCATACAAGGCTGTGGGAACAATACACTTTGTCATGTACTACCTAAAGAGAATAGAAGCAAGTAGTGATGATGATGATGATGAGCCTAGCCCAAGGTAGAGAACAAAGAAATCTAGCAGAGGATTTTTGGCAACACTCATAACAAAACAAAAGCCATTATGCATTAGTTTCAACTCCCCCTAAATATGCACTCCCCTTTTCTTAACAACTCCCCCTGCACTGTTGCTTCTCTCCCCCTTTGCCAACTAATTACAAATCCATATCACCTATGTACATGCTACACAAGCAACCATATACTCAGCCTCAACTGTGCTCAAAGCAACACTGTTTTGCTTTCTACTTAACCATGCAACACACTTTGAACCCATGTAGAAGCTGCAACCGCTGGTTGATTTTCTATCATCTATACTTCCTACCCAGTCTATATCAGTGTATGCTTGTAGTTTAACAGAATCCATGGCTGGATACCACAAACCCATTTCCAGTGTTGCTTTGAGGTACCTTAGGATTCTTTTTACTGCCAACACATGAGACTCCTTAGGATCAGCTTAGAATCTACTGGCAGCCCACACAGCTTGCATAAGATCAGGCCTTGATGTTGTAAGGTACAAAAGGCTCCCTATCATCTTCCTGTACTTTGTAGGGCTTGTACTCCTTCCTTCCTGATCTTTTGTTAACTTACAGCCCACTGTCATAGGGGTACTAACAGGTCTGCTATCCTCCATGCCAAATCTTTTCAGCATCTCTTTGGCATATTTCGTCTGAGAAATAAAAATACTTTCTTCACACTACTTCATCTATAATCCAAGAAAGTACATCATTTCTCCAATCAATGACATCTCAAATTCCTCACTCATCTTCTGTGCAAAATCTTGGCATAGCTCAGAGTGATCCCCTCCAAAGATGATGTCATCTACATATACTATGGTTATAAGTTGGCCTTTCTCTGAGTTGAACACGTACAAGTTATTATCAATCGTTCCTCTTCTAAAGTTCAACCTTCTCAAGCACACATCCAGCCTACTGTACAATGCTCTTGGAGCTTGCTTAAGACCATACAAGGCTTTCTTCAGCTTGCACACATATGTCTCATCCTCACTGATTTGTACTCCATCGGGTTGTTCAATATACACTTCTTCTTTCAAGAGCCCATTCAGAAAGGCAGATTTCACATCCATCTGATAGACTTTATACCTCTTGTGTGCTGCCAAAGCTAAGAACATTCTGATAGTTTCTAACCTTGCTACTAGTGCAAAAGTTTCATCAACATCTACCTCATCTATCTGAGTATAGCCTTTGCAAACCAGCCTGGCCTTGTTCCTCACCACCTTGCCATCTTCATTATGTTTATTCCTAAACACCCATTTTGTTCCTATGACATTCTTATTAGTGGGTCTTGGAACTAGCTCCCATGTATCATTCTTTTCAATTTGATCCAGCTCCTCATTGATAGCTTTGACACAGGCTTTGTCATGAATAGCCTCTTCAACAGATTTAGGTTCAACTTGTGAGAGTAAAGCAGTAGCTCCCACAATTCTTCTTCTTGTTGTAACTCTTGCTGATGGGTCACCTATGATCTGATTTTTTTGATGAGTACTGGTCCACATTTTCATTGGTTTTCTTTCTTGCACAGTCTTAGTTGCAAGAGGATCTCTTTCTTCATCTTCAGACTCACTCTTCTCCGAGTTTGAACTTACTTCTTGTTCCTTCTCTTTAGGTTGGTCTGATTCTTCATCTACATTGAAGTCATCTTCTTCATTGTCCTCAGCTTCTCCATTCTGCATTGTTTTCCAGTTCTCATCTATTCTCACATCACTAAAAGTGGTCACTTTTCCCAGCTTATGCAGGAAAACTCTATAACCTTTTGTCTTTTTTGAGTATCCCATAAAGATGCCTTTATCAGACCTAGCGTTGAATTTTCCCAAGTTTTGCTCCTTGTTCTTCACAAAACATGGGCTGCCAAAGACTTTGAGATACTTGGCTGTTGTCTTCTTCCCACTCCATAGCTTATATAAAGTCTTATCAGTATTGGGCCTTAGTAATACTCTGTTTAGTAGATGCACGGCTATAAATGTTGCTTTTGTCCAAAATCTTGTGTGAAGCTTGGATTCCAATAGTAGAGTTCTCGTCATTTCAACCACAACTCTATTTTTCCTCTCTACCACCCCGTTCTGTTGAGGTGTTCTTGGTTTTACCATTTGATGATGAATTCCATGCTTCTCAAGATAATCTTCAAAAGCTTTATTTGTAAATTCAGTGCCTTGATCTGACCTCAATACTTTGATCTTCCCTCCACTCTCATTTTCAGCCAATCTTCTGTATCTCTTGAAGCAATTCAAAACTTCTGACTTGTGTTTGAGATACATAAAGCAGGTCCTTCTCGAATAATCATCAACAAATAAAATGAAGTACCTCTCACCTTTCAACCCTTTTGTCCTCATCGGTCCACACAAATCAGTATGCACAATGTCAAGCACTGCTTCAGAACTGAACTTTTTGGTCTTGTTTTGCTTTTTGGTATGTTTTCCTTTAGAGCATGCTGAGCAAACATACTCTCTCTCTCTCTCTCCTGAGGTCGGGAACATCTCTAATTGCATGAGTAGTGGTCAGCTTCTTCGTGTTCTTCTGTGATAAGTGTCCCAACCTCCTATGCCATAATTGATTTTCTTCTTCTTTTGTAAGTAAATAGTTGTTCATCTTTTCCTCATTAATCACATACAAATTTCCAGTTGTTCTCTTCCCAGTTGCAACAGTATTGCCTGCTTCACTCTTTACTTGGCAACCTGTTTTTGTGAATATCACTTTGTGGTCGTCATTGCATAGTTGGCTGACAAATGCTAGATTATATCTCAGTCCTTCAACATGAAGAACATCTTTCAGCTTTCCTTTTCCAATATTCACTGACCCCTGACCACTGATGTTGAGTGAATCATCATTGCCAAACTTGACTTTGCCTTCTCTTGATTTGTTTATCTTTGATAATTTACTCTTCTCTCCCGTCATGTACGAAGTGCATCTACTATCAAGGATCCACTGCTTATCCTTGCAATCAGCCTTTAGTGCAATTTCAACTATATTAGCCACCTCCCTTTTTGCTCTATATTCCTTCTTTGAACTGGCTGGAAGATAGCTTTCTCCTTTTTCTCAATTTTGACTGCACCGCTTGTTTTTACTGTGCCATTGAGTGCCTTCTCTTGCTCAGGGAGAAGTGTCATGCATCTCTTAGCATTATGGCCATCCTGCCTGCACCTTTTACACTGTTCCAAATCTACTAATATAGCAAACTTGTTCTTTGAAACCACTGTTTTGGGCTTCCACCAACACTCCTTGTTAGTGTGTCCTTGCTTCTTACAGTATGTGTAAGAACTCATGACAAGTGTTCTCCTCTGAATTTTGTATTGTCTCTCCCTGTATGTAGCATCGTATCTTCTCAAGTTAGAGACATATACTGGCCTTCTCCACCAACAATTACTCGCCTTATGACCCCAAACTCCACAATAAAGGCATTGACCTTGAAACTGCCTCTTCTTGGGTCTGATCATAGCTTGTCTTCTTCTGTTCATCACTTGCTGTGTAGGCAAAGTAGTTGGCTTCTTTGCTTGTGTGACTTTCATTTTAGTCACCTTCTTCTCCTTCTTCTATTCAGCCATAGCCCTCTGCTGGCTGACTTTCTTTTCTTCCTTCTTTTTTGCCACCCTAGGTTGCTTCTTCAGATCTTCTTTATTCCCAGCTATCTTCTTTTGAGTCACAACCTTCTCTTTCAACTTCTATGGCACATTCTTATTTTCTTTAGCCAATGCAACCTCAAATTGCTGCACTTTCTCTACATTCTTCCCTCCTTTTGTAGAACTTGTTTCTCCTATCGTTTCAAGCTTCTGCATGTTCTCTTTACTACATGTGAGTTGTTGCTGAAGTCTCAGCAACTCTTTCTCCATTTCTTCAATTTTTGAAGCCCTTGAGCCAAGCTTTACTATAAGGTCTTCACATATTTTGATCTGTTCCTCAAATCTTCTCTTCAAGTCAATATGCTCAGCCCGTATTTCATCCTTTTGACTTTTAGCTTCCTCAGACTTTGCTTCAACTTGTTTTATATGGGCCTTCAACCTTCTTATGGTTTTGCCCCTTCTGATTATCTCCTTTGAAGCTGCTTCCAACTCACCTTCAAGATCTGGCTCTTCTTCATCAACCTCCTTTTCCTCTTCAGAGGTTGAGCTACCACCTTGAGCTGATGCCATAAAGGCATGCTCATCTGATGAGTCTTCATCTTCCTTGTCATTAGCTTCTTTTATCTAACTCACATAACTCTTGAATGAGTCTCTCTTCTTCTTTTGTGGGTTGGCAGTCTTCTTATTAAACTTCTTTGATTTGAGTGATGATCTTCTCCATCTTGAATTTTGCTCATCATCACCATCCTCATCTTCATCATCAAGTTTCACTTGGCACTAAGAAGCAAAGTGTCCAGTCTGCCCACAACGATAACATCTCAAGGATAACTGTCCTTTTCCCTTCTTAGACCCCTTTTTGAATTTCTTTGTGAAGTAAGCCAATACTTCACCTTCACTTTCTTCCTCATCATCATCATCCTCATTGGATGATTCTTCCTCTTCTTTTATCTTCAAGTACTTTATAGCTTTGAAAGCTGCCTCCTTTGATACCTTCGTTGTTGCAGAGCTTTTAGCTGACTTTATCCTCATCTCATATGCAATGAGATTGCACTGGAGATCATGCAGAGATATAAAATTAAGATCTCTACTCTCCTCTATGGCTGCTACCTTTGAGGCAAACCTTTCAGGTAGAATTATAAGAATTTTCTTCACAATCAATGAGTCCTTCTTGTTCTTCCTATGACTTCTCAGGTCGTTTACAATATCAATAACCCTGGTGAAGAACTCTTGGACTATCTCATTTTTCTACATTCTGAGAGATTCATATCTCTCCTTGAAAACTTAAAGCTTGGCCTCCTTCATTCTGCCATCACCTACATAGACTTTCTGCAATCTGTCCCATATCTCCTTGGTAGATTTGCAGTCTATAACTTTAGCATACTCAGCATCTGTCAATGCTGAAATGATGACATTTGAGGCCTTTCCATTTATCTCAAACTGCCTTCATTCCTCTGGAGTTGGATCTTTACCTTCTTCTGGGGCCACAAAACCCTCTTATACGGCTTTCACCACGTTCATACCCATGGTTGCAAATACCACTTGCATTCTTGCTCTCCACATATAGTAGTTGGTTCCATTGAAGATTGGAACCTTCTTGCTGTAAGTAGTGCTAGTGCTGGTACCGGCTTCCATTTCTCAGTATGCTGAACAAGTCAAACTTCTAGATCCCTTCAAACAAGTACACCAAGCTGTTAAGCTTCAAACTGGTGAACTTGTGCTCTAATACCAATTGAAGTTCCTGACTTCACCCTAGGAACTACTAGTTTGCAATACTAAGAAGGGGGGTGAATCAGTATCACCACAATTCGTAGATATATGAACAACTTCAACCTCTTCTTAAAAGCAAACTCTTTCTTAATTTTTCTCTCTTTCTCTCATGTTCTACCGATGGTCTCCCTCTCTAGGTTTTGGTCGTCTTCCGTATTTTTCCGTATTGTTTTGTCATCCCCCTCTTTATCAACCGTTCTTGTGTTTCCCCCGGTTATCTATTGTCACCGTTCTGCTCTCCCGATGGTGTATTTGCCATTTTGCTCACTTTTCGGCCGTCTCCTCTTTCTCTATCTCTCTCAATGGTGATTTCTTTATTGCCGTGGGTGTATATATTTTGTCCACCACAATTGTCTTCTAATTTAGGGCTTACTTGTGGTGAATTTACTGTCTTGCCCTTCCATGTGGCTTTTACATTCTTGCCCCTCCATGTGGCTTTTACCTTTTTGCCCTTCCATGTGGCTATACTTTCTTGCACACTTAAACCTAGTTGACAACAATTATAACCCATACAAGACTATGGGAACAACACTATTCGATAAATAACTCTTCTTTAAGCTCTCCATTCAAAATTGCAGACTTCACATCCATCTAATAAACTTTATAGTTTATTTGAGCAACAATGGCTATAAATATTCTGATTGCTTCAAGCTTGGCCATATGAAGTTCCTGACTTCTCCCTAAGATCTACTAGTTTGTGATACTAAGAGGGGAGCTGAATCAGTATCACCACAATTCGCAATTCGCAGGTAAGTGAACAACTTCAACCTCTTTTTAAAAGCGAACTCTTTCTCATATTCGACTAAGGTAGATCTATTGCTACCTACTAATCACAATAGTCCCCAAAGTCACCTTTCAAACACCTTGCCTAATTAACAATTCGGATGTTCTTGTTTAGGTCTTCGTTAGGTTATGGGTTGGCTGATACTTTAGCTACGTTCACAACTCAATTCAAAACACAGAACGTAAAGCAAATTAAGGACACACGAGATTTACGTGGTTCCGTCAACATGACGTACATCCATGGTGGTAAGGACTCTCCCTTACCGAGACTATCCACTATACTTGAGAATTCCAGTTACAATGGATGTCTTAATCCTCAACTCCTTTCACTATTGCAATTACTAAGCAAGTATAATACAAAGAGTGTCACTTACTATGTCTACCCTTCTTCTAGCTTGTCTTGCCTTTGTTGAATTGAAAGGCTACTCCACTACCGCTTAAAAGTTCACCGCAACGCTCTCTAACCTGTTTTGAAGAAATATAGAAATACATTGAGTTCTTTCAATGCTTTGCGGAATTCCTTCTCTACGTTGTTTCACACAACTCCTGCTTGTACTGTCTCACGGTCTCACTCGTCTCCTGGTTCCACGGTCTTACTGTTTCACGGCCTGCCCTCACTTGTCTGTTTCTGGTTTTCTTCTGGCTGGTGGTCTGTTTTTCTTCGTCCACCCCTGTTCTGCTGTCGGCTCTTTCTTTTTCCGTCTCTGGTTTTCTCTCTTTTAGCCGGTTTTCTCTCCTTTGTTGTGCCGTCCGTTTGTCTCACGCCGTCACAGATCTGCTGTCTGCTCTTCTGGTAGTGTCTCTCTCTTCGTCCGTTTCACGGTTCTCTCCTTACCGTGTCGTTCGTTTGTCTCACACCGTCATAAATCTGCTGTCTACTCTTCCGGTGGTGTCTCTCTCTTTGTCCATCTCTCTCTCTCTCGATTCTACCAGTGGTATCCCTTT
Source organism: Ceriops tagal (assembly GCA_021533255.1). Lineage (NCBI taxonomy): Eukaryota > Viridiplantae > Streptophyta > Magnoliopsida > Malpighiales > Rhizophoraceae > Ceriops > Ceriops tagal. The sequence goes on along the minus strand of CM038594.1, from coordinate 9,624,406 downwards.
TGGCCGTATCTGCTTTCCCTATTTGGCCGTCGGGTTTTTCCTCTCCTTTGCTGTGCACTCTGATTTTACCGTATATGATTTTTCTCTCTCTTCCAACGGCTTTGCCATTTTGCTCTTCTGGTCTTCCGTCCAGTCCCCTTCAGCCGTCTCATATTTTCTCTCTTTTTCCCCTGTTCTACCAACGACAGTCTTGGTTGGCCGAATAGGATTTTGCCATTTCACTTTTCCAGTCTGTCGGCTAGTCGTCCAGCCCCTTTCAGCCATTTCTTTATTTTTGCCAACCGTTTGTTTTGGCCGTCGGGTTTCTCTCTCCTTCCACCGGTCTACTCTAATTTGCTCAATTTTTTGACCTCTGTTCTTCGTTTAACCCCCCTTCGATCGTCTCCTCTTTCTCTCTCTCTTGACGGTACATGTCTAGTCTGGTTTTCTCTTCCGGTGGTGTCTCTCTCTCTCTTGGTGGTGTATGTTTGGTCTAGTCTGCTCTTCCGGTGGTGGCTTTCTCTCTCTTACGGTGGTAGGTGCCTCCTTTTCTAGTTTGTATCCGTTTAGCTCTCCCGGTGGTGTGTCTTTGCCATTTTGCTCTCCCGGTTCTCTCCAACGTTTTGTGTTTTTCGTTGTCTCACGTCAGGCTGTTCTTCAGTGTACCCATTTTTCGTCTGTGTCGCTTTTCTCTCTCAGGTTGTATATTTTCACCATCTTCCAATGGCTTCTCTCTCTCTTCCACCTCTTTGTCGTTTTTCTCTTTGTCGTGCTCCTCTTCTTTTTGTCGTGTTGGTTGTCGTGCTGGTTTTGCCGTGCTACTTTTCTTTTTCCAACCGTTGGTGTTTTGTGTTTTGGTTTTCTCTCTCTTGTGTTTTGCCATATATTCAATTATGTTGGCCTTACCCTAATTTTGTCTTCTAAGGTCTTTATATACTCTTTTCCATGAAACCCTAATAGAGCTTACGCAACGGATTTACGTTCTTGCCCTTCTATGTGGCTTTCACCTTTTTGCCCTTCCATGTGGATTTACTTTCTTACCCACTTAAACCTAGTTGACAACAATTACAACCCACACAAGGCTGTGGGAACAACACCATAGGAGCAAAATTCTCTTCAAAGTCAACACCTTCTACTTGTGAGTAACCTTTGCAGACAAGTTTTACCTTGTTTCTTACCACCTCACCTTTTTCATTGAGCTTATTTTTGAACACCCATTTGGTTTCAATGATGTTTTTCCTTTTAGGTCTAGGTACTAAACACCAAGTATTGTTCTTTTCAATTTGATCCAGTTCTTCATTCATAGCACACACCCATTCCTTGTGCTTTAGTGCTTCTTCCACTAACTTGGGTTCAACCTCAAAGATTAATGAGGTTTGTTCACCACCTCTTAGTCTTCTCCTAGTTTGCACAGAGTCCTCTTTACCACTAATAATGTTTTTAGCCTCAACTTTAACTCTAACTTTTCTATGAGTTTGGGAATGCCTTGATTCTTCTTCTTCACTACTTGCAACTTGAGAATCAACATCTTCCTCAAGCTAAATGGCCTCAGATTCATCACTTTCAGACTCTTTGCAATTATCATACACAACATCTTTAGCTTCCTTATGTTGTGATTGCATTGTAGAACCATCTTCAATCACTTTAACATCATAGCTGTCCACTATTTTCAGCAACCTTTTGTTTTAATATCTGAAGCCGCTTCCATTTGGTACATAGCCCAAGAATATGCCTTCATCAACCTTCTCATCAAATTTTCCAAAATTTTTGCCTTTGACTTTCATAAGGCACGGGCTTCCCAACACTTTAAAGTGTTTTACACTTGGCTTCTTTCCATACCACAACTTATAAGGTGTCTTCTTTGTATGTGGTCTCATTAGGTATCTATTTTGAATTTGAGTTATAGTGGTGATAGCCTCTCTCTAATAGCCATGTGAAGTACCGTGCTCAGCCAACATAGTTCTTGCCATATCCACTAGGCCTCTGTTCTTCCTTTCGGCCACTCTATTTTGTTAATGCTTCACTCCATGCTTCTCCATATAATCTTCAAATTCACTATATGTGTATTCTATCTCATTATCTATCTTGAACCTTTTAATTTTTCCCCCCAACTGATTTTCAGCCAACCTCCTATAGCTCCTAAAATTATTGAGAAACTCTAATTTATATTTCAAGAACATGATGCAAGTCATTCTTGTAAAATCATCAATGAAGGAGATGAAGTACCTATCACCCTTTGTTGATCTTTGTCTCATAGGCCCACAGACGTCCAAATAGATAAGCTCCAATGGCTTCTTTATTTGAATCTTCACATTTTTATGGGGAACGTTCACCATCTTCCCTTTTTGATACGTGCTGCAAATTGTATCTCTCTCTCTTCTCAACTTGAGTACATCTCTTATAGCTTTATTTTTGGACAACTTGTTCAACCCTTTTTGTCCAAGATGTCCTAATCTTCTATGCTACAACAAGTTCTCATCTTTGGTACTCATGTAGCATGTGTTTTTGCTTTTGGAAACTTGGTATAAGTTTCCATTTGTTCTTTCACCCTTAGTAAGAACAAAACCATCTCTTAATCTGTTTATTATACAACCACTCTTGTTAAAAGTAACTTCATGTTCATCATCACAAAGCTAGCTAACACTGATGAGATTATGTTTTAGCCCTTCAACATAATGCACTTTCTTTGATTTCAGTTTTTCTGCACCAATTTCAGTAGTATTGATACCTTAAATCTTTAAGGCACCATCATTGCCAAATTTGATTGACTCTCCATCATATTTTGCTACTCCCTTCAACATCTTGGAGTCTCTTATCATGTGTGAAGAGCAACCACTGTCTAAGATCCATGGCTTTTCTTTCTTGGAAGCTTTTAAAGCTACTTCCACAACCAGTCGTTTCTTTTCCTCTTCTTCTTCTTTGGCCGAATGTAGGAGCATGTGTAGTTTTTCTCCTTTGCACTCTTTGACCGAGCAACAATGTTTGACTGAATTTAAGAGCACATGTAGGTGTTCTCCTTTACACTATTTGATCGGGCAATAATGTCAAGCAATCCTCAATAGTATGTCCTGCCCTTTCACATCTTCCATAGATTTCTCCCAACAAATCAAATCTATTTCTTAATGGAAATGACTTCTTTTCATTTGAGACTGTCTCCTTTCTTGATAAAGTCTCCCCCTTCACTCTTGCCTCACATTCTTCTTCATTATAAGCTCATTATTCTAGTATACATTAGCCTTGTGCCCATACTTACCATAGCTCTAGCAAAATGCTTCAAATCTGGATTTTCTTCTTTCACCAAGTTCATGTCTTCTATCTTCAGCAAATGTTATGGCAACCTTTTCTCCATCTTTGACAACCTGTCTCCTTTGGATGAGAGTTTTCACCACATCTTTCCTAACCCATTTTAGCTTGGGTTGGTTTCTCTTCTTCATAATGCCATTGTGTTTGCTTTCAAGTACATATACAATTTTCTTCTTCTCTTCTACCTTCTCACTCGGCTTTTCAATATAGCCAAGTCCTTTCTTCCCCATGGAATGACATCTTTGTTTGCTTAAACACTCATCCAACTTTCTGGTAGTATCCTCCTTGATGGCATTTACTGAAGACAACTCTCCGCTCTCTTCCATGGCCTACATAAAGCTTTCTTCATGCTTCCTTAGTTCGAACTCAGCCTTATGGAACTTGGCTTGCAAAATCAGCACCTTTTGCTCTTGTGCAATCACCTTAATGCCAAGATCTTCGTGTATCTTGCCTTGCTCTGCCTCAAGTACAATCAACTCCTTAATTCTCTTCAAGTACTCCTTCTCTTTTGCATTAAACTCCTTTTCTTTCACATGGAGATCAAACTCATCAACAATAGAATTTTCATACAACTTCTTGGATGCTTTACCTTATTTTCTAACTTGTTATTTCTGTGCAAACAGGCTCTTAATTCATTCTCAAGTTGCTGAACCAACTCATCCTCTTCCTCTTCTGTTGATTCCTCATCATTTAAAGATTCTTTATCATCATCTACATAAGCGACCAACACATCCTTTGCAGCCTCATCGTCAGAATCATCATCAATTTCTTCTTCAGAATCTTCTTCATCCAACTTGCTCAAAAGATTCCTTCTTTTAGATCTGAAGAATCGCTTTTTCCCTTTGGCACTTGAATTTCCTACTTTAGAATAGCTGGATTGCTTCGTTCTCCTCCTTAGGACCAACTCATCATCATCATCATTGTTTACTTCTATTCTCTTTAGGTAGTCCACGGTAAAGTGCCCTATGTCTCCACAACTAAAGCACTTTAAGGGTAATTTTCCCTCACACTTCCCTTTTCCTTTCTTTATATTTTTGGTGATGTATGCCATGACTTCATCCAATTTAGTATCACCATTTTCTTCTTCAGAACTATTGTTGGATTCTTTATCTTAGTTTTTATTCTTTAATTTCTTCATTGCCTTAAAGGTCAGCTCCTTCTCCACCTTAAACTTCTTTTCTTTCTTCATTGAGGCTATTCTCATTTCATAAGCCATTAATATGCTATGTAACTCATCTAAAGATAGCCTACCCAAATCTTTATCTTCTATAGAGGAAACCTTGAAATTGTAAGCTTTTGGCAAAGTACTAAGTATCTTCCTTACCATAGTAGCATCGTTGATCTCCTCTCCATAACCTCTAATGAAGCACACAATTTTATTTACTCTTGTGAAGAAGAAATCCACAGATTCATCATTCTGCATCTTTATGTCTTTAAATCTGCTCCTTCAGATTTGTAACTTGGCTTCCTTCATAACCTTGTCTCCTTCGTAAATATTCTTCAATTTATCCCAAATTTGTTTAGCTATGTTGCACCCCATTACTTTAGTGAATTCTTTATCTAATAAGGAGACATACTAAGCATTTCTTGCCTTTCCATCACACTCCAAATTCTTCTTATCAATAAGCATCATAACATCACTTTCAGCAACAAGGATAAAGCCACTAACAACAAATTTAAATAAACCTAGACCAAGTGACATTAAATATGGATGCATTCTATTCTTCCTTAACTGATAATTCTATCCATCAAAAGTGAGAATGCCCTTACTGTTAACATTACTCATACTATCCATAATATCAATTAGCAGTAGATGTAAAGACTTACAATAGCAACAAACATTTTCAAATCAAAGCAAACAAATTGGATCAACAGAGGAAACTAGCTCTGATACCACTTGATGAGGACCTTCTTAGGTCTCACACTGAGAGAAGGAAGGGGTGAATTAGTGTGAAATGCTTGCTTTTTATAAATCTTTTTAGATTAACCTTTGTGATTTATTAGAGTCGATGATCCAATTTTTATCTTTCATCTTTAGGTGAGAGCAGTCGTACAAATATCAATCAAATGCAAGCACCTAAGAACACACAAAAATTTTTATATGGTTTACCCATAATGTGTAAGCTGTGTCTACAATGTGATAGGATCACACTTAAATCACACAATTCATTCTTGTTATCAAGGGATACAGTTATGTTGTAGAAAGATCACTCATAAATCACACAATCCACTCTTATCATCAAGGGATACAGTTATGTTATGGAAGGATCACTCCTTAGCCATTTGTGGAAGGATTACTCTTTAACCACTTACAATGATCTCTCGATCACTTGAAGGTTTGATCTCCTAATCACTAAAAGAGTTGATCTCTCGATCACTCTAAGGTTTGATCTCCAATCATTAGATAAATTGATCTCCCAATCACTCAAAAGACTAATCTCCCGATCACTCCAAGGGTCTCCCACCCTTTTTCAATAAGTTTATCAAAAGGTTAGTGACTAATACTTTCCTGAGAAGGATCACTTAATGTGCATAAGCTGCTGTTGTAAAAAACGAATCTTCTCCATCCTTATTCTCAGTCTTTGCTCAGGCTTTGTCGGTCTCTTCTCTACAAGTTATCTCTGCTACAAGTTATCTCTGTTGCAGGTTCTCTCCCCCTAATGCCAATGCTGCCCCTTTTGGTCTTGGCAAGTTTAATCCTTTACTATAGGGGCTGCCTGCTTCTGCCTTAACAAGTTCCTTTTCCTGCTGTTGGTGCTACCTCACCTGCTGCTGCCTTGGCAGGTTCTCTTCCCCTGTTGCTAATGCTGTCTCTCCTACTGCCTTGGCAAGTTGCTTCACTTGCTGTTAATATTGGCTGCCCTGCTGCCGGGCATGTTTTCTCCTCTGCTGCTACAAGCTACTGGACTTGCTACTGAAGCACATTTTCTCCTCTACTACTACAACTTGCTGGACCTGCTGTCAAGACACGTTTTCTCCTCTATTGCTGCAATCTATTAGACTTACTGCTGAGGCACATTTGCTCCTTTGTTGTTGTAAACTACTGGACTTACTAATAGGGCATGTTTTCTCCTTTATTGCTACAAGCTACTGGACCTACTGTCAAGACACATTTTCTCCTCTACTATTGTAAGCTACCAAACTTACTGTCAGGGCATGTCTTCTCCTTTGTTTTGGTGTCGTTGTTACACACTTTCTTCTCTGTTTTAATGTGGCTACTACATGCCCTCTCCTCTAGTTTGGTGGTTGCTACACACCTTCTTCTCTGGTTTAGTGTAGCCACTGGCTTTTACACCTTATTCTCCCTTTAATAGCATTACCTCCTTATTCTTCTTTTGATGTGGCTGCCAGTTACTGTAACTCCTCCTTTGGTTGGTGTGGTTACCTCCTTCTTTAGAGGTTGCTATCACCTCTTCTTTGGTTAACTACTACTGCAACTCCATTGGCCA
>CM038594.1:9573130-9617575 GCA_021533255.1 Ceriops tagal | reverse complement strand
TGGCCAATTGCACCTTTCCTTGGTGGCTGCCTTCTTTGCCTTGGTTGATCATTCTCTCTTTGGTGGCTCTCTTTGCCGCTTAACCTCTCTTCATCGTTCTTTCTCAAAATGTTGCATCACATATAGGTCTTGCAAGATGAATGGGGGCATTTATAAAGCCTTGAGATTAGGGTTACACAATCATCAACGGTCAATGTTGATTCCCAAAGGTTGCCCTATAATCAATAATCAAATTTGATTCCTAAAATTTAAAATCAATGGTTAACACTAACTTCCTAAAATTTAAAGTCAATGATCAAGGGTCAACGATCAGCCTTAACCCCTAAAATTTAAGGTCAATGGTCAACATTGACTCATTAACTTTAGGGTTAACTTGCCATCAACGATTTTGCCCAATGACATCTTTGCATCTCAACGGCATTCATAACATCAAATCAACACATACAACCATGTGAGATGGTGTTGACAACAAATCCAACATTAGCTATCAAAGATGGGCTCAACACACTTTTTTTCTGTTTCTACAGCTCTTTCTTTCTCTACTAGGTTTGTCTCTTCTTACAGCACTTACCTCTACCGATTATGCTGCTCTCTCTTTTCTTTCTGCCACTGCCTCCCTTTTCTTTCTTTATCGTTCTCTCTTTTCTTTCTCTATTATTGTCTTTTTTCTTTCTCACGTTATCTACCCTTTCTTTCACATTATATGCTCTCTTGGCAGCTGTATGGATATTTATATGCCTTGAGTTTATGGTTGCCCTACCATCAACGATTAGCATTGATTCCTTGAATTCAAGGTCAACAATCAACATTGACTCATACCCGGCAAGTAACTTGTAGTGCCACTGCTAAACGCAGTGCTAGAGGCAGCAACTAGTGCTTTCTTTATAGTCAAAACACCATCAGTAACCTAAATCAACTCGTCATTTTTGGTAGTGCAAGGTGGGGTTAGCAACATCTTCATTTTAGCCTTGCTTTCTCTCCTTATTCTTGTCACATTCCACCAATGCCATCTTCCTTAACCCTTGAATAAATCGACTGCCAACATTATATAAATGTAGTAAACACATCTTAAAGGCACTCATAACTTCAAATTAACAAGGACAAATATATGTGAAGTTCCCTACTTCACCCTAGGATCTACTAGTCTGTAATACTGAGACGGGGGTGAATCAGTATTACACCCCTTCTTTTTAATTGATAGGTGAACAACTTTAAACTCTTCTCAAAAATGAACTCTTTCTCAAATTCAATTAAGGTAGATCTATTGTTACCTACTAGTCATAATAGTCCCCAAAGTCACCTTTCAGACACCTTGCCTATTAGACGAATCGGTTGTTCTTGATTAGGACTTCTTTTAGCTTATGAGTTTGATGATTCTTTAGTTGCATTCACAACTCAATTCAAAACACACAATGTAAATCCAAAGCAAGGACACAACAGATTTACGTGGTTCCGTCAATGTGACGTACTCCATGGTGGTAGAGATTCTTCCTCTACCGAGACAATCCACTATACTTAAGAACACCAGTGTGGTATTCCCTATGATTACAATGGATGTCTTAATCTTCTACTTCTTTCACTATTGCAAATACAAAGCAATCATAATAAAAAGAGTATCACTTACTATGTCTACCCTTCTTCTAGCTTGTGTTGCTTCTGTTTGATTTGAATAGGCTGCTTCACTACTGCTTGGAAGATCACCAAAACACCCTCTGGAAATGCATTGAGTTCTCTCAAATGCTACTCTAAATTTCTTCTCTAGGTTGTCTCACCCAACTCCTGGTCTCACTGTCTCACCATCTCATGGCCTGCACTCACGCTTCAGGTCTGCCGTTTCACATCTCACGGCCTGCCTCACGCTACTGGTCTGCCATTTCACGTCTCTTGGCCTACACCACGCTTCTAATTTTGCTGGTTCACGTTCATGGCCACCTCACGCTTCTGGTTTTTCTGGTTCACATTTCTCAACAACCTCACGCTTCTGGTTTTTCTGGTTCACATTTCTCAGCAACCTCATACTTCTGGCTTTTCTGGTTCACATTTCTCGGCCAGCCTACCGCTTTTGGTTTTTCTGGTTCACGTCTCTCAACCTGCCTCCCACTTTTGGTTTTGTTGTCTTCTCTTCCGGGTGGTCTTACAAATACCAGGTCTAGTCTCACCTGGTCTGGTCTGCTTTAATGTCTCACCTTCTCTAGGTCTCACGCCCTCTCTTTCTCCAGGTCCAATCTGCTCTAACGTCTCACCTTCTCCAGGTCTCATGGATTTGATTTCTTCTCTTGCAAGTGGTGCATATCTGGTTTGCTCTCCCGATGGTATGTGTTTCTCTCTTACGGTGGTGTGTGTGCCATTTTACTCTCCTAGTGGTCTATTTTTCCCCGCTTCTTCCTCTTGCTCTACCGGTTTATATACTCCCTTCTATGCAAACCCTAGTAGGGTTTACTGGAACTGCAGTGAATTTCCTGTCTTGCCCCTCCATGTGGCTTCATATTACTGTTCCATACAAAATTCAGCATTATCCTCCTTCTTAATTTATTTTTCTTGCTCTTTTCTTTCTACTGAAAACTCATCCCTTGAATGCTTGAACGAGCCACTTCTGCTTACACATATAAATCTAGTTGACAACAATTACAACCCATACCGCTGTGGGAACAACAATCTCCCCCTTTGTAAATGTTAGCAACACTCACAACAAAAACCATTATGCAGCAATCCTTCATAATCTTCTTAGAGTAATAATCCAGACCTTTCATTATAGATAGTAGCATTTATTAGCTTGTATTGAATAATGAACTTACTTTTATCAATGGTATTTAATACCTCTATTGTTTTTTAAAAATATTTTGAGAATTTAACCCTTTATTAATACAATTTGTATCAACTCCTAAATCAATGAGAGCTATAGTAGAAAATATGTATTTTTTACTAACTATGACTATAATCTTTGTATGTCACTTATGGGTAACAACCCTATCAACCATATTGACATACTAAAGATTATTTAAATCTTCTTCCTTCAAGAAAGTCTCTAGTTAATTCATACCATTAACCCATATTAATTCCAAAAGAATTTTCAAGGATAATAATTCTTTCTTTTAATTCCTTAAGCTCTCTTTTAAGTTCTTTCATCTCAATTTTGAGCTCTTGGATAGAAGGTTCCCTTGCCAAGGTATGCCTTCCTTACAATAACATTATTAAGGCTATAATTTTGACTAAGTTCAACAATCTCTTTCCTTATTGGCTAACTCTTAATCAAGTACAAGTAAGTCTCGAGTTGTTCTCTTTTTTCATATGGATTTGAAATTTTATCAATAAGATCCAAAATTGTTTCTTCTGTCAAGACTAATAAGCCCTTACTTTTGCATAAATCTTTATGATAATCAACTTTTTCTTCAAAATCTAATTCAAAATCATAATTATAAGCACTATTCTTTGAATGGTACTTAACCACATCTAATTTCATATCTTCCCCATTTAAGTCATCACTTAGTAAGATATATAATAGTGACCTTTTAAGGTCCCCATCAATAGGCAATTCTTTTATATATTCTTTTTCTCAATGTGGCATTCATTGAAGTAATGTTCAATCTGCCACATTTGTAACCGACAACTATCTTCTTCTTGCCATGTTTAACCTATGCTTTTGATAAAACCATCTAATTGCCTTTTATTAAGGCAATATTTTCTTATCATTTTTTGTGAGGATATCTAATGGGTAAATGGTCACAGAAATCTCCTAAAACTTTCTTACCTTAAGATCTTTCCTTTTACAACTTTATATCATTACATAGCTTAAGCCCTTTTCCAACCACCTTTGCTACCAACTCACCATAGGTATATTGATCATATTTAATGATTCCTTGGTGATAGGCTTCAAGCCTTGACTTAACTCTTTTTGCAAATAAAATAGGTCATCTAAAAATAACCTTATCTTTCCAAAAGCCACTTTAACTATCTTCTTAAGAGAAAACTTTGAAAAGAAAACATTCCTTTACCACCTAAAGTGGGCTAAATTGGGATATCTCAAATTTATCAATTATTTATATGCTTTATCAAGTAACAATGTAGTATTATTGATAACATGATTGATTATAATATAAACCAAAGTATTAATGTAGTTAAATAACTATATCCCTTCCTCTCTTATAGTAACAAAGAGGATTTAATTTTTAACTTATTAAGATAAAAAGAAATCTTACTCTCCTTTTAATTGGTCAGTAAAGCCACTAATAATAATCTTAATAATTTGAGGACTAGAATTATCCTTTGCTTTAGTGGCTATTGTAAACATCATTATATAATGTAATAACATTAATATCTAATGTTCAAATATACCATTTAAATTTCATTCTACTATACTAGATTCATCATATTGTATAAAATTATACCCACCTTGTTTCTTAGTTAAGAGATTTACAAGTATAGGTCTAACATAGTATAATTTTTTCTAGATTTCTTTAAAAGTCATTTTGTTGACTTGATAAGGTTTTGTAAAGGTATAACCTCTTTCATCTTTTTCTTTTCATAAAGATATAACCTCTTTGTTTCGATAAGAAAATGTTTTAAATTTTATAAAATGTTTTGAATTTTATTGATATTACTATCATTATTTGATTCATACTGATTCTTAATTTAATCCTCAATATGTGTTTTAGATTGAGTATCATCTTGATTCTCATTCTATTCTTTACTGTCAATGATAACAACACCTTTGTACTTTAATCTAAAGTCTTATATTTATCATCCTTGTCATTTGTCATTTTATAATTAATTTTTTTAGATGGCATAAGCTTAAATAAAACCTTTTTCTTAATTTCAAGTTTCATCTAAGTTGGCTTATGGATAATAACCCTTTGCCCCACTTCTTCAAGCTTTTCTCCACTTCTAGTCAATTACTTACCCGTGACTAGAGATTTAAGCTAGTGTAGTTGTTTTGCTATATAATAGCACTAACATTGGACTTTAACTTAAAGGTCTCTACTTTATAAGATGAAACAGTAACTTCCCCTTCTTCAAGTGTAACTTAAAGATTCAATTCAAGAGGGTGAATAGAGTTAACCTCTTTCTTGATCTAGTAAAATAATTATGTAGGCCCTTTTTAAGATCACATAGACCTTTTCATTACTAAAGTTAAAAGATGTCTTCTTTTGAGTTTATAAACTCTTTCAATATAATAAAACAAGTTAGAAGGTCCACATTCACACACTATCCTCTAATGTTGCTTGAACCAAGACTCCTAATGTTCCTTAGAAAAGGCTACATAGAACCATTTCCTCATGTATTCATTTTTTAGAGAGTGAAATAACTCTTTGACTTTTCTTTCATCCTTAGTTTCAATAGTATGAACATTAATGCTTCTATCCTTGTCTTTATATCCCATGTCCAAGAACGATGGAGAATAAGGAGAAGTATTTCTAGTAGGTTCATTAACCATTAACACTGAAGTAGACAAAAGAAATACAACTTTGTATTATAGGTAAATAACCTACTCTTTTGTTTTTCTAGTTCCTTGAAAATCTTGAGAGAACTGTGAAAGAATAGAAAAGGTTGAATGCCTCATCCTTTTTGGCAAGTTTAACCTGATCGAACAATTATGTGAGAATTTAATCTCAACATCACCATCATTATATTCAATGAGTTCCTTGATTTGACTAGTTTACCTTTTAATAGGCTCAATAATCTTCTTAATGAATCATTTTTAAGTAAATTAACCTGATCCCAACTAATAGTTCTAGGGACCATGATGTTGGCTTTAACCCTGTCAATAAGGAATAGGGTAGTTAACCTTTTCTCAAAAGATAACTAACTTAAAATTTCTCTTATTCCTAAAATAATGATATTCATAACCTTATAATGGATTATGCAAATAAGAATCAAATTTTTTGATTTAGGCATCATGTCAAAGCCTTTTGTCTCGATGTTAGGATATAATGCATGAATCAAATTTGGATTTATTAATGAAAGAGTGATATTTAGGTAACATAAAAAATAAATTGGTCCATCACTCAAACTTGACTTAAGTACACTTAATAAGGAAATCATGGAACCCGTTATGTCTGTTGTTCACACAGCCTTGTATGGGTTGTAATTGTTGTCAACTAGGTTTAAGTGTGCAAGAAAGTAAAGCCACATGGAAGGGTAAGAAGGTAAATCCACATGGAAGGGCAAAAACATAAATCCGCATGGAGGGGCAAGAAAGTAAATCTGCCACATAAGCGCAAGAACATAAATCCGCCGCGTAAGCCCTATTAGGGTTTCATGGAAGAGATATATAAAGACCTTGGAAGACAAAAATAGGGCAAGGCCAACACAATTGCATACACAGCAAGAAGAGAGGGTGAACAGCATAAACATAAAGAGTGAGTTCAGAAAACACAAGAGAAACCGTTCAACCAAGGAGACAAGAAAGGCCAACACAATTGAATACACAGCAAAACACAAGAGGGAAGGCCAACACAATTGAATACAAAGCAAAACATCAAACCCTACGCAGAAGAACACGACCTACAAAAAAAAAAGAGCAGCCATCGTAAACAGTAGCCATCGAGAAACAGTGCAGCCGTTGTAAACAGTGCAACCATCATGAACAGTGCAGCCATCAAGTGAATAGTAATCGATGGACGAAGAGAGCGAAAAAGGGAGAAGAGGAGAAGACCGGCGAAAGGAGAGAAACCCGTGAGGAACGACACACCACCGTCACACCAGCGATCTGCGAGGAGACAACACGGTAGAGAGAGAAACGGGTCGACGGGAGAGAAAACTGGTTACGGCTAGACGGGGCTGGACGGCAAGATGAAGAAATGCAAACCAGTGGAAGAAGAAACCAGATGGCCATAGAAGAGAGATACCGACGACAACAAAGAACAACCGTCGAGAGAGAGAAAGAGAAGATGGCCGGAACAGAGGAGTCGATACGACCAAAATCAGATCCAACTGGATGGTGAGATAGATCTGGTTGGACAATGAGAGAGATCCAGCTAAACAAAGAGAGAGAAACCACCGGCAGAATAGAAGATGGACGAAGAGAGAGAAATCCAGTGAAGAGAGAGAAATCCGGTGGGAAGAGAGAGAAATCCAGCGGTAAGAGAGAGAAATTCAGCTAGACAACATGAGAGAGAGAAACGGACAGGCGAGCCGTGAGACAGTGAGATCGTAAGACAAGGAGACGAGTGAGACCGTAAGGCGGTGAAAGCAGGAATTGTGTGATACAACGCAGAGAAGGAATTCAGTGAAGCATTGAACTCAACGTATTTCTAGATTTCTTCAAGAGAGGTTAAAGAGTGTTGCGGTGAACTTCTAAGCAGCAATGGAGCAGCCTTTCTATTCAACAGAGGCAAGACAAGCTAAAAGAAGGGTAGACACAATAAGTGACACTCTTTGTATTGTACATGCTTAGTAATTGCAATAGTGAAAGGAGCAGAGAATTAAAGACATCCACTGTAACCTATATTCACAAGTATAGTGGATAGTCACGGTAGAGGGAGAGTCCCTACCACCGTGGATGTACGTTACGTTGGCGGAACCACGTAAATCTCGTGTATCCTTAATTTGCTTTACGTTTTGTGATTTAAATTGAGTTGTGAACACAGCTAAAGTATCAGCCAACCCATAACCTAACAAAGACCTAAATAAGAACATCCAAATTGTCTATTAGGCAAGGTGTCTATTAGTAGGTAGCAATAGATCCACCTTAGTCAAGTCTGAGAAAGAGTTCGCTTTTAAGAAGAGGTTAAAGTTGTTTACTTACTTGCGAATTGCGAATTGTGGTGAAATTGATTCACTCCCCCTCTCAGTATCACAAACTAGTAGATCCTAGGGAGAAGTCGGGAACTTTAATTGGTATCAGAGCACTGGTTCACCAGTTTGAAACTTAACAGCTTGGTGTACTATTTTGAAGGGATCTAGAAGTTTGACTTGTTCAGCTTACTAAGAAATGGAAGCTGATACCAACACTAGCACCACTTACAGCAAAAAGGTTCCAATCTTCTACGGAACCAACTACCATATGTGGAGAGCAAAAATGCAAGTGGTATTTGCAACCATGGGCATGAACGTGGTGAAATGCGTACATGAGGGTTTTGTGGCTCCGGAAAAAGGTAAAGACCCAACCCCAAAGGAGTTAAGGCAGTTTAAGATAAATGGGAAAGCCTCAAATGTCATCATTTCAGCATTGACAGATGCTAAGTATGCTAAAGTTATGGACTGCAAATCTGCCAAGGAGATATGGGACATATTGCAAAAAATATATGAAGGTGATGGCAAAATGGAGGCTAAGCTTCAAGTGTTTAAGGAGAGATATGAATCTCTCAGAATGCAGAAAAATGAGACAGTCCAAGAGTTCTTCACCAAGGTTATTGATGCTGTAAATGACCTTAGAAGTCATGGGAAGAACAAGAAGGACTCATCAATTGTGAAGAAAATTCTGAGAATTCTGCTTGAGAGGTTTGCCTCAAAGGTAGCAGCCATAAAGGAGAGTAGAGATCTCAATTCTATGTCTCTGCATGATCTCCAATGCAATCTCATTACATATGAGATGAGGATAAAGTCAGCTAAAAGCTCTGCAACAACAAAGGTATCAAAGGATGCAGCTTTCAAAGCTATGAAGCACTTGAAGATAAAAGAAGAGAAAGAATCATCAAGTGAGGAGAAGGATGATGATGAGGATGAGGAAGAAAGTGAAGGTGAAGTATTGGCTTATTTCACAAGGAAATTCAAAAAGGGGTCTAAGAAGGGAAAGGACAATTAGCCTTAAGATGTTATCATTGTAGGCAGACTGAACACTTTGCTTCTCAGTGCAAAGTGAAACTTGATGATGAAAGTGAGGATGGTGATGATCAGCAGAATTCAAGATGGAGAAGATCATCAGTCAAATCAAAGAAGTCCATCAAGAAGACTGCCAACCCACAGAAGAAGAAGAGAGCCTCATTCAAGAGCTATGTGAGTTAGATAAAAGAAGCTGATGAGGAGGAAGATGAAGAATCATCAGATAAGCATGCCTTTATGGCATCAACTAAAGGTGGTAGTTCAACCTCTGAAGAGGAAGAGGAGGTTGATGAAGAAGAGCCAGATCTTAAAGCTGAGCTAGAAGCAGCTTCAAAAGAGATAATCAGAAAGGGCAGAACCATAAAAAGGTTGGAGGCTCACATAAAACAAGTTGAAGCAAAGTCTGAGGAAGCTGAAAGTCAAAAGGATGAAATAAGGGCTGAACATATTGACTTGAAGAGAAGATTTGAAGAACATATCAAAATATGTGAAGACCTTACAATAGAGCTTGGCTCAAGGACTTCAACAATTGAAGAAATGGAGATAGAGTTGCTGAGACTTCAGCAACAACTCAAAAAGAGTGAGGAGAACTTGCAGAAGTTTGAAGTGGTAGGAGAAACATGCTCTGCAAGAGAAAAGAAGAATGAGACTTTGCCATAGAAGTTAAAAGAGAAGGCTGTGACTCAGGTGAAGATAACTGAAGAAGAGAAGACAGTTATCAAACCAAAGCCAGGGCCAAAAATGATGTATGTGGTTAAAGAGCAGCAGCCCATAGCTGCTACGTCTCAGAAAGAAAGGAAAGTCAGCCAGCAGATGGCTACAGCTGAACAGAAGAAGGAGAAGAAGGTGACTGAAATGAAAGTCACACAAGCAAAGAAGCCAGCTACTTTGCCTACACAGCAAGTGATGAACAGAAGAAGACAAGCTGTGATCAGACCTAAGAAGAGGCAGTTTGGCCTTTATTGTGGAGTTTAGGGTCATAAGGCGAGTAACTGCTGGTGGAGAAGGCCAATATATGTCTCCAACTTGAGAAGATCCGATGCTGCATACAAGGAGAGACAGTACAAAATTCAAAAGAGAACACCTATCGTGAGTTCTTGCACATACTGTAAAAGGTGAGGACACACTGACGAGGATTGTTGGTGGAAGCCCAAACCAGTAGTTTCAAAGAACAAGTTTGCTATATTAGCGGACTTGGAACAGTGTGAAAGGTGCGGGCAAGATGGCCATAATGCCAAGAGATGCATGACGCTTCTCCTTGAGCAAGAGAAGGCACTTGATGGCACAGTAAAGACAAGCGGTGTAGTCAAAGCTATGAAAAAGGAGAAAGCTATCTTCCAACCAGTTTAGAAGAAGGAATACAAAGCAAAAGGGGAGGTAGCTAATATAGCTGAAATTGCACTAAAAGCTAACTACAAGGATAAGCAATGGATCCTTGACAGTGGATGCACTTCACACATGACGAGAGACAACAGTAAATTGTCAAAACTAAACAAATCAAGAGAAGGCAGAGTCAAGTTTGGTAAAGATGATTCACTCAACATCAGTGTTCAGGGGCTAGTAAACATTGGAAGAGGAAAGCTAAAAGATGTTCTGCATGTTGAAGGACTCAGATATAATCTGGCATCTGTCAGCCAACTATGCAACGACGACCACAAAGTGATATTCACAAAAACAGGTTGCGAAGTAAAGAGTAAAGAAGGCAATACTGTTGCAGCTAGGAAGAGAATAGCTGGAAATTTGTATGTGATTGATGAAGAAAGAGATCCTCTTGCAATTAAGACTGTGCAAGGAAGAAAGCCAAAGAAAACGTGGATCAGTGCTCATCAAGAAAATCATATCACAGGTGACCCATCAGCAAGAGTTACAACAAGAAGAAGAATTGTAGGAGCTACTACTTTACTTTCACAAGTTGAACCTAAATCTGTTGAAGAGACTACATAAGATCTAACTAAATCTCTGTCCACAGAGCTGTTTGATAAGCACAGATTGAGTCTATCTGTGCAAATGCCTCCTCAAGCCTGAAGTTCAAGTGAATCCTCCATCTCCACTTTACGAGTTTTTCAGATTTGTAATTGGTTGGCAAAGGGGGAGAGAAGCAACATGCAGGGGGAGCTGTTAAGAAAGGGGGAGTGCATATTTAGGGAGAGTTGGAACTGCTACATAATGGCTTTTGTTATAAGTGTTGCTAACAATTATAAAGGGGGAGATTGTTGTTCCCACAGCCTTGTATGGGTTGTAATTGTTGTCAACTAGGTTTAAGTGTGCAAGAAAGTAAAGCCACATGGAAGGGTAAGAAGATAAATCCAGATGGAAGGGCAAGAACGTAAATCTGCATAGAAGGGCAAGAAAGTAAATCTGCTGAGTAAGGGCAAGAACATAAATTTGCCACGTAAGCCCTATTAGGGTTTCATGGAAGAGATATATAAAGACCTTGGAAAACAAAAATAGGGCAAGGCCAACACAATTGCATACACAGCAAGAAGAGAGGGTGAACGACATAAACACAAAAAGTGAGTTCGGAAAACACAAGAGAAACCGTTCAACCAATGAGACAAGAAAGGCCAACACAATTGAATACATGGCAAAACATCAAACCCTACGCAGAAGAACATGACCTGCAAAAGAAAAGAGCAGCCATCGTAAACAGTAGCCATCAAGAAACAGTGCAACCATCGTGAACAGTGCAGCTGTCGAGTGAACAGTAACCGATGGACGAAGAGAGTGAAAAAGGGAGAAGAGGAGCAGACCAGCAGAAAGAGAGAAACCCGTGAGGAATGGCACACCAGCGATCTGCAAGAAGACAACACGGCAGAGAAAGAAACAGATGGTCGGAAAAACAGAAAAATGGGTCAACGGGAGAGAAAACCGGTTATGGCTAGACGGGGCTGGACAGCAAGACGAAGAAAAGCAGATCGACGGAAGAAGAAAACAGACAGCAATAGAAGAGAGATACCTACGGCAGCAAAGAACAACCGTCGAGAGAGAGAAAGAGAAGACAGCCGGAACAAAGGAGTCGATACGGCAAAAATCATATCCAACTGGACAGTGAGATAGATCCGGCTGGATAGTGAGAGAGATCCGACTGAACGAAGAGAGAGAAACCACTGGCAAAATCGAAGATGGACAAAGAGAGAGAAATCCAGTGAAGAGAGAGAAATCCAACGGAAAGAGAGAGAGAAATCCAACGGAAAGAGAGAGAGAAATCCAACGGTAAGAGAGAGAAATTCGGCTGGACAGCAAAAGAGAGAGAAACGAACAGGCGAGCCGTGAGATAGTGAGATCGTGAGACAAGGAGACAGGTGAGATCGTAAGATGGTGAAAGCAGGAATTGTGTGATACAACATAGAGAAGGAATTCAACGAAGCATTGAACTCAACGTATTTCTAGACTTCTTCAAGAGAGGTTAGAGAGCGTTGCGGTGAACTTCTAAGCGGCAGTGGAGCAGCCTTTCAATTCAACAGAGACAAGACAAGCTATAAGAAGGGCAAACACAGTAAGTGACACTCTTTGTATTGTACTTGCTTAGTAATTGCAATAGTGAAAGGAGCAGAGAATTAAAGACATCCATTGTAACGTGTATTCACAAGTATAGTGGATAGTCTCAGTAAAGGGAGAGTCCCTACCACCGTAGATGTACGTCACATTGACGTAACCACGTAAATCTCGTGTGTCCTTAATTTGCTTTATGTTCTATGATTTGAATTGAGTTGTGAATGCAGCTAAAGTATCAGCCAACCCATAACTTAACGAAGACCTAAATAAGAACATCCGAATTATCTATTAGGCAAGGTGTCTAAAAGGTGACTTTGGGGACTATTGTGATTAGTAGGTAGCAATAGATCCACCTTAGTCGAGTCTGAGAAAGAGTTCACTTTTAAGAAGAGGTTGAAGTTGTTCACTTACCTGCGAATTGGGAATTATAGTGATACTAATTCACCCCCCCTCTCAGTATCACAAACTAGTAGATCCTAAGGAGAAGTCGGGAACTTCAATGTCTTTTGTCTCTAAGATGAAGAATAACATAGTGATTTAAACCTAATATGGTGGCTAGTTTAATTACCACTAAAACCATTTCCAAGTGTAAAAACTTGAATTTCTTTTAGTGTAAGCTAATAAGCTTTAGGGAGAATAGGGTGAAATATGAATAACTTTGAAATAAAGAAGCATCTTCTTTGATGATTTTTACCATATAGTCTATGTTAAATAAAAACCTTGGTTTGTGATAAACCAAAGAAAAAGAGGAAGATGGCATGTGCCAATTTTCTAAAAACTATTATCTATATTTTCATTTAAAATAATTTCTATATTTTTTCAATTAT
Organism: Ceriops tagal; assembly: GCA_021533255.1. NCBI lineage: Eukaryota > Viridiplantae > Streptophyta > Magnoliopsida > Malpighiales > Rhizophoraceae > Ceriops > Ceriops tagal. Next base: position 9,604,493 of record CM038594.1, on the reverse strand, counting down.
TATTAAAACTACTACTACTACTACTACTAGCCATACTACCTTTATTATTACTAAACGATAGACTATGAGATAATCTATTCATTATACATTGTTTACAAGCTCTTTGACTAGTCAATGATTTATGCTGACCCCTTTTATGGCCACTTACCTTCAATAAGAAATTCTTGGCTACATGACAATAACCACTTCAAGCTTATAAGTAAAGTGTAACTCCTATAGTACCTTTTTCCCACCAAAAGGAAGTAATAAGGCTCTAATACCACTCTTATAAAATATTTCTCTCCTTGTAACCAGTAGTTTCTTTAAATGAAGAAGTTATTTTGATAAGTTTTCTCTTTTGTTTCTCTTTTTCATTTTATATTGCACTATGTTGTATGGTTTTCTTTTGGTGTATTTTGTTTTCTATAGTTTGTATATACAATACCCACATAAGAGGTTGTCACTTCATCTATAGCTAATGAGGCTTATCTTTTCATTCCAAGGAGTCATTCACATAAAGGAATTATGAACATAACTTGAATGTTTACATTAATCATAAATTTCATTATGAGATGCACGTTATTATGTATTAGACAATTCAAATTCATTAAAGTTTATCAAATAAAGGAGTTGTTGCCCTTGATTAGCTTTTTTTTACTAAAAGGTAATTATTTTTCAATGCAACTTAACATAATCACTTGATTGCTTGCTAATTAGCTTCCTTTTTCATTGGAAGGAATCATTTACACAAAAGCAATAGGTAATCAACATTTATATGTACCAAAAACATTAATTTTATTGCAACACACAAGTCATTTCACCATGTGTTGTCTAAATTTATTGAATTACATCAAATAAAGGAGTTATTTTGCTTAATTAACTTTTCTTTCTTGGATCTAATGGTTTATTACCTAAATAATGATGTCATCACTTCATTTCTAGTTGAAATTAGCTTAATTGCCTACATTGATCTTATTGTTCATTATAAGATGCACAATTTCTTAACTTTTATAGTCTAAATGCATTAAAGTCCATTGAACAAAGGAGATGTTGCTCTTAATTAGCTTAATTTACTTAGATAGAATAGTTCATCCCTTGGATCTTAAGACCATCACTTAATTCCTTGGCAATTAGGCTTCTCCTTTCATTTCAACGAATCAATCACACATAATGCTAATATAATTAACCTTTATGCCTATACTAAACATTATTTTCACCATGACATGCACACAAGTACACCTTGAGTTGTTTGAATCCATTGAATCACATAAAAAAAAGTATTCATTTTTCCTTATTAGCTTTTGTTTCAATGATAGAATGGTTTATTACTTTAAAGATGACAACATATATGTCTATAGCAAACATTAATTTCATTGTTCCATGGAAGACATAATGGATTTGCACTATCCAAGACATAATTAAGTGCAGCTTATAATGAAATATATGATCGGTGTAGACATTTAAGTTCATGATTCTTTTATGTGAAAGACTTTTTGGAACAAAAGAATAAAGCTTATTAGCGCAAAATAAGGTGGCAGCCTCATCTTTCATGCAATGAACCAATTTGTTCATGTAAGAAAAGCAAGTCAAGAAAAATGACTCATTTGATGTAATTTAATAAATCTTTGGAATGAAAGGATAAGCCATATTAGTTATCAATAAAGTGGCGACATCATCTTTCAAGCAATCAACTATTCTATCAATCAAAGAAAAGCTAATAGGGAAAAATGACTACACTTTTTTATGTAATTCAATGGATTCAAGCAACTTAAGGTGGACTCATATGCATGTCATGGTGAAATTAATGTTTAGTGTAGGCTTGCCAATTAATTACATGAGCATTTTATGTGATTGATTTATTAAAATGAAAGGAGAAGCCTAAATACTAGGGAATCAAGTGATGGTCTCAAGATCTAAGGGATGAAATATTCTATTTAAGTAAACTAAGCTAATTAAGAGTAATATCTCCTTTGTTTGATGGATTTTTATGCAATCAGACTATACAAGTCAAGAAAATGTGCATCTCAAAATGAACTATGAGATTAATGTAGGCAATTAAGTTATTTTAGCTAAAAATGAAGTGATGACCTCATCATTTAGGCAATGAACCATTATGTTCATATAGGAAAAGTTAATCGAGAAAAATGACTTCTTTGTTTGATGTGTAATTTAATGAATTTAACATACCTAAGGTGCATTAATGTGTATGTCATAATGAAATAAATATTCAATGTAGATATAGATATTAATTATGAGATCATTTTGTGTAAATGATTTCTTGTAATGAAAGAAGAAACCTTATTATTAAGGAATCAAGCTTTCTTGTCATGTTTCAAGCAAAACAATTATCTCTCAGTAAAGAAAGCTTGTTGAGAGCAATGACTTTTCTATTCAAATGAACTTAAACTATCTAAAACATAATAACATGCACCTCTTTGCTTAAGTCTATGTTAAGTTTATAATTATTTTATCTAATGTGCATATCACAATGAAATTAAGGTGATTATCTGAATAATTTATTATAATGAAAGGAAAATCCTAATTGCCAAGAAATTAGGTGATTGTCTTAAGTTCCAAAAAACATATGATTCTTTATTAGTAATTAATGCTTATCAAGAGCAATAACTTCTTTATTGAATCAACTTTAATGGATTCAAACTGCATAACATGTAATAAAATGTATCTCATAATGAAATACGTGATTAGTTTTAACATTCAAGTTTTCGTGATTCATTTGTTCTCCTGTGCTGTATTCCTTTTTAGTTTGTTTATTATCAAAAAAAAAGGAGTTTAGAAAGAATAGAATGGAAACTAATTCATTTTTTGGTTAGTTATACTGCTATATTAGTTGTTAATTTGTTTAAATTTGATGTTATTTTTGCAGTATATGAACGTCAAATATTGTTGAAATTAGATTCAGAGGAATTGAGAGATTACAGTGTCATTTTGTACCATTATGGATTCTATGCCCAGTCTTTGCAATATTTGAAGTTGTATCAGGATGCCAAGGTAAAGCTTCCAATTTAGATGTTGTGTGCCACAGTTCCTCTTTGATCTTCCACAATATATGCAATTGTAGAGAGCGTTAGATCTAAATTTGATTTTATTTTGAATCTAATTATCACAGAGGTCTTCCGCAAAATGGAAATCACCTAGCAAACTGAGTATCCTCGAAGAAGATGCTGTTGAGAAACTAATGATACGGCTGGACCTCATTTCTATGGAAGAGGGTTGGAGCAAGCCATCTCATTTTAGAAATTTTCTTGGAGAGAACTCCGAACCGTGATAGGGTCTCACTTTGTAACAGTAGATCAAAAATTCTTTTCATTTTTGTGCAGCTCACCAATAAGCACGCTTGAATTTGGTTCATGAGGGTGGGAAAACCGCAATTTATCCAACATGATTGAAGGCTTCATGCGGAAGCATGCCAACAACTGGAATCCAATCTGAGCGTTTCTACTGCTGGTGAGGCTCAACGCTCAAACTGGGATGTAGCAGACGTTATGCTGTAAGTAAGTAAATGATGTTTGTCTTGTATAGCTTTGACAAGATATTGTAGATAGTTTCTGCTGACATGTGTCATTGGGAAATTTTTTGATAACAAAATTTGAACTCCTTACTATAACGTTATATTTATTTATTTATTTATTAACAAGATTCAATTTACTTCATAATTCTTACTACTAATTCTATTATTTTTTAGTAGCGAAAAGGAGTGACTTTGAAGAGGTACTCTTATTGTTACGTGTGGAATGGATGGCGCCTCTCTTGGTACGAGTACTACAATCTCGGCCTAGCGGCCACATATCTATATACGTTGGAGCCACATGGTTGTGACTACTGACGTAGGGATTACATGAGAGACACGACACTCTTTTTTCGCTTCCATCACTCTTCTGCAACTGCTCATAGGATAACCGACCCCTGCCACCCAAAGAATCCTTCTCATAAACATGAATAATCACCTTGGAACAACCCAAGCTAGCCAAATTCTACTCGACATTATTATTGGAAAATGTTCTATCAGTTGTTGATGCGTAGTCCATCTCTTTTAAGTTATGGGAGCCAGTGAGAGAGTCCTCATGCCTTAAGTAAAAAGAACGTTGTCTTGTTATATTAAGAAATAATGCGTCAACTTGCCATGATTGAGTTGCAAAAACAATTCTTTGCAGCCTATATGTAATGGGAGGAAGACAAAAATTTTCTCAAGGCTTTTTTTTATTATTATTTCATTTCATATATATATCTATATCATAATATAATACGATAAAATTATCTTCCCAATATGTCTATTTGTTTTCCTTCTACCTAAAAATGAGAAGTCTCATTGTGGAAGACAAGAAATCCAATTTATTTTTTTGAAAAAGTTTCAACACTTCTATGTAAACTTGACTTTTTCACAACTCCAATCATCTCTCTAAACTACTAAAATCTATCTTTCTTAAAAGATTTTGAAAATATATCACTATTCAATCAAGAGTTTTAATGTACTTTACCTCAACCTCCTTGTTGATAATGCAATCCTGAATAAAATGAAACCTTGCATCTATATGCTTGCTCCGATTATGAAACATTGGATTTTTTGCAAAAACAATGGCCAATTTGTTGTCCACCATAATTCTAATCGTCTCTCTTTGTGCAAAATGAAGTTCACATAACAATTTCCTTAGCCATATCGCATGACACGCACCGGCAATTGTAGTAACATACTCCAATTCACAAGTTAAGAGTGTTACAACTAGTTGTTTCTTTGAACACCATGAAATTGCATTTTCTACGAAGAAAAATATAAACCTGGTAGTACTCTTCCGATCATCAATATCACCAGCATAATCACTATCACAATATCCTTTTAAGTGAACCTCATCTGAAGAAGTATAAAAAATGTCGTAATCAAGAGTACCTTTTAAATATTAAAGAATTCTCTTTGTAGCTCACATGTGTTCTTCACTTAGATTCTCCATAAACTGATTCACTAATCCCATGGCAAATAATATGTCAGGTCTAATACATGTCAAGTACCTTAGGCTTCCCACAAGGCTTCAAAATGCGGTTAAATCAACTTTTCTTAAACCATTCTCCTTGGAGAGTTTTACTCTACACTCCGTCGGGGTATTCACAGGATTGCAATCTATCATCTTAAACTTCTTCAAAATCTTTCTTGTATACGCCTCTTGAGAGATAAATATTTTGTCACTCCATTATTTTACTTCTATCCCCAAATAATATGACATAAGCCCCATATCACTCATCCCAAATTTTCATGTCATTGCCTTCTTAAAATCTTCATAAACTTGTGAATTATTTCCTATAAGAATGAAGTCATCTACATAAATGTACAAAAACAAAATATCATTTTTTTCTTTTTTAACATAAAGTGCATATTTATGGACGCACCTTGAAAAACCATTCTTGTAAGGATATTTGTCAAGGCAACTATACCAAATCCGTGGTGTTTGTTTAAGGCCGTACAACGCCCTCTTTAATCTTAACACCTTATCTTGATGACCTTCAATCATAAATCCTTTTGGTTTTTCCATATATATTTCTTCTTCAAGAGCACCATTTAGAAAGGCTGACTTCACATTCATTTGATGAATTGTCCACCTGTTTTGCGCCACAAGAGTAACAAATAACTGTATTGTCTCTAAGCAAGTAATGGGAGCAAATACTTCTTTATAATTCATGTCAAGCTTTTGTTTATATCCCTTTGTAACTAATCTTGTCTTATACCTCTCAATTTCTCCTTTCACATTTTTCTTTAACTTATAAACCTATTTAACTCCAATTGCTTGATGACCACTTGGTAGTAAGACAAACTCCCAAGTGTCATTCTTCTCAATGGAATGAATTTCTTCCTCCATAACTTAGACCCATTTCTTGTCTTTAACAGCCTCTTCAAAACTTAAAGGTTCATCATTTACAAATAGACACAAAAGATTCTCACTGTCTATTCTTTTGGTAGCATTATAGAGATCTCTTATACCTCAAAATCTTTGAGATTATTCGCTTGAGCTTATTGAGGAAGGGGTTGAACTTTCGCCTTCAGTCTCATAGTCCTCACTCTCATCTTCTTCCAAATAAGGAAGAAAACTATATGTCTCTTCTTCTTAAACACTCTAATCTTATGAAGCATCTTCCTCAAATTCTATATCTCTACTAATCACAACTTTCTTGGAAATGGGGTCAAAACATTTGTACCCTTTAAAGTTCTTAGCATAACTAATAAACACCATATTCTTGCTCTTATCATCAAGTTTTGTCCTTTCATGTTTGGATACATAAACATAGCCAATAGATCTGAAAACTCTTAAGTGCCTCACACTTGGTTTCCATCCATTCTATACTTCTTGAGGAGTTATTTTCTTCAAACTCCTTGTAGGTGAACGATTTGAAAGATAAATGGCACATACAATAACCACAACCCAAAACTCCTTAGGTATATTCTTACCTTTTAGCATCGACCTTATTATATTAAGAATTGTCCTATTCCTTCTCTCTGCAACCCCATTTTGTTGTGGTGCTCTCGAAACTATCATTGGACATCAAATATCAATTTCCTCATAAAAGACCTTAAATTCATTAGAAGTGAACTCTTCACCTCTATTAGTTCTTCAAGCTTTAATATTGTATCCACTTTCCTTTTCAACAAGAAGGTTAAATTTTTTAAATGTCTTAAAACTTCACTCTTGTTCTTTAAAAAATAAATCCACGTCTTTTTTATGTAATCATTGATGAAGAGCAAAAAATATGAGCTCTTACCAAAAAACTGTGACTTTATAAGACTGCACACATCCGCATGCAAAGTTGTAGAGGCTTAGTTACTCATGAAAGTGACATATTTGGAAAGCTTTTTCTTGTATGTTTTTTGAATAGACACACCTCGCACAATTAATTCAGGTGATTGAATTAGGAACTCTTTTCACCATATTCTTTTCTCCTAGCATTTTAAGCCCTTCAAAGTTAAGATGCCTAAATCTTATGTGCCAAATCCATGAAGGATCCTTGACACAAGCTTGTAAACACTTCACTTCTGCCATTTTCACATTTAACATAAACATTCGATTCTTTATCATGACAATTTTAGCAACAAGTCTATCATCTTGATTTCAAAGCGACAAATAATTGTTCTCCATCTTCATTTTATGCCCACTCTCCCAAAGTTGGCTAATACTCAAAATATTGCTCTTCATTTTTAAAATGTAGTAAACATTATGAAGAATTTTATGGTCTTTATCCTTTATGACTAAAATCACCAAGCCTTTTCCTTTAATCTCTACCTTTGTATCATCTCCAAAATGAACATTCCCAATCACTTTTATATTTAACTCCACAAATTTGCTTTTATCTCCAATCATATGGTTGCTTACACCATTGTCGAGATACCATATGACATTTTTGTCTACGAAGCCTTCCTTTTAAGAAAGCAAAAGAGTATCACCTTCCACCTCCTTATGCTTGATAAAGTTTATCTCCTTATCATAGCTCTTAGTTTGACATTCCCAAGAATAGTGACTTTTCTTCCCATATGCATAATACTCTACTTGGCTTTTATCCTTTCTCCAATTATTATTTCTCCCTCATCCACGGCCTCTTTGAAAACTCTTATTTTCACCTTGTTGAAATGAATTTTGCTCCTCTCTTCCTTGATTGCGAATACAGCCAAATGAATTTTACTCACCTCTTTCTTGATTGCGACCACGGCCTTATCCATAACTTCGGCCTTTACCACAACCTCGACCTCTTCCTCCTCGGTCATTTCCCTTAGGATTAAAGGAAAATGTTGCTTGTAAAACTTGCTCTATAAGTTCTTATTGGGTTCTCTTCATTTTCTTTTCATGAGCTAACAACGATCCATTTAACTCATCGATGGTCATGGACTCTATGTCTTTCAATTCTTCAATTGCTACCATTACATGATTGAATTTCATGTTAAGAGAACATAAAATCTTCTCTACTACTCTTGCATCTTCAATCATTTCATTGAGTCGTTTCATTTCATTCACCACCACCAATACTCAAGTAAAATAATTTGCTATAGACTCATTCTCCTACATCAAAATCATCTCCAACTCAGCCTTTAGAGTTTAGAGCCACACCTTCTTCACCCTATCAACTACAATTGCAGAATTCTTTAGAATTTTTCATGCATCCTTTACTCTTGTCGCATTAACTATCTTCTTAAACATGTCATCATTTAACCCTTAATGAATAATTGAGAGTGCAGTTTGATTTCTCTTTTTTGCTCACTACAATACTTCTAATTCAGCCACAATTACAGTATCCTCATATGTGGGATCTTCATATCCTTTCTCAAAAGTGCCCTATAAGCTATGAGACCCAAGTATGGCCTTTATGCGTAGCACCCATCGATCATAATTTGTTTTGGTTAGTTGCAGGTATTGGAAAATGATACTTGTTTTGGTCATCATTTTACCTATGCTCCCAAATTGTCAATAATCGACGACACAATGGCAAAAGATCAAAACAGCTTTGTTCCAAAGAAAGATAATGTTGCAAAAGTGATCCGAATTCGAAAACAGAAATCTCACTAGTTTTCAACCAGATCTAGCCCTCTGTCAGGTTATCGGACCCAATCTGTTTCTTTCCAATCTAAAAGAGTCGCTTCCAACCAGTTAACAAACGTCGTCGGATCTGCTCCGCTTCCTTCTGTTGTCTACAAAGCGCCAACCCACTAGATTGGCTAAAAATGACGAGCCATCAACTTTTGTTCTCTTTTTTCTTTTAGATTCTCTCTCTGTGTATTTCTTTCTCTTTCTGTATCAGAGGTTTTTCAGGTAAGGAGATGGGTTCATCAATTAGTTTAAGCAATGTAAGCGAAGAAGACAGAAAGACGGATATGGTACCACTTTGTTGATGGCAATGGGAGGAAGACGAAAAATTTTTCTAAGACCTTTTTTTTTATTATTATTTTACTTCATAGATATATTCATGCCACAATAAAATATGATAAAACTATACTTAATAAGTTTTAAAAAACATCCCAACACATTTATCTTCCTTCTACCCATTGCTAAAAACAAGTAGTCTCATTGCGAAAGATGGGAAGTCCAGTTTATATTTAGAGATCGTAAATTAATAAATTTAACCAACTTAATTCAGTTTTGACATTTGTTCATGTAGGTTAATGCGTCAACTTGCCATGATTGAGTTGCAAAAACAGTTCTTTGCAGCCACCATAACACAAATTGATGGACTTATAATCAATGTAGAGCATACCACCCAAACATGAAATCAATGGCTCCTTTTGCAGCACTGTGGTCGTGCTCGACGTCAAACCAGTTGTTATAATTGACGCAGAACAAACGGAACACATGATGACCCTCTTCTTTTGCTTCCATGATCTCTGAAGCTGGCAAAGCAGCTCACAATGGTGCTGCAGGATTGCATCCATTACTCACATGGCAAGACACGTGATAAGGCTCCTCTGCTGCATTCTGTTCTTTTGTCCTTTTGAATTATCTGCTCCTGAATTGCTTAATGACGTGGAAAGCGATCTCTGGAAGCTTTTTTTTTTCTGGGACTCAAGCTACTAAACTTAGGCATTAACTAGGTCCTTTTCTTTCAAATTTCAAATTTGATGTAAAAGTTAGGTTAAATCATCTTTTTGAATCTCAAAGTTTTAATTTGAATTATTTTAAATATAATTCAAATTTGTAATGATGTTTATATTCCAATCTTCATATATAATGAAAATTAAAAAGTTAATGAACGTGTGTTTTTTTGGTGCTTCCATTAACCAAAAAGGGTGCTCTGCTTCTCTGCCTTGTCTTCTCCCTTATTCTGCAACTTTAGTTTGTAGGGTTCTGCCATATTGACCTTTTGCCTTTGATTAATCTTCACCTGGTATCAGAGTAGAAACAATCAATAGGAGGACCTATAGAGTGTGAGTTAAGAGAGAAAAGAAAACCTACAGAGAGCAAAAGTACCCGAGAGAGATCCTACCAAAAATCAACACAAATCAGCTATAGCATCTTCAAGTTTTTCACCCCTGCCTCCAACAAAATTTAATGGAGACAATTATATATAATGGTCTGTCATGATGAAGGCATATCTCAGAGCATTTGACTTGTGGGAGGTTACTGAAACAGGAGCACAACCTGATCCTCTTCCTCCTAATCCAAACATGGCTCAGATCAAATATCATAGTGAACAAGTTTCAAGGCAATACATAGCCTTAACTTGCATTCACTCAGCTATGGCAGAAAGCATCTTTAACAGGATCATGGCCTGTGACACTACTAAAGATGCATGGAAAAGGTCGAAGGAGGAGTTTGGCGGCAACTTGAAAGCCAGAAACATGTTGCTACCGAACCACAGAAGGGAGTTTGAGCTGCTAAGGATGAAGGAATCTGAACTTCTCAATTACTTTATTTTTCCTTTGTTTCGACGTCCTAAAATAGAACACCACAAGATGGTATGAGATAGAGAAGTCTAACCCTATTGTAATAGTATCAAATTAGCTAAAGTTCCTACATGCAGTCAGGGGAAGTTGGCTGCCTATAGCGGGTTCCCTTCTACCCCCACCCCACCCCCCCGCAAGGAAAATGAAAAAAAAAGGCCTGCGCTGCATTATGCAAGCTACCGCGTAAGTCCGAATGTGCAGTCGGGGGGAGGGGATTGGCAGTCCCCTCATGCTTTCACCTTGTCAGGACTAATAATCTATATTATCGTGTCTCACTTACCAAACGCGTTGCATAAAACCAAAGTCTTGCCCAGGCCTTCGTTACTAAGCTGGACCTCATTGCAATCAAAGAAAACATCGTTACAAAAACTTGACAAGAGAGCATAGGGCTAGCCTGACGGCATGTCACCTTCTGCAAGAAACTCTTGGGAAAATCAATATAAGAAATACAAAAGTGGAGATTTATGATACAGGCACCAAAGTGTTGACGATAATGACGGTGTAAAGGCCACTAAAAGCTGCAAAACATATTCGAGCATCTGACTACTTTGCAGCATCAATCTAAAGATGTATATGAAATCCTGCTCCGCCAATCACTCAGAATGTTGTTTTGCAGCACAGTTTGCATCCCACTTAGCTGCCCTGGAGAGTTAATTCCTAAATTATCAGATACAAATTTCCTTTAAAATACACTTCTGCGGTCGGCCAGTAAACTCTGAGGGATAGGCCTGTGTACCAGCCACATATGTTGCCTCAACTAAAGCAGATCCTTCAACTGCCAGGGCATCCCAGGAACTGGTAGATAACACAACAAAATCTGCAAACTTCCCAGGAGCTCGGGAACCCAATTCATTGTCAAGAAAGCATGCACGAGCAGCTTGAAGGACATTAGGAGCTACATAACTGAACCCAATTCTATGAAGGCTACATAAGATGAGCATGATTGAGAGGCAGAATGAAGGACATTAGGAGCAAGAGACAAAAACTGTTCGTGTCTTCAGACAGGTACAAAGCAGAAATTTCTTTCAGTAATGGACAGAGTCCTCTTGGATTTTTATTTCTCAACTCTATAAAGAAAAAGCTCAAAAGCCTAGCAGCTATGATTGATAACCTGCACAGAAGCAAAAATCTGTTGTTCTCCAAATCTGACAGCTGTTCCAGGCAGCAAATGCTGGGCATGCTCAACCTGAAAGCAATGTCTCCACCAGATGAAAAAATGATGCAGGAATTCTAACTACTGAAGAATAGTTCCTGTCACCATAAAATTGCAAGAGGGAAAGGAAAAGTTGGTGCTTAGTCAAACATTTTAAAAAGGGACAACAAAATTTACCCTAAATTGTCTATCTCTCTTTCCATTTGTTGAAACAACTGATTCATACATATCAAGGACCATATCATTTGCTCTATCACCAATTGCATGAATAGCAACCTGAAAAAGAATATGCAGGGAAGCTTAGACAGCTAGAGATTTGCAACAACATCACAAATTGAGAAAAGCTTGTTTCAAGATCAAGTGACCTGAAGTCCAACTTTATCTGATGCTGCAGTTGTGTTGAAAAGACTTTCAAGATCCATCACTTCCAAGCCATAATTTTGAGGTTCATCAACATATGGCTAGAACATTGGAAAATAGAATTGTTGTTTTGAAAATAAGTAGCTGAAGCTCACAGGCATAACTCCTATAACCCAAAAAAAAAAGTTTCCTAGAAGCAAATATATCAAATGATCTTGCATTTCTCTGTAGTAGCTGTTACTTGTTGGAAGCAATGACCAAACCATGGGCTATAACATAAAGGAAAATGCTGATGGGAGAGGGGCAGCGGAATACAAATTGCCCAAGAGACCTCTCCCACTTGTTTGAATCTGTGAGAAGTTAACTGAATAACAAATAAGGCAACTTAAACAATCACACAAGAACACACCGATTTTTTACGTGGAAAACCCCTTCAAAACAAAGAGGAAAAACCACGGGACACACCGGTCCAGAAATCAACTTCACTATAATCAATAAGTGAATACAACAGAGGTACACAACCTCAATTACATCAACCAAATTGAACAAACTCAATTTGAACCAAAGTGAGGCCAAATGAGTTAACCAACACGAAAGACACTTTCTGTCAATAGTAACTCAACAACCAGACCTCAAGGCAGTAATCCAACCGTTCAAAATGAACCCCCAGATGTCCCCTACCAGCTATCCAAATTTCCGCGCAATCGGACCACGGGTCAATAATATATCATAGGTTTACCAATTCTGCCACAGATGAGAGAGCAGAATTGAGAGGCTTCGGTTCGAATAGAATACCTGCCTTTACAGTTCACAGAAACTCAATCCAACCGTCCACAAAGAAGATCTATGTGTCCTCCAACTACTGACCAAAAATCAGCTCGATCGGACCACAAACAATCTTCCAATTATACAGTTAACCAATTCTGTACACAAAACATTGCCTAGAAAATAGACCTACGAAAACTAAAGAGAAGTAGGACTTACAATACTCGAAACCCAATCTCCACCGTTCAGAAATAAGAACCAAACGTCCTCTATCAACCATTCAAATTTTAAGCTGATCAGACACCAATATCCTTTCCAAACATAAGATCAAATATACTCTGCCAATAGTTCTCCTCTCTTCTTTTTTCTCTCTCTTTTCTCTCTTTTTTTTTCTTTTTTTCTTTCGGCCGTCGGGCAGCCTCTCTCTTGCTCTCACTCTCTCAACCTCTCTATTCACTTACACCAAAACCTAATCTTAATGAGGTATTAAGTCAAACCCCTTTTTTTTTCTTTTCAAAGGTTCCCTCCACGTAGGAGGGATACCTAACAATTCTCCCCCTCCCGACTACATGGAGGTGTTGACCATCCCAACCAACGAACAACACAATTCAAACTTTCCTCTTGGCAATACCTTTGTTAACATATCAGCAGCATTATCATCTATATGAATCTTTTCAAGTGCTAATTGTTTAGAATCAATAGCATCGCGTATCCAATGATACCGCACATCAATATGCTTTGATCTAGTATGAAAAGCTGGATTCTTACCAAGATGGATGACACTCTGACTATCACAATACAACACATAATTTGACTGTTGAAAACCAAGTTCCTTCATAAACCTTTTCATCCAAAGCAACTCTTTAGACGCTTCAGTTACTGCAATAAACTCTGCCTCTGTAGTGGACAATGCAACACACTTCTGTAATCGAGATTGCCAACTCACTGCTCCCCCTGCAAGAGTAATTACATAGCCTGAAGTAGACTTTCTGGAGTCAATATCACCAGCCATATCTGAATCAGTGAATCCAATAAGAGTAGGCTCATCACTCCCAAAACAAAGTTCGAAGTTAGTAGAGCCTCGTAAATATCTCATTATCCACTTCACTGCATCCCAATGCTTTTTACCGGGATTTGAAAGGAACCGACTAACTGTGCCAACTGCATGAGCTATATCAGGTCTCATACATACCGTTGCATACATCAAACTGCCCACGGCTGATGCAAATGGAACTCTTTGCATCTCTTCCTTTTCTTTCTCTGTGGAAGGACATTGGTTAATGGATAATTTAAAGTGTGTAGCAAAAGGAGTACCTACCACTTTAGCCTTATCCATATTAAACCTTTAAAGTACCTTTTCAATGTACTGCTTCTGGGACAGGTATAACCTTCTCTTTTTCCTATCCCGAGTGATTGATATGCCGAGGATCTTCTTTGTTGGTCCCAAGTCCTTCATGGCAAAGGACTTACTCAACTCTTGCTTCAACTTGTTAATTCTAGAAGCATTACGACCAATAATAAGCATATCATCAACATAAAGTAGTAAGATGATAAAATCATTATCAGTAAATCTCTGAACAAAAACACAATGATCAGAAGTAGTCTTTTTATAGCCTTGCTCCCCCATAACAGACTCAAACTTCTTATACCATTGTCTCGGAGCTTGTTTCAAGCCATACAAGCTTTTCTTCAACTTGCACACATAATCCTCTTTTCCTTCCACCTCAAATCCCTGTGGTTGTTCCATATAAATTTCTTCTTCCAAGTCACCATGGACGAAAGCTGTTTTCACATCCATCTGCTCAATCTCTAAGTCATGGCAAGCAGCCAAACTCAACATAACTCGAATGGAAGACATTTTCACCACCGGTGAGAAGATCTCTTCAAAGTCGACGCCTTGTTTCTGACTGAATCCTTTGACAACCAATCTGGCTTTATATCGTGGACGTGAAGTATTTTCTTCTTGCTTTATTTTATAAATCCACTGATTCTTCAAAGCCCTCTTACCTTTAGGTAACTTTACCAACTCATAAGCAGAGTTATCATATAAGGATTTCATCTCATCTGTCATAGCATCAATCCAGTGCTGCTTGTGCTCACTTTCAATTGCTTCTATATAAAACTCAGGTTCTCCCCCATCAGTTAACATCACAAACTCATTAGGAGAGTACCAAGTAGAAGGCACTGGAATTCTATTAGACCTTCGTGGCTGAAATGGAGGTGAAGGTATGTGCGGATGATCTTCTATTGGAGCATCAATATCACCTGCACCCTGCATATCATGATCCTGTTGAACATTCTCATCATGTTCTTGAATATCACCATGCACATCAGGATCACTTAGAGGAGTATGAGGAAATGGAACAATGTCAGCAGGATTATCATTAACCTGAGGAGTTGACTTTTCGATGTGTTCAATGTTTTGATCCTCAACGAACACAACATCTCTACTCCTTACAAGCTTTTTCTCAACCGGATCATATAAACGGTACCCGAAGTCATCTTCACCATAACCAAGAAAGATACACTGCCGAGTCTTCACATCTAATTTCCCTCTTTCATCTTTAGGGATATGAACAAAAGCCTTACAGCCAAAGACTCGTAAATGGTCATAAGAGACTTCCTTACCAAACCAAACTTTGTCTGGAACATCACCTTGTAACGGAACACTAGGAGACAGATTAATTACATGTGTCACTGTATTCAAGGCTTCACCCCAAAAGGATCTAGACAGCTTTGCATCTGAGAGAAGACATCTAACCCTCTCAATCAACGTTCTGTTCATCCTTTCTGCCAAACCATTTAACTGTGGTGTCTTGGGAGGTGTCCTTTGATGTCTGATCCCATACTTTCTGCAGTATTCATCAAATGGACCATTATACTCACCACCATTGTCAGTGCGGACACATTTCAACTTCTTACCAGTCTGTCTCTCAACAAAGGCATGAAATTGTTTAAATGCATCAAAGACTTGATCTTTAGTCTTCAACACATAAACCCAAAGCTTCTTTGAGTGATCATCAATAAAAGTCACAAAATAAAGAGTACCACTAAGTGAGCGTACTTTCAAAGGACCACATACATCAGAATGCACCAATTCAAGCAACTCTGATTTCCTTAAAGGCGAGTGACTCTTAAATGTGACTCTGTTCTATTTTCCAGCCAAACAATGAGGACACTTCTTTAAAGCTACACTCTTCATGCCTGAAAGCTGGTTTTTCCTTGTCAAACAATTCATCCCCTTTTCACTCATATGACTAAGTCGTTTATGCCATAAATCAATTAAATTCTCATTCTCCACAGCATTCACAGCATCTCTAACAATAGAAGCTTACATAAAATATAAACTGGAGCATTTCTTACCTCGTGCCACAATTAAGGAACCTTTGGTGAGCTTCCATTGGCCATCATTGAAGGTACTGCAAAAACCTTCATCATCTAACTTTCCCGTTGAAATCAAATTCAAACGGATATCAGGGACATGTCTAACATCCCTTAATGTCAGCTGAGCTCCATTGCCAGTCTTTAAGCAAACATCACCAATACCAATGACTTCTGCTAAGCCATTATTACCCATCTTCAACACCCCATGATTTCCAGGTGTATATGTAGAGAAAAATTCCTTATGTGACGTAACATGTAAAGAAGCACCACTATCTATGACCCAATCAATCTCATGAGATGTCAGGTTAATCACATTTTCATCGGAAACAACAATAAGGTCACCAGTACCAGAAGTTGATGCAGTAGCAATACGATCATTACTCACATTCTTTTTCTCGTGCCTATCACTGTCATCTTTATTTTCTCTCTTCCACTTGTAACACTTTTTCTGAATGTGACCCATCTTCCCGCAATAATGACACTGGACATTTTTGTACTTAGATCGTGACTTGCTTCGGCTCTTACTTCTACCATTTTTACCACTTCCTTTTTCTTGACTTCTCCCCCTATTTTCAGTAAATAGAATCTCTGATTTGGATGATGATGAACCTTGAGATTTCCTTCTCATCTCCTCATTCAACACACCACCCTTTACAAGTTCCATTGACAAAAAACACCACCGGAGGCAGAATTAGCGAGAGACATTCGAAAAGTCTCCCAAGAATCAGGTAAAGTAGCAAGTAACCATAACCCGAGAACTTCGTCATCAAACTTAATGCCCATGCCTGATAGTTGATCAATGAGACCCTGAAACTCATTTAAGTGGTCAGCAATTGAACTCCCTTCATTATATCTCAACTGCATCATTTTCTTTAACAAGAACAACTTATTATTACCAGACTTTGAAGCATACAAAGTCTCAAGCTTACTCCACAAAGTTCGTACGTGTCTCATTACAAATGTGATTATAAACATTATCATCAACAAATTGCCGTATAAAACCACAAACCTGTTCGTGCTCAAATTCTCATTCTTCATCAGTTTTAGACTCAGGTTTCGTAGTAGCAAATACTGGCAGATGCAATTTCTTCACAAATAGGAGATCCTTCATTTTACTCCTCCATATATGATAATTTGTGCCATTCAAACAAACCATTCTATCCACATTCAACTTCATCATTCAAACAAGCCAAATACACCAACCAAGTAACTAAGCTCTGATACCACTTTGATGGGAGAAGGGCAGCGGAATACAAATTGCCCAAGAGACCTCTCCCACTTGTTTGAATCTGTGAGAAGTTAACTGAATAATAAATAAGGCAACTTAAACAATTACACAAGAACACACCGATTTTTTACGTGGAAAACCCCTTCAAAGCAAAGAGGAAAAACCACGGGACACACCGGTCCAGAAATCAACTTCACTATAATCAATAAGTGAATACAACAGAGGTACACAACCTCAATTACATCAACCAAATTGAACAAACTCAATTTGAACCAAAGTGAGAGGCCAAATGAGTTAACCAACACGAAAGACACTTTCTATCAATAATAACTCAACAACCAGACCTCAAGGCAGTAATCCAACCGTTCAAAATGAACCCCCAGATGTCCCCTACCAGCTATCCAAATTTCAGCGCAATCGGACCACGGGTCAATAATATATCATAGGTTTACCAATTCTGCCACAGATGAGAGAGCAGAATTGAGAGGCTTCGGTTCGAATAGAATACCTGCCTTTACAGTTCACAGAAACTCAATCCAACAGTCCAAAAAGAAGATCTATGTGTCCTCCAACTACTGACCAAAAATCAGCTCGATCAGACCACAAACAATCTTCCAATTACACGGTTAACCAATTCTGTACACAAAACATTGCCCAGAAAATAGACCTACGAAAACTGAAGAGAAGTAGGACTTACAGTGCTCGAAACCCAATCTCCACCGTTCAGAAATAAGAACCAAACGTCCTCTATCAACCATTCAAATTTTAAGCCGATCAGACACCAATATCCTTTCCAAACGTAAGATCAAATATACTCTGCCAATAGTTCTCCTCTCTTCTTTTTTCTCTCTCTTTTCTCTCTTTTTTTTTCTTTTTTTCTTTCGGCCGTCGGGCAGCCTCTCTCTTGCTCTCACTCTCTCAACCTCTCTATTCACTTACACCAAAACCTAATCTTAATGAGGTATTTATACCTCATTAAGTCAAACCCTTTTTTTTTTCTTTTCAAAGGTTCCCTCCACGTAGGAGGGATACCTAACAAATGCATCAACCCACACATGAAAGTGTTGCCACCATAAGGATTAGGATTGCATAGGCTATATGTTTAGGCCGTTTTAGACCATCTTTAAGGTTTGAACAGACAAAAATTAGTGCAAGGTTTGATTTGAACATTTCTAGTTGAGCCTATGCATCAATGAGCCCAGGAGTCTTAGCTACACCATATTGCCACACATGTTAAAGTGCACTATTAGAACCTAAAGATCCATCAGTAAAGGCCTTAATGCCGCCCAAGTAAATCCAATTGCTACGAGTGCGACCTGTTGTCTTAATAAGGTCCTGGACAAGTAAATGAGATCCTATAAGCAAACATAGAAACAGGGGATCGACTATAACATGCATTGAGGTATCAAGGTGAAATAAAAGGAAACAAATATTGAAAGATCTACATTGATATGAACAGCTGAATGGTAAATACTTTGGAAAATTCAAGCACTCATACTAGTAAGCATGACCATGTTTCCATGGGAAAAAATAAGCAAACCCTGATCTTCATCTTCTCCAAAGAATCTGCCCACTGGTAGACATCTGTGGAAACAACAGAGAATGAATAAATATTGATTTATTATTTGAAAGTCTTCTCATGGTTCTGCAAGATTTTGATTAAGACATATCTCTACAAATCAAAAGGAAATTATGTCTAGGACCATTAGATTGGCAAATTGCTACAGAGAAGTAAACTTCAATGAAAACAATAATATTGTTGTAATGCTATATTGGTAGACACAGACTCACACACTGAAAACGTAAAAGTATAAGTTGTTTTCAGGGACCATATTCATTCTGTTTTGAGAAACAAGATTTGCGAATAAATCTGGACAGAGCAAGCAAGGGCTCACATCTTGGAAACAAATGAATAGATTTACCTATACTTCTTGTTTAAACAAAAGCAGTGAACAAGCAATAAGTAGTCATTTTGACAACCCAATAGACATTGATATTTGCATTACATCGTGCACAACTAAAAAAGATCTCTTTCAACCACCAATAGTATGAGCTTTCATCAATTTCTTTTTCAAAAAATGCATATAAGATCCTTCAAAAAGACAAGTCCATTTCAGTTGAATTATTAGCTAGAAGGACAGATCTATTTTCCCAACCTAATTGACCACATGAGTGGCAATCCATAAAGCAGGACCAAACAAGTGATCACATCTTATGCAAAATTCAACATCCTCAACAGATTGTAACAGATACCTGAAAGATCCTCCCAGGAATGTTCTACTGATGCCCCAGGAAAGTATCTCCCAAAATCAACCACAGTTGTCACAACGCTTGTCAAGGCAAGACTGCTAGCTCTAAGCAATGCTTCCCTCCTTTCATCTATTGAAACCTCTGGTATGCAGGGGAGGATGAGTTTCATTGCAGCATCAATTAACAACCCAGTAGGGTCTGCATGATGATGATGACAGAAATTTATTTACAAGCAAATTACAACTGAGAAAAAACAACAAGCTAAGCAGATGACTGATCATAGGCAAATTTGGCTCAAAGTCCAAATTACTGATGATTTTGATCTTGGCAACTATCATAAAACAAGCCAGCCTAATGATGTGAA
Source organism: Ceriops tagal (assembly GCA_021533255.1). Lineage (NCBI taxonomy): Eukaryota > Viridiplantae > Streptophyta > Magnoliopsida > Malpighiales > Rhizophoraceae > Ceriops > Ceriops tagal. Next base: position 9,584,584 of record CM038594.1, on the reverse strand, counting down.
TGGAAAAGTATGTCACCTTAATGGCTATGCTTCCAAAGAAAGAGACAAGTAAAAATTTGTAGATCACTTGTAATATTGGGGGTTTCTGTTATAAAGTGAATTTGCATGAAGAGATTTAGAGGATAGGTGATTGACAAGGGCCAAGGCAGATCCTTCATAAATTAAAACCAATCATTACCTCCATGAGAAGATCTCATAATAGCTCCACCATTTGGATCTTCTGATAATTTATTAATGCCAGCCAATTTTAGTGCCACTGAATTTGCCAAACCCATGTGGCCGTCCATCCTTGTTAACCAAACCTGTACAACAAATATTACATAAATAAAGGTCATGGAAGCAGAATATTGTTGTAGTCAATTATTTACAAATAAGTGATTTCAGACAGGATTGTCTGTTGCGATATCATCCATCCAAGAGGCCATTGGTAATTCTCCACCCCACAGATCATTGTTCCATCCACCACCCAACACCCAGTAACCTTCTTTTAAACCTAAAAGTGATATGTTTGTGAAAACTCACGTCAAAAACACTGTTAGCATTTGAAAATACCCAACTAAACCATCATATGTAGAACTCCCTCCTTGTCGATTAGATGAACTGCTTTACCCCTCAACGACATTGTGTTGCTAGTGAAAATCAACAAATTGTGATTACCAAGCAATTCGTGTACCCAGAAACATGATTAAGGGCAAGCTTATTTACTAGGTTTATGCTATCCTTTTTATTGTTTCAAAGCCCTAACATCAACAAGGGCATATCAGGAGAATTCAAATCCAAAATTAACCATAAGACATACACTCAGTTTGAAAATTCTGTGCGAACAAATCTTTAACCTCTCCAGGAAAAGATCATTTCTTGGGGCAAAAATGAAGAGTTCAAATTGGGCCCAAGAACAAGTAGAAAAATAAATTAAATAATAAATTTAACACAGCAACAAATTGAACATAATATGCCAACTTAGTGACAAAAAAAGTGCTAGAAATAACATTAAGTTGTTTCCAATATGTTATTGCCAAGAAATGTCGAAGTTGCAAGCAACATTAAAATCTCTGAAAATAACATTAAAGTTGTAAAGAACTAATATGAAAAGGCAGATAAAAATCTTCACAAATTTATTTAAATCAACTAATGGAACAAAATACTCAATAACAACAAGGAATGCTAGTTCATCCATTTCTTAAGAAATGGCAAAGAGTATGATAATTAATATTATGCTGATGTACACCCAGGAAATCCATCACTTCCCACTAAAATTAATCCAGACAAGCGGAAACACTGAAATTTGACATATCAGAAGATCTTTTCAGCAAATTAACATGTAAGAAAAATGTGATGGCACAAACTAGCAAGTTTGGAACACTACTTGGAGATCTAAATCCAAGCTTTAGTGTAAGAATATGAAATAGATAATCATGGGATTATGAAGCATGAGTAAGTCTCTAGATATAAATACCTGATCCTCTCATCATTTGAAATATGCTTCAAGGTGAATAAAGTAAAATTCTCTTGCATGTGTCCTTACAGAGGTTAGATATATAAATGCAGGACAAGTCAGCAGTCAACACTCATCATGGCATCATATTCTCAAATTTCCTAACATGCCAGGTCTTCAACAGCAAAGGTTTGAAAGCATAGCAAATCTGCCATTGCACAAACTGCATGTTTAGATCCATAACCTAGACTAAATTGCCATTCTTACATCAAAGAGCATCAATATCACTTTTTACTGCTTCTTTGACCCTTCTCACAAACTCAGCTTTCTCATTGGCACCTCGCAGCTCCACATGGACCATCTGTTTTGCATTGATAAAATACAAGCTCAAACTCCATGGAATATAACTAGAGGGATTGACATAAAGCATCCAATTAGTAGCTCCACCACCAAAAAAATGAAAAAATAAATAAACAAATAAAGGGGAAAAAAAGGGTTTTTCACAAAATCAACCTTTAGGCAAAATAAAGAGAATCCACTTTAGACAACTGTTTTTTCATGCCCTACCAGTTACGACATGACAGAAACAAGGCCAGTGATTTGAGAAACTGTATATATTTAAACGATAAATCAGTTCACGCATTATCTTTCCATGTCTATTTGAACGTAAAAAGAATTCATGTCTTTCATCTAAGCTATATGGCAGGCATTGGCTTTCCTCTACCCTAGTGAAGAAGGCAATATTGCTAACACAATTACTTTTAGTGACTACGATGCCAATAAGAAGGAATTCAGCTGAGTTTGAACTAGACTACTCATATCTTGGTTTTTTTTTTTTGGGTAGCCCAATGCTACCATTCAAATCTTTCTCGACCACTCCTCTAATCAAAATGGACTCCTAAATTTCAGTGTTTCAGACTCAAATCTCTAGATGGCTACTTCTGCTCATCTAAGACTTTCTCTGTAAATGAGTCATCCAACCAGTTAGATCACAAAAGTTTTACAATAGTGGAGAACTTAGTCACCTTTCGTCATCACTGGTTCAGTAGGAACAGCAGTTAATAAATAATATGCTACAGTAACTTAATAGTCCACAAACAATTCACGACAATAAATACATAACAAGAGTCGCCTAATTAACAAAACAGCACAATAATAACAAGGCACTGGCGTCAAACCTGAAGCCCACCAAATATCAAGTGCACATGGGAATCAATAAAAGCTGGAACCACAACTTTCCTTCAAGATTCAGCTCCTTATAGTTCCATTTCCCACCAAATCCTGCAAATGGGTATTCATCAACTTGCATATTGGAAATAAATCCTTTACCTTAAACCTCCCAAAAAACCCCTACGCACCAAAGCAACCAGTGAGCGCGCGCACACGCACGCACACATATTCCAGAGAACGCGCGCTCGCGCATTGTATAAAAACAAATTAAGAAAAAAAATGCAACTAAGAGAGGTGAAAGTATGAACCCGAATAGAGGAATAATTGCCAACGCAATTATTTTCTTAGAAGATGTTTTTAACATAAAATTGAAATTGGAAAATCGTGGATAAGGTCTCTACCTTTTTTCTTTTTAATCACATGCATAATCAATATTCTTAGAAGACATATAAAGGAACACACCATTAATACCAAAATCGGCTAGTGTTGATCAAGGTGAAATTCCTTATATAAGTTATTAGGGAGAGATATAGGACTTCTACATTATTAAATAATATCAAATGAAGTTGATATTTATTTCATATTTATTTTATGTGTCTTTGTAATAGAATTTTATAGATTTGGCACAAAATAATATGCGAAATGGATTCAATAATTCGCATAAGATTGAAGTTTTTCTTTTTTGTGAGCTTCACATACAAAAGAACATTATGTGGCTTGTAAAAAAAAAAAGATCAATGAAATGAAAAAAAAAAAAAAGGCCACGATGCGAACATCATTTATATAAGCCTTTAGCCCTATGAAATGCCATGATTTTTTTTTTTTCAAGACAGTCGCAAGAAGTTGAAATGCAGCCCACAGTTTCGTCCAAGATGTAGCATCTACCTCATTCATTCGTCTATCTCTGATGACATTTCAATTAATTATGAGGCCTACGCAACTAACAAGCGCAACTCTTCAGCTATAATGGGAGAGTGGGGTTTCAGCTCCCAAAAAAATCGTGTGTACGTTGGGGGTGTGGAAGTGTTGTTGAGGAGGGGAAGGGAAAGCACGGCGAGAGCGAGAAAGATGGCTGCTGACACTAATACAATCAAGTTCATTGGGGGCGACCGGCCTTTCTTTGAATCAAAGCCTACAACTCTACAATTTTCTAGGACCACCTACGAATGGCAAGTCTCTTCTGTTTTTGCGTTCAGTCCGATGCCGTGTTCCTGGATATAAAGGATAAAAGGGCAAGAATCTCGAACAATTACCGCTCATTCATTCATTGGGATATAATAGTTAGAGAATTCTTTTATAGAATGATGATTATGAGTTCAATTATTAGCAGAAGATTTTATACTATTTTATAAAAATGGGTGTTGACTTTTGTGAGGTGTTGCTGTTCATTACAATGAATGCCTCCCCAGCGGCATCGTGAAAATAAAAATAATTTCCTTTTCACTTAATTTGGATGGCTAGGATAATTGAAAGAGAAAAAAAAAAAGGTTAAAGTTTTTAATATTTTCTTTGGATATTAAAAAAAAAAGAGTAACAATTTTCATTAACTAAATTAGGAAGAAATGGATGGAAAAGACAAAAATAAATTATTTCTGAATTTATATCCATACGAATAAAAAGCATTTAAAAATTTTGATATGTATTTTTAATTTATTTAAATCAAAAAGATAGGCAAGTACTACTTGACTCTGAAAAAAGAAAAATCTTCATTTCATTTAGAATGTAGAATGAGATCTTTCAAAATAATAATAATAATAATAATAACAATAATAAATTTTTTAAAAAAAAAAGATTGTGGAACGAAGAGTTAGTTAAACTAATTGGTATGCATGCGTAAATAGCCAATCAGTTAATCACTAGGTTTAGTGGTAAAACAGATGAACTTGTAATTTTAATAATTTAGGTATTAACATACGAATATTTTTTTTTTAAAAAAAAAAAAAAGAAGGGAGAAGAGAGGGAGAGGGAGGGGGGGAGAGAGAGAGAGAGAGAGAGAAGTATTGATGAAGCGATGAATGAATTGAAATGAAGGATATATTATCTCTTGAAAATGAGTAACCATCATCAAACTTGCAAAAGTTGCAGTGTATTGCCTTGGGGCATTCCTTCCTATTTCAATATTATAAACCTTACAAGTGTCTTATTACTAATTCTTTCCCGTCGCTGGTGGCTTACAGCTCCACGTGCTTGTACTGACCAGCTTCCTGCAGCAACTCAACTTGGTCCGCCAACTTAATACCATTAGTCCTGCAGTTATCTCGACCCAATTCCTTCATGTTACACTCAATGAAGCGCTTGGCATTCTTACCCACGCAGATAATAACTTCTTGTAGCAGCTGAACGCTGTTCTTCTTCTTCTTCCGGCATCGAAAGACAACGCTGCGCTGCTGTTCAACCTTTGCTTCAATGGCATTTGTGTACCGTGACTTCGAATATGACCCACCGGGCCTAATATCTTTAAAGGCCAGGGCGTTCAGCAAGTCCACTCGGTTATTGAGTTCGAGGCCTTTGTTAAAGTATTCCTCTGGTGTCATTATTACTCTTTGGCAACAACTCCCATGTTTGATCCACTCATGATTCCAAAATGCTCTCTGTCCTGCTATGTCTTCTCGTCCTTTAGATAGACTTGGCCAATTTGCTAGTAACCTTTCTTGAAGTTGAGGGTCCTTGTCAAACAGCACATATGACTCACGGGACAAAAATAGTCGTTACTTACACACATACATGCCTATAAATGAAAGCTTTAAATTATAAATTTGTTCTGGATAGTGAGAGAGGGGCCCTGTAACTTAATCTGAGGTGCGAAGGATCCGTTCTACTCAAAAGCTTGAGTTGTCACGCAAAAGTCTACTGAACCGAAAAGTTGAACAAAGAGCAGACCCCCGCACCACTTTTAAACACAAGATCTATCGAGTACAAATATCAAGAAATTGTTGAGCTAAAATATTTAAATTGTTGAATGAAAAATAAAAGTTAGAATCATGAGTTGATAGAAAAGATATACATATACTTACGATTGGGGTAATATCGGCCGAAGTATTGCAGTTTTGAATGTCTTGGCCAGCTTTGGTCACTGGCCAAATACCATGTATTGCGGTAAAGGAGAGTATGTACAGTTTCGAGTGGAACAATATCCATTTGGCCAATCCAAGACAAGCATTGAGTGATCATAATCAGCTTCTGAGGGTGCTGAGTGTTGGGGAGAGCCATTGAACACTAAAATGGTACACAGAGGGCAGAGAGGAAAAGCACAAGGTGGCTGATCTTCATTTTGGATTTAGAGAATAAAGAAGGTATGGCTATATCCAAATGCATGCTTATATGCACCTATTTATAATGACGTATATGGTGCGTGTGCGTGTGCGTGTGCGTGTGTAGTGTGTATGCCATTCTAAATGGTCAACAATGGCGGGCTCCAAGATTTTTGCTAACATATGGATGTTTGTCTTGTATCTCGTGAAAATTTGTCTTTTTTTCGGTTTTCTTGGGGTGGGGGGCGGGGGAGCGTTGTTATTAGAAGAGTGGAGTAAGAGTTCCAATCTTCCCACTTGCAAGCAGACTTAATGTTCCTCGTCAACTACAGACTGGGGTCGATGACGCTTAACGTTGTCCTGGACCAATGATTCCACCATTAAAATTATCGATTTTGGCGCCAGCTCATCTGTTGTATGCATTTCTGTGTTGTGTGTTATGACGACGTGACCTCTTGAATTGGGCAGCGAAGGCAAGTCAACGCATCGCACTATTTTGTTAAATTAATTAATATGAATGATAAATATTATTTAAAATATGACTCAAAATAAAAAGTTTAATATGATAATCAGTTAAGTATAATGGTAATTTGAATTATCGGGTTTAAAATCCATCTATTCTCCCTATTAAGAATAAATGTTACATGAAGAGAAATACCTTACTATTACAGAAAAGAAGGATTTTTTCTGAAACGGTTACAAGAAAGGAATAATGTATATATATATATATATATATATATATGCTATTACGGACCTTTCCTGTATTCTCAATCATAAGAGAGAAAACGAAAAGAAAAGAAAGGGAAGAGCAGGAGAAAAGAGACGTTCAGGAATGAAAGGGAAAAAGGATTTTCATTTTTGCTACGGGATATCAGTATAATGGACAACAGTATGTTAATTTCATTACAGTTTTTATTGCTAGTATTCGCATAAAGAAAGATCTAATTCTGGAAAAATTCTAACAATTAGTATAAAAGCGAACAATTAGTATAAAAGCGAGTATGCGAATATTGACAATTTGTTTTCTTTATCTCTTTGTGTTTATTTGTTTTTTGTGTGTAACGGACAACGCGGGACAAAACAAATATTTTGGTTTGTTGTGCTTAACGGTGAAACGGCCGGCGTTGAAAAGGAAAACGCCGGCAATGAAAAGTCGGCACCGGCGAAACGACATGAGGACTGTACGCCGCCGGACCCAAACGGATCTGGGTATGGCGGATCGGCTCCGATGAAGGCTGTGTTTTCGTTGTCGGTGGGAGATCCGAATCGATCGGGTATGAAGGGACAGTCTTCCGGTAAGGGTCGTGGCTCCGGGTATGGCGGATCGGCCTCGTGCTTCCGGGTACACCCGCCAACCCGAACGGATTGGGCACGGCAGAAAGGGGAAGAGCGTTCTTCCGAGTGACGCCGGGGTCCAGGTCGGTCGGGTGAGTGTGGCGGAAAGGTCTCCCAGGGAATCGTGGTTCCGGGTGACGCTGCGGCCCAAATCGCTTCGGAGATCCGACCCGAACGGGTTGGTTCGCCCCACGTTCGTCCGTCAGAGGCAACGTCGGGGAGAACCGACGCATGGGGTTGGTTGTTGACGGAGACCCCTTCGAATGACCGGATTGGGCGCGGGTCTGGACTGCGACGCTGGTCTGGACTCTACGCCGGTGGTCGAACAGGGGCGATGCTCGGAGGCAGCACGCGGGCGACGCCTGCAGAACCGTGGTGCTGCCCGTGGGGGTCGCTCGATCGGAGGCGGTGGGTCGATCGGCCGGAGGCGGCAGAACGGTGGTGCCGCCACTGTGCGACCGAAGCGTGTCGTGGGTTGCCTGGTACGCGGGTCCCACCTGCAGTATGGTGGTTCTCGGGTCCGAATGGATACCACGTGAAAAGTGGACCGGTTATTGAAAAATTCTCACGTAAAAGATAATTTAAATTTTCATAATTGAAGATTTTTTAAAGTTTATTGAATTCACGTCAATATGAGTTAAATATTGAAAGTTTGGTAGTCACCAAAGTGGCATGACTTTGAAAAGATTTGAACAGTTGATTGTGAATTTTAATTATTCATTTTTTGATGCTAATAAAATGTTTTGAAATGAATAATTGTGATTATTAATTATGAAGCTAGGAGATTATCCAAAGATAGATCATTGCTTGTAATTAATGACATTAAAGGAGATTAATTGGTATATTGGGTAAACATGATTGTATATCCAAAGATAACATTCATGTTGACTCTAGTATGATTGATTGATCTATTAAAGTATATTTAAATTAGCATCATTATTGATTAAAGTTATGTATTTAAGGATCACCCAAAGGTGAACTTAAATACATGATTAAAGTTTGTAGTGTATCTGAATCCATTAGAGTTTCTCAAAGCATTAAGGTATAAATTTAGATTATGTTTGTAGCTTCCAGTAATGTATTCGCCTTAGGCAATTCGATGATCAAATTCAATGGGCTGAACGATGCAGAATGGTCTGAGCATATTCAGTTTCATTTAGGTATATTGGGCTTGGACTTAGCAGTCATTTCGGATGAAAAGCCTGCAGTCATTATAGGGACCAGTACAGAATCTGATAAGTCTTTTTATAAGGCTTGGGTACGATCCAATAGGCTGAGTTTGAATTTGATACGGATGACGATAGCTGAAAATGTAAAGCCATTGATATCTAAGACAGAAAATGGGAGGGAATTTACGATGAGAATTAAGGAATACTCTCAATCATATATAACTGATAAATCCATTGCAGGAACCCCAATGAGTGAGCTGACGACCAAGAAAGTTAATTGGTCACAGCCTATTCATAATCATGTGACTAGTATGTCTAATCTAGCAGCAAGGTTGAAAACAATGGGTATGGATGTGAGTGAATCATTTTTGGTTCAATTCATCATAAACTCACTACCTCCTAAATTTGGCTAGTTCCAAGTGAATTATAACACTATTAAAAAAAAATGGAACTTTTAGGAAATTAAGGCCATGTTAGTTCAGGAGGAAGGGAGATTAAAGAAGATGAAGGATCACTCCATTCACCTCATCGTTCGTAATGATGCTAGTGGTAGCAAGTTTAAACCACATAAGGAAAATAAGAAGAAGGATAAAGCCTCTATAAAAGTCACTGGAGGTCAGATCCAAAAGGATCAGAAATGCTTCTTCTGCGAAAAGATTGGTCACTTCAAAAAGGTGCCCAATAATACTTGGTGGTTAGACTCTGGAGCTACTATTTATATGTCACATATTATGTAGGGATTCCTTTCAATCCAGCCCATAACAGGAACTGAGAAGTTCCTTTATATGGGAAACAGAATGAAGGCACGAATAGAAGAAATTGGGACATACAGATTGATCTTGGACACTAAGTGTCATCTGAATCTAGAAAAGTGTCTCTATGTTCCTGAATGTGCTAGAAACTTAGTTTCTATTGCAAAGTTGGATGAAGTGGGATTTAACCTCAAGATTGGAAATGGTGCATTTTCATTGTATAGACATTCGTACTATTATGGATCTGGTACTTTGATTGATGATTTGTACCGTTTTAATCTTGATGCTATGTATACTGATTCCATATTTCTTATTGAGCATAGTATAGGTAACAAACGTAATGTGCATGATGAAAGTTCTGCTTTCTTATGACATCAAAGATTGGGTCATATATCCAAAGAAAGGATATTGAGGTTGGTGAAAGGTGATGTCCTGCCTCAATTGGATTTTACTGATTGGGATGTATGTGTTGATTGTATAAAAGGAAAACAAACAAGACATACATCAAAGAACCCAGCCATAAGAAGCAGTGAGCCTTTAGAATTGATACACACTGATATTTGTGGCCCATTTGATATCCCAACATGGGGTGGTGAGAAATATTTCATCACATTATAGATGACTACTCACGGTATTGTTACTTATATCTACTGCATGAAAGGTCCCAGTCAGTAAACACCGTATAGGTGTTTATTGATGAAATGGAAAGGCAGTTAGATAGAAAAGTAAAAGTGATTAAGTCAGAAAAGGGTGGTGAATATTATGGAAAGTTCAATGAAAGTGGACAATGTCCTGGTCCATTTGCGAAACTTCTTGAAAGTCGAGGCATATGTGCATAGTATATAATGCCTGGTACACCATAACAGAATGGTGTAATGGAAAGGCGGAATCGCACACTTATGGATATGGTTAGGAGCATGTTGAATTATAGTACTGTACCTTTATCCTTGTGGATACATGCATTAAGGACTGCTGCATATCTGCTGAATAGGGTTCCTAGTAAGGCTATCCCCAAAACTCCTTACGAGTTATGGACAGGAAGGAAACCCAGTTTGAGACACCTCCATGTTTGGGGTTGTTCAGCAGAAGTAAGGATATATAATCCACATGAAGGAAAGCTTGATGAAAGAACCATAAGTGGTTATTTCATTGGCTATCCTGAAAAGTCGAAAGGGTACAGGTTTTATTGTCCTAACCATAGTACTAGAATAGTTGAGTCTGGTAATGCTTGGTTCATTGAAAGTGGCCAGTTCAGTGGGAGTGGGGAATCACAAAAGGTGGATATTAAAGAATAAGAAAATGAAAGATCCACAGTGAGTACTCCTACTCAGGTTGGTATCCCCACACCCAGTATTTCTACTCAAATTGTTGTTCCTTATGTTGCATCACAGTCACGTGACATGCAAGGACAACAAATTGATACACGAAACACGCAAAGTGAACACATAAGAGATGAACCAAGTGACAATGTTCAATTTACAAATGAACAAGTGATACCACAAGAAATGGCATTACGGAAGTCTACAAGACAGAAAAGGCCAGCTGTTTCGAATGATTATGTGGTTTACTCACTTGAGCATGAATCGGAATTGAGCATTGATAAAGATCCAGTCTCATTTGAGCAAGCCATGGAATGTAATGATTCTGAAAGGTGGTTCAATGCCATGAAGGAAGAGATGAAATCGATGGATGTAAACCAAGTCTGGGAACTAGTAGAGTTACCTGAAGGATCAAAATGAGTTGGCTGTAAGTGGGTCTTCAAGACCAAGTGAAACTCGAAAGGTAACATCGAAAGGTATAAGGCCAGACTTATTGCCAAAGGTTTCACTCAAAGGGATGGTATTGACTATAAGGAGACTTTCTCTCTAGTCTCTAAGAAAGACTCCTTGAGAATTATTATGGCTTTGGTGTCTCATAATGATCTAGAGCTTCACCAAATGGATGTAAAGACTGCCTTTCTGAACGGTGACTTAGAAGAGGAAGTGTATATGGACCAACTTGAAGGTTTCACCACCACTGGACAAGAAAATTTGATGTGTAAATTAAAGAAATCGATATATGGACTGAAACAAGCCTCCCGACAATGGTATATTAAGTTCAATAATACCATTACGTCATACGGTTTTGTAGAGAACACCGTTGATCGGTGTATCTATATGAAGGTCAGTAGGAGCAAGTTCATTATATTAGTCCTATATGTCGATGACATTCTTTTGGCTGCTAATGACATGGGTTTGTTACATAATGTAAAGAAATTTCTCTCTGAAACTTTTGAAATGAAAGATATGAATGAGGCATCCTATCACATAGGATGCCTCATTCATATCTTTCATTTCAAAAGT
>CM038594.1:9453843-9572106 GCA_021533255.1 Ceriops tagal | reverse complement strand
TTTTTTTTTTTTTGGGCATAGCTCTCTTGGTTGTTTTTATCCAGCTGCTATCTCTACCTCACATTCTTTGCCCTTGTTTTTGTCTCTCTCTCCCATGCCCTAGCTCTCTTTTGGAAGCTACATGGGTATTTATAAGCCTTGAGTTTAGGATGACCCTATGTTGTTCCCACAACCTTGTATGAGTTGTAATTGTTGTCAACTAGATTTAAGTGTGCAAGTCATTTGAAGCCACATGGAGGGGCAAGAAAGTAAATTCGTTGCAGATACAGTGAGCCCTACAAGGGTTTTCATGGAAGGGAGTATATAAACTAAAACCCTTGGAAGAAAAGGAGGGGATGGAAAAACAAGTGTACACGACAAAACACAACACACGACAAAAAGGAGAGCACGACAAGAGACCTTGAGAGAGAAAACCCTACAATAGAGAGGACACCACCGGCTGAAAGAAAAGAGTGACCAACAGCAAGAGAAAATGCACAATGAGAGAAGACTCACGGTGAGACGAGACGACGCACCATTGGTGAGGGAAGAGACGATGCACCATTGGCAAGGGAAGAGACAACACACCAACGGACAAAAGCATCCCAAAGGCATGAAACGGCTGAGTGAGCAAACCAAGCATCCCGAAGGTGTGAAACGTGTGACCGAAACAGCAAACCCTTGGAAAGTGTGTGATGGTGAAAGCAGATCCGTGAGACGTGAAACGAACGGACGAGTGCAGAAAAACCGTGAAATGGACGGAGGAAGTGTAGCAAAACCGTGAAACAAATGGGAGTGCAGCGGAACCGTGTAGTGAAGCGGATGCAAACTAGAAACATGCATGAGGCGTAAGACCAGCGAAGTGGATGCAAACCAGAAACGTGCATGAGGCGTGAGACCAGTGAAGCAGATGTAAATCAGAAACGTACTTGTGGCATGAGACCAGTGAAGTGTGAAACGTGAGGCAGGCCGTGAGACGTGAGACGCCAAATTAGAAACGTGAGGCAGGCCGTGAGATGTGAAACGACAAACCAAAAGCGTGAGTGCAGGCCGTGGAACAGTGAGATTGTGAGACCAGGAGACGAGTGAGACGGTGAGACGATGAAACCAAGAGTTGGGTGAGACAACCTAAAGAAGAAATTCGGTGTAGCATTTGAGAGAACTCAACGTATTTCCAGATTTCTTCAAGAGAGGTTAGAGAGAGTTTTGGTAATCTTTCAAGCGGTAGTGAAGCAGCCTATTCAAATCAATCAGAGGCAACACAAGTTAGAAGAAGGGTAGACATGGTAAGTGACACTCTTTGTATTGTGATTGCTTTGTATTTGCAATAGTGAAAGGAGTAGAAGATTAAGACATCCGTTGTAATCATAGGGAATACCACATTGGTGTTCTCAAGTATAGTGGATTGTCTCGATAGAGGAAGAATCTCTACCACCGTGGAGTATGTCACATTGACAGAACCACGTAAATCTCTTGTGTCCTTGCTTTGAATTTACATTATGTGTTTTAAATTGAGTTGTGAACGTAGCTAAAGAATCATCAAACCCATAACATAAAAGAAGACCTAATCAAGAACATCCAATCCGTTTAATAGGCAAGGTGTCTGAAAGGTAACTTTGGGGACTATTGTGACTAGTAGGTAACAATAGATCTACTTTAGTTGAATATGAGAAAGAGTTCATTTCTGAGAAGAGTTTGAAGGTGTTCACCTATCAATTAAAAAGAAGGTGTATAACACTGATTCACCCCCCCTCTCAGTATTATAGACTAGTAGATCCTAGGGTGAAGTAGGGAACTTCAATTGGTATCAGAGCATAGGTTCACCAGTTTGAAACTTAACAGCTTGGTGAACTAGTTTGAAGGGTTTCAGAGGTTTTAACTTGTTCAGCATACTGAGAAATGGATGCCAATACCAGCATTAGCACTACTTACAGCAAGAAGGTTCCAATCTTCAATGGAACCAACTACCATATGTGGAGAGCGAGAATGTAGGTGGTATTTGCAACCATGGGCATGAACGTGGTGAAATCTGTACAGGAGGGTTTTGAGCCTCCAAAAGAAGGTAAAGATCTAACCCCAGAGGAATTAAGGCAGTTTGAAATCAATGGGAAGGCCTCAAATGTCATCATTTTAGCATTGACAAATGTTGAATATGCTAAAGTTATGGAGTGTAAATCTGCTAAGGAGATATGGGACAGATTACAGAAGGTCTATGAAGGTGATGGCAGAATGAAGGAGGCCAAACTTCAAGTTTTCAAGGAGAGATATGAATCCCTGAGAATGCAGAAGAATGAGACAGTCCAAGAGTTCTTCACCAGGGTTATTGATGCTGTAAACAACCTTAAAAGTCATGGGAAGAACAAGAAGGACTCATCTATTGTGAAGAAAATTCTGAGAATTCTGCCTGAGAGGTTTGCCTCAAAGGTGGTAGCCATAGAGGAGAGTAGAGATCTCAATTCTATGTCACTGCATGATCTCCAGTGCAATCTCATTGCATATGAGATGAGAATAAAGTCAACTGAAAGCTCCTCAACATCAAAGCTATCAAAGGAGGTAGCTTTCAAAGCTATGAGACACTTGAAGATAAGAGAAGAGGAAGAATCATCCAGTGAGGATGATGATGATGAGGAGGAAGAAAGTGAAGGTGAATTGTTGGCTTACTTCACAAGGAAATTCAAAAAGGGGTCTAAGAAGGGAAAAGGACAGTTGTCCTTAAGATGTTATCGTTGTGGGCAGACTGGACACTTTGCTTCTTAGTGCAAAGTGAAACTTGATGATGAAGATGAGGATGGTGATGATGAGCAGAATTCAAAATGGAGAAGACCGTCATTCAAGTCAAGGAAGTCCAGCAAGAAGACTGCTAACTCCCAGAAGAAGAAGAGAGGCTTATTCAAGAGTTATCTGAGCCAGACAAAAGAAGCCGATGAGGAGGACGATGTAGACTCATCAGATGAGCATGCCTTTATGGCATCAACTCGAGATGGTAGTTCAACCTCCGAAGAGGAAGAGGAGATTGATGAAGAAGAACCAACTCTTGAAGCTGAGTTAGAAGTAGCTTTAAAGGAGATAATCATAAGGGGCAAAACTGTAAGAAGGTTGAAGGCCCATATAAAACAAGTTGAAGCAAAGATTGAGGAAGCAGAAAGTCAAAAGGATGAAATAAGGGCTGAACATATTGACTTGAAGAGAAGATTTGAAGAACATATCAAAATATGTGAAGACCTTACTATAGAGCTTGGCTCAAGGACTTCAACAATTGAAGAAATGGAGATAGAGTTGTTGAGACTTCAGCAATAAGTCAAAAAGAGTGAAGAGAACTTGCAGAAGTTTGAAGTGATAGGAGAAACATGCTCTACAAGAGAAAAGAAGAATGAAGAGAAAGTGCAACAATCTAATGCTACATTACCTAAAGAGAATGAGACTTTGCCACAAAAGTTGAAAGAGAAGGCTGTGACTCAGGAAAAGATAATTGAAGAAGACAAGACAATTATCAAACCAATGCCCCAGCCAAAAATGATGTATGTGGTTAAAGAGCAGCAGCCCATAGCTATTACATCTTAGAAAGAAAATACTGACCAGCTAGGAACAGTGAAGACTGAAAATAAAGAAGATTTGAAGAAGCAACCTAGGGTTGCAAACAAAATTGAAGAAAAAGTCAGCCAGCCAAGGGCAATGGCTAAACAGAAGAAGGAGAAGAAGGTGGCTGAAATGAAAGCCACACAAGCAAAGAAGCTAGCAACCTTGCTTACACAGCAAGTAATGAACAAAAGAAAACAAGCTGTGATTAGACCCAAGAAGAGGCAGTTTCAAGGTTACTGTCTTTATTGTGGAGTTTGGGGTCATAAGGCAAGTAAATGCTGGTGGAGAAGGCCAGTATATGTTTCCAACTTGAGAAGATATGATGCTGCATATAGGGGGAGACAATACAAAATTCAGAGGAAAACACCTGTCGTGAGTTCTTGCACATACTGTAAAAAGCAAGGACACACTAACAAGGAGTGTTGGTGGAAGCCCAAACCAGTGGTTTCAAAGAACAAGTTTGTTATATTGGCAGACTTGGAACAGTGTGAAAGGTGCGGGCAAGATGGCCATAATGCCAAGAGATACATGACACTTCTCCCTGAGCAAGAGAAGACACTTGATGGTACAGTCAAAGCTGAGAAAAAAGAGAATGCTATCTTCATGCCAGTTCAAAAGAAGGAATATAGAGTTAAAAGGGAGGAGGCTAATATAGCTGAAATTGCACTAAAGGCTAACTACAAGGATAAGCAGTGGATCCTTGATAGTGGATGCACTTCACACATGATAGGAGACAAGAGTAAATTATCAAAGCTGAACAAGTCAAGAGAAGGCAGAGTCAAGTTTGGCAATGATGATTCACTCAACATCAGTGGTCAAGGGTCAGTAAATATTGGAAAAGGAAAGCTGAAAGATGTTTTGCACATTGAAGGACTCAGATATAATCTAGCATCTGTCAGCCAACTATGCAATGAAGAGCATAAAGTGATATTCACAAAAACAGGTTGCCAAGTAAAGAGTAAAGAAGGTAATACTATTGCAGCTGGGAAGAGAACAGCTGGAAATTTATATGTGATTGATGATGAGGACAAGACAAACAGCTATTTACTTACAAAAGAAGAAGAAAATCAACTCTGGCATAGGAGGCTGGGACACTTAACACAGAAGAACATGAGGAAGCTAACGACTACTCATGCAATCAAAGACATTCCAGACCTCAAGAGAGAGAGGGAGTAAGTCTGCATAGAATGCTCTAAAGGAAAACAGGTCAGGAAGCAATATAAGACCAAAGAGTTCAGTTCTGAAGCAGTGCTTGACATTATACATATTGATTTGTGTGGGCCGATGAGAACAAAAAGGTTGAATGGTGAGAGGTACTTCATCTTGTTTGTTGATGATTATTCTAAAAGGACCTGCTTCATGCACCTCAAACACAAGTCAAAAGTTTTGAAATGCTTCAAGAGATACAGAAGATTGGCTGAAAATGAGAGTGGAAAGAAGATCAAAGTATTGAAGTCAGATCAAGGCATTGTATTCACAAATGGAGCTTTTGAAGATTACCTTGAGAAGCATGGAATTCACCATCAGATGGCAGCAGCAAGAACACCTTAACAGAACGGGGTGGTAGAGAGGAAAAATAGAGCTGTGGTTGAAATGGCAAGAACTCTACTGCTGGAATCCAAACTTCACACAAGATTTTGGACAGAAGCAACATTTACAGCCATGCACCTACTGAACAGAGTTTTACTAAGGCCCAATACTGATAAGACTCCATATGAGCTATGGAGTGGGAAGAAGACAACAGCTAAGTATCTTAGAATCTTAGGCAGCCCATGTTTTGTGAAGAACAAGGAGCAAAACTTGGGAAAATTCCATGCTAGGTTAGATAAAGGTATCTTTGTGGGATACTTAGCAAAGACAAAAGGTTATAGAGTTCTACATAAACTAGGAAAAGTGGTCACTTTTAGTGATGTGAGAATAGGTGAAAACTGGAAAACAATGCATAATGGAGAAGCTGAAGACAGTGAAGAAGATGACTTCAAGATAGATGAAGAATCAGACCAACATGAAGAAGAGGGAAAAGAAGTAAGTTCAGACTCAGAGAAGAGTGAGTCTGAAGATGAAGAAAGAGATTCTCTTGTAACTAAGACTGTGCAAGAGAGAAAGACAAAGAAAACATGGACCAGTGCTTATCAAGGAAATTAGATCATAGGTGACCCATCAGTAGGAGTTACAACAAGAAGAAGAATTGTGGGAGCTACTGCTTTACTCTCACAAGTTGAACCTAATTTTGTTGAAGAGGCTACACAAGACAAAGCCTGTTTCAATGCTATCAATGAGGAGCTGGATCAAATCGAGAAGAATGATACATGGGAGCTGGTTCCAAGACCTACTAACAAGAATGTCATAAGAACAAAATGGTTGTTTAGGAATAAACACAATGAAGATGGCAAGGTGGTGAGGAACAAGGCCAGGCTAGTTTGCAAAGGCTACACTCAGATAGAAGGAGTAAATGTTGATGAAACTTTTGCACCAGTGGCAAGGTTAAAAACTGTTAGAATGTTCCTAGCTTTAGCAGCACATAAGAGGTATAAAGTTTATCAAATAGATGTGAAATTAGCCTTTCTGAATGGGCTCTTAAAAGAAGAAGTGTATATTGAACAACCTGATGGAGTACAAATCAGTGAGGATGAGACACACGTGTGCAAGCTGAAGAAACCCTTGTATGGCCTTAAACAAGCCCCAAGAGCATGGTACTGTAGGTTGGATGTGTACTTGAGAAGGTTGAACCTTAGAAGAGGAACAGTTGATAATAACCTATATGCGTTCAACTCAGAGAAAGGCCAGCTGATAACCATAGTATATGTAAATGACATCATCTTTTGAGGGGATCACTTTGAGCTATGCCAAGATTTTGCACAGAAGATGAGTGAGGAATTTGAGATGTCATTAATTGGAGAAATGACCTACTTTCTTGGGTTATAGACAAAATAGTGTGAAGAAGGTATTTTTATTTCTCAGATAAAATATGCCAAAGAGATGCTGAAAAAGTTTGGCATGGAGGATAGCAGACTTGTCAGTACCCCTGTGACAGTGGGCTGCAAGTTAACAAAAGATTAGGAGGGAAGGAGTACAAGCCCTATAGAATACAGGAAGATGATAGAGAGCCTTCTGTACCTTACAGCATCAATGCCTGATCTCATTAAAGCTATGTGCATCGCCAGCAGATTCCAAGTTAATCCTAAGGAATCTCATGTGTTGGCAGTGAAAAGAATCCTAAGATACCTTAAAGGGACATTGGAAATGGGTTTGTGGTATCCTGCCATGGATTTTCTAAAACTACGAGCATACACTGATGCAGACTGGGCAGGAAGTACAGATGACAGAAAATCAACCAGTGGTTGTAGCTTCTACGGGTTCAAAGTGTGTTGCATGGCTAAGTAAAAAGCAAAACAGTATTGCTTTGAGCACAGTGGAGGCTGAGTATATGGCTGCTTGTGCAGCATGTACTCAGGTGATATGGATGCAAAGACAATTGGCCGATTTGTGTGTTGAAGTTATGTTACCAGTGAGTGTACTTTGTGATAATCAAAGTGCAATTGATCTCAGCAAGAATCCAGTTCAACATTCAAGGAGCAAGCATATTGACATCCGGTATCACTTTATCAAGGATCAAGTGGAAGAGGGCACAATTCAGTTGGAGTATGTTGGTACTAAAGATCAAATCTCTGATATTCTAACTAAACCTCTATCCACAGAGCTATTTGAAAAGCATAGAATGAGTATGTCTGTGCAAATGCCTCCTTAAGCATGAAGTTCAGGTGAATCCTCCATCTCTACTTTGCAAGTTTTTCAAATTTGTAATTGGTTAGAAGCAACAGTGCAGGGGGAGCTGTTAAGGAATGGGGAGTGCATATTTAGGGAAAGTTGTAATCCATCTGCTTCTGGATTATTACTCTAAGAAGATTATGATGGACTACTGCATAATGATTTTTGTTATGAGTGTTGCCAACAATTATAAAGGGGGAGATTACAATCAACAATTAGCATTGATTCCTAAGGGTTGCCCTACAATTAACAATCAATATTGATTTCTCGAATTTAGGATAAACGGTTAGCATTGATTCCTTAAATTTAAGGTCAATGGTCAACATTGACTTGCAGTGCCACTACTAAACACAATCCCAAAGGGAGCAATGACACATGTCTTATCAAAGAAATTTCATCTGTGCCATATGGAGGGCAACCTTACAGCAACTAGTGCTTTCTTTATAGCCAAAATACCACTAGCAATTTCAATAAACTCGTCATTTTTGGTAGCGTAAGGTGGGGCTGGCAACATCCTAATTTCTACCCTGCTTTCTCTCGTCATTCTCGTCACATTCCACCAATGTCATCTTCCTTAACCCTTGAATAACTCAACTGCTAATACACTCTATAAATGCAGCAAACACAACTTAAAGGCACTCATAATATTAAATTAACAAGGACCAATATGCAAGATGTTATTGACAACAAATCCAACATTAGCTATTAAAAGATGGACTCAACTTAATCGTAGAGATGTATAGTAAAGAGGCTGCTCTAGAAGATTCTATGGTTATTCTAGAAGTTTTCAATGGTACACTAAGAATAATCATTTATCTTTATGTGCAAGATGGTGGACAAGGTTTAGAACTTGAAGAATAAAGCTTAGAGTGCATGACATAAGTCCAAGCTATATGATCAAGCTAAGGAAAGACTCTATCTGTATGCTAAGTTGTATTAAATGGCCTATTTTTGTTTTAAGTTGCTAGATTTTAAGTTAAGGCCAAATATACAAGTAAAAAGCTTATCTTATTAGGTTTATTTAAGCTTATAAGTTTGGTTAAGTCATGAAACAATAGTTAAGGTTTTTACTTTGACTTTTATGCCTAATTGTCATTACTTATAGTTTTTTATGGATTCCTACATCAAGGTAGATTTGTATTCCTTAATTAAGGGGATCTTTTGTAATTAAGGTCTTCCTTATATAATAAGAAATACCTTTATATAGGCATATAAAAGGTGTTTCTTAACATGCCTATATAGGAAAAACCTTAATTATAGGAGATCCCTCTAATTAAGGAATACAAATCTACCTTAATTAGGGATCCTAAAAAATAAAAATATGCCTTGATTAGGAATCCTTAAAAAAAAAGCTACAATTAATGATAACTAGGCATAAAAGTCAAAGTAAAAACCCGTACTAATGTATTAAGACTTAGTTGAATCTACAAGCCCAAATTAATCCAAGAAGTTAAGCCTTTTTTACATATAATTCGACCTTAACTTAAAATCCAACAGCCTAAAACAAAATTAGGCCCTTTAATACAACTTAGCATGCCAATCAAGCCTTTCCTTAGCTTGGTCATGCAACTTGGACTTATATCATGGGCTCCAAGTTTTGTTCTTCAAGTTCTAAGCCTTGTCCATCATCTTGCACTTAAAGGTAAGTGATTATCCTTGGTGTAGCATTAGCAACATTTCAAACAACTTTGGAATCTTCTAAAGCACCCTCTTTGTGATGTAGCTCCATGATTAAGCCTTGTAAAGCCTTTTTCATCCACTTTGTCCTTACCCTAGTATTAGACCACCGATTCCTTGCAAAGGATCTTAAGAATACTTGTTTTGTTGTACTTGAGTAATACCTTGTTCTCTATCACATTGTCTAAGAGGTATACATTACTTACTTCTTTGCAAACTAATTTACTTGGTTTTGGATTGCTTAAGGGCTTGTATGTTAATGGTTCTAATCTTGGCCAAGTATGGAATGGATATGATAAGTGTGCATTTGGTGATTTTTATATGCATGAAGGGTTTCTGTCTAAGAAGGATATATTATATGTGCCTATTTGTGCATTCCATTTGTGATAAGTGCATTACATGTAGGCAAGCAAAGGCTAGAGTTATACCACATGGCTTGTATACACCTTTACCTATGCCTTACCAACCCTGGACATATATTTCTATGGACTTTGTCTTAGAATTACTGATACGGACTCCGATTATATGTAAATAGAACTCAACACCAATGTTGGTATAGAATTGTTCTAACATAGGTTAAAGGATTAGAGTTCTGACCCAACGATTATAAAACAACCAAGAATCAAAACTATAGGATTCAAATGTCACTCCTAACAACAACAACATTGAAGAAGATAAGTTTATTAAACCAACATACTTAAGTATGAAAGTTTAAAATTAGTTTTCAAAGAACTAGAGAAAATAGCTCATTCACTCATAAAAAAGTTTTGCCTCCTCCAACCATTCTTTTT
This sequence comes from Ceriops tagal, assembly GCA_021533255.1. Taxonomy (NCBI): domain Eukaryota; kingdom Viridiplantae; phylum Streptophyta; class Magnoliopsida; order Malpighiales; family Rhizophoraceae; genus Ceriops; species Ceriops tagal. The sequence goes on along the minus strand of CM038594.1, from coordinate 9,562,312 downwards.
TCCCTTTTTATATGCTAACCTCCAAAAACCCTAGCTATTAAGATGGGCTTCTCACTCTTAATTGTTTTCTCTCATCTTCACTCTTTTGAACTTGACTACTCTTGTACTTATCACTCTCAAGTGCTTTCACCTATTTTTGCTCTCTTTCACTTTCTTTTCTCTCTACTCTCTCTTTCTTTTTGCTCCTTCTCTTTTGTTCACTTTCATAAAAGTCTCACTTGGCCTTTATACACTTGTTTTGGAGTCAATGGAACAAGTGAGAATGGTTTTCCAATCCATGGTGAAAGAATAACAGTTCTTGTAACAATTATACAAAACTCTTATATCAAATTGCCAGTGACGACCTAATAACAAATGCCCCACCTATATAGGTACAACATCACAAAACACCTTGTCCTTATATCTACCAATGGAAAATAGAAGCACAACTTATTTAGTGATAAAGAAACTGCTAGGCAACCTGCCCTAGGAACCCTTAAATCAATTTGTTATGCATACCCTAGAAAGCTAGGAAATAAGTTAGGTTGATCAAATTAGAACCCTAAGGAAACTAAGTCCTAAAAGCCCCAATCTTAAGATGCCACAAAGGTTGATCACTCCTTTGATAAGTCAAGACAATGTATTCTTCCAAGAACACAAGAGAGCAAAATAAAGCTTGTTGAAAAATACCTTAATCTTGTTAATTCCTTTTTACATAGTTGTACCCTTTATAAAGGCATGTAAATATTACAATCCTATAAGGAAAAGGTGTTTCTTAATATGCCTATATAGGAAAAACTTTAATTAAAGGAGATCCCTCTAATTAAGGAAGGTTGTTGAGCCCATCTTTGATGGCTAATGTTGGATTTGTTGTCAATAGCATTTCACATATGTGTCCTTGTTGATTTGATGTTGTGAGTGCCATTGAGATGTGTTTGTTGCATTTACAAAGTGTTGGCAGCTAATTCATTCAAGGGTTAAGGAAGACGACATTGGTGGAATATGACAAGAATGAGGAGAGAAAGCAGGGCCAAAATTAGGATGCTACCAACCCCACCTTATGTTGTCAAAAACAACAAGTTGATTCAGATTGCTGGTGGTGTTTTGGCTGCAAAGAAAGCACTAGTTACTGCCTCTAAAATTGTGTTTAGTAGTGGCACTACAAGTCACTTACTGAGTGTGAGTCAATGCTAATTGTTGACCCTAAATTTAAGGAGTCAATGCTGATTGTTGACCTTAAATTCAAGGAGTCAAGGCTGACTGTGTAGGGCAACCCTAAATTCAAGGAATCAATGCTGACCGTTGATGCTAGGGCAGCCTTAAATTTAAGGAATCAATGTTGAGCATTGATGATAGGGTAACCCTAAACTCAAGGCTTATAAATACCCATGTAGCTTCTAAGAGAAAAACACAGCAGAAAGAGGACAGAAAACCTACAAAGAGCATAACCATTAAGGTGAGTTGTAGAAAGAGGGGAATGACAGAGAGCATAGTTGAAAAAAAAAAAGGTGTGAGTTGCAGAAAAAGGGGAATGACAAAGAGCATAACTAAAAACATAGATGAGCTATAGAAAGAGGGGAACGACAGAGACTAGCAAACACAAGAAAAGGAGAAAACCAATAGTAGAGGAGAAAGCAACATAGTAGAAAACAATAGGCAGCAATACAACAAAAAATAATAGGCTGTGGCACAGCAAAAAATAACAGGTTGTGGCACAACAAAAAAAGAAAACAATAGGCAGTGGCACAATAGAAAATAACAAGCAGCAGCACAACAGAAAACAACAAGTAACAACACTGCAGAAAACAATAGACAAAGTAGAAAATAATAGTTAGCAACACAATAGAAAACAACAAGCAGCAAGAAGCTGTGAGTGATAGAAATAAAAGAGAAAAATGAGATAGCAGTAGGAAGCTATGACTGGTAATGCAGAAGGTAGAGACCTGCAGTGTAGAAGGTAGAGACCTGTAGTGCAAAAGGCAGAGACCCACAGTGTAGAAGGCAGAGACCAATAGTGCAGAAGGTAGAGATTGGTAGTGTAGAAGGCAAAGACCAGCAATGCAAAAGTCAAAGATTGGCAGTGAGAAAGGATAAGATTAGTTTGCTACAATAGTAGCCTGTGAACTTCTTTGAAAAAGGGGAGGAAACCCTTCCCATGATTAGGAGATCATTGTAAGTGGTTAAGAAGAGATCCTTCCATAACATTAGCTGTATCCCTTGATAACAAGAGTGGATTGTGTGAAGTGATCCGATCACATCGTGGACGTAGCTCACATATTGTGGGTGAACCATGTAAAAATTCTATGTGTTCTCAGGTGCTTGGACTTGCTTGATATCCATGTGGTCATTCACACATAAAGAAGCAATAGAAAATTGGATCATAGATTTTAATAGGTCATAGAGGTTTAATTTAGATAGATTTGTAAAAAATAAGCATCTCACATTGATTCACCCCCTCCTCCTCTTAATGTAAGATGCAAGAAGGTCCCTATTAAAGGCAAATCTACCTTGATTATGAATCCTTAAAACAAACAACTAATGATAATTAGGCATAAAAGTCAAAGTAAAAACTCTAACTAATGTATCAAGACTCAACTGAACCTATAAGCCCAAATAAACCCAAGAAGTGAAGCCTTTTTTACATGTAATTCGACCTTAACTTAAAATCTAGCAACCCAAAACAAAATCAGGCCCTTTAATATAACTTAGCATGCAAATCAAGCCTTTCCTTAGCTTGGTCATGCAGATTGGACTTATATCATGGGCTCTAAGTTTTGTTCTTCAAGTTTTAAACCCTGTCCATCATCTTGTACATAAAGATAAGTGATTATCATTGGTGATACGAACTCCAATTATATGTAAACGGAACCCAACATCAATGTTGGTATAGGATTGTTCTAACAAAGGTTATGGGATTTGGAGTTCTGACCCAATGATTATAAACAATCAAGAACCAAAACTATAAGATTCAGACGCCACACCTAACAACAACAACATTGAAGAAGATAAGTCTATTGAACCAACACACTCAAGTATGAAAGTTCAGAATTAGTTCTTAAAGAACCAGAGAAATAGCTCATACACTCATGAAAATGGGTCTGCCTCCTCCAACCACCCTTTTTGCCCTTTTTTTATGCTAAACCCCAAAACCCTAGTTAATAAGATGAGCTTATTAAGGAAATTCATCCAACCCACTAACTAATAATAAAAACCCATGAAAATAATCTATAAGATGCTAAAATTCGTTCAACCCATTACATAATAATATATCCCATGAAAATAATCCATTTGAATGCCCAAACATAGGCTCCCAAATCCAACTTCCTTCCCAAGGCCATGGTTCTCAAATTCCTCCACGGATGACACATTTGCAAGCCCTGTGAAGCCTCCATCATCCTTAACTTGTACCTAGCAACTTCTTGATAGTAAATGTCGCATAACAAGTTGTTGAGAGCTTTCTTTATTTTCTTTGACCTTGCCCTTGTCATTGGTCCTCTAAGGTTTGTAAAGTATCAACTCCCTTGTTGATTTGAGCTGGTACAATATGGCTTCCATCATTCCCGCTCTCCTCAAAATGATTTATTCTCAAATCAGCACTGTTATTTTGTTGATAGCTCTACAATCAATATACATCCTCCAAGATCCATCTTTCTTTGGCATAAGCAACACTGGCACTGCACATGGACTCATGCTTTCCCTTATATGTCCTTCTTCATCAACTCATCAACTTGCCTTTGAAGCTCCTTTGTCTCCTCAGGATTACTTCTATATGCTGGCTTATTAGGAATGGGAGCTCCAGGAATAAGATCAATGTGATGTTCAATCCCTCTCCTTGGTGGTAAACCATATGGGATCTCCTTAGGGAATACATCATTATAATCCTGCAACAAAGATGAAATAGCACTAGGCAAAGATGAATTAAGGTTAGTGTTAGAGAGATAAGAATCCTTGTAAAGGATCAAGATCATTTGTTGCCTAGCTTGGAAGGCAACTGTTGTTCTCACAGCCTCGTATGGGTTGTAATTGTTGTCAACTAGGTTTAAGTGTGCAAGAAAGTAAAGCCACATGGAAGGGCAAGAAGGTAAATCCACATGGAAGGGCAAGAACGTAAATCCGCTATGTAAGCCCTATTAGAGTTTCATGGAAGTGAGTATATAAAGACCTTGGAAGACAAAATTAGAGTAAGGCCAACACAATTGAATACACGGCAAAACACCAAACCCTACACAGAAGAACACCACCTGCAAAAGAAAAGAGTAGCCGTAGTGAACATTGTAACCGTTGAGAGAGAGAGAGAGAAAGAGGAGACGGTTGATGGCTGGGCTGAACGAAGAACAAGAGCCTGTCAAGAGAGAGAAAGAGAGACGACGGCCAAAAATCAGAAAAGAGAGACGACGGCCAAAATCAGAAAAAAGGAGACGATGGCCAAAAATTAGAAAAGGGGAGTGAGGCAGAACATCACGGAAGAGAGAGAACCGTCGAAAAGGGACTGTTGGCAGAAAAGAGAGAGAAACCCATATGTGATGACAAACCATCGGCACACCAACGGTCGGCGAGGAAATGACACGGCAACAGAGAGAAATGGTTAAGACGAGACCAAATCGGGAACCAGGGAGACCAGATCTGTGCTGGAACGGGTGTGACAAGACCAAATCGAGAACGGGTAAGACCAGATCTGAGCTCAAATAGTTGGACGGTAAGAGAGAGAAATCTGGCTGGACAGCAAGAGAGAGAAATAGACAGGCGAGCCGTGAGACAGTGAGATCGTGGGGCAAGGAGACGAGTGAGACCGTGAGATGGTGAAAGCAGGAGTTGTGTGATACAACGTAGAGAAGAACTTCGGCGAAGCATCGGAAGGAACTCAACGTATTTCCAGATTTCTTCAAGAGAGGTTAGAGAGCGTTGCGGTGAACTTCTAAGCGGCAGTGGAGCAGCCTTTCAATTCAACAGAGGCAAGACAAGCTAGAAGAAGGGTAGACACAGTAAGTGACACTCTTTGTATTGTACTTGCTTAGTAATTGCAATAGTGAAAAGGAGCATAGGATTAAGATATCCATTGTAACTGGAATTCTTAAGTATAGTGGATAGTTTTGGTAGAGGGAGAGTCCCTACCATCGTGGATGTACGTCACGTTGACGGAACCACATAAATCTCGTGTGTCCTTAATTTTCTTTATGTTCTGTGTTTTGAATTAAGTTGTGAACGCAGCTAAAGTATCAGCCAACCCATAACCTAACAAAGACCTAAACAAGAACATCCGAATTGTCTATTAGGCAAGGTGTTTAAAAGGTGACTTTGGGGACTATTGTGATTAGTAGGTAGCAATAGATTTACCTTAGTCGAGTCTGAGAAAGAGTTTGCTTTTAAGAAGAGGTTGAAGTTGTTCACTTACCTGTGAATTGCAAATTGTGGTGATACTGATTCACCCCCCTCTCAGTATCACAAACTAGTAGATCCTAGGGAGAAGTTGGGAACTTTAGCAACCCTAACATCTGCTCCTTTTGCAAACACAGTCACTTGTTTTCTTTCATCTTCACTCTTGTAAACCTAACCACTCTTGTACTTAGCACTCTCAAATGCTTTCACCTTGTTTTTCTCTCCTTCACTTTCTTTTCTTTCGACTCTCTCTTTCTTTTCGCTCCTCCTCTTTTGCTCACTTTCATAAAGTCTCACTTGGTCTTCATACACCTGTTTTGGAGTCAATGGAACAAGTGTAAATGGTTTTCCATCCATGGTGAAAGAGTAGTGGTTCCTGTAACCATCATACAAAACTTTTCTATCAAATTGCCAAGGATGCCCCAATAACAAATGCCCAACCTACATAGGTACAACATCACAAAACAACTCGTCCTTATATCTACCAATGGAAAATGGAACAACAACTTGTTTAGTCACTTTCACCACTCTACTATCATTTAACCATTGCAAATTATATGGCCTAGGATGTTTGGTTGTACGCAAGTTCAATTTTTCCACCAACAACCTCTATTGATGATCAAGCAACAGAGTCTATCATGAACCAAACATCGAGTATGGAAAATATTTTCCTGCTGCATCTCAACATCATCCTCCTTCTTAACCTGCACATTAAGGGCTCTTCTTGCTACTAAAAGCCTTCCACCATGCACTAGATACTCTATCCCTTCATCAACATCACTAGCATCCTTTAATGGCGACATATGGTCTTCATCACTACTGCCAGACACATAGTCACCATTCTCCTTAAGGTACATGGTTCTCTTATTAGGACATTGTGAAGTCACATGACCCCTACCCAGACATCTAAAGCATTTGACGTTGTTGTTCCCACAGCCTTGTACCGGTTGTAATTGTTGTCAACTAGGTTTAAGTGTGCAAGAAAGTAAAGCCACATGGAAGGGCAAGAAAGTAAAGTCACATGGAAGGGCAAGAAGGTAAATCCACATGGAAGGGCAATAACGTAAATTCGCCGCGTAAGCCTTGGAAGGGCAAGAACATAAATCCACCGTGTAAGCCCTGTCAAGGTTTCATAGAAGAGAATATATAAAGACCTTGGAGGACAAAATTAGGGTAAGGCCAATACAATTGAATACAAGGCAAAACCTAGAGAGAGAAACTATCAAACACAAGAGAAAAAGGCCAACACAATTGAATACACAGCAAAACACCAAACCATACACAAAAGAACACCACCTGCAAAAGAAAAGAGTAGCTGTCGTGAATAGTAGTCGTCGAGTGAACAGTGCAGCCATTGTTAACAGTGCAGTCGTTGGAAATTGAACAGTGTCGTGAGAAATTGAACAGAACGAAGAACAACCAAATTGAGCAAATCGAAGCAATCCGTGTGACGACAAGAGAGAGAAACCTGTGAGGAACGGCACATCAGCAGTTGGACGAAGAGATAGAAAATGTAGCCGACAGACGAAGAGAGAGAAAATGAAGTCGATGGATGAAGAGAGAGAAAATGCAGCCGACACACGAAGAGAGAGATGCCACCGGAAGAGCAGACAGCAGATCTGCGACGGCGTGAGACAAACGAATGACATGGCAACGAGAGAACTGTGAAATGGACGAAGAGAGAGACACCACCAGAGACGGCTGTTGGAAGAGAGAGAAAAGAGGTATATGACCAGAACAAAGGAGTCAATAGGAAGAAGAGTGACAGCTAGACGGGGCTAGATGGTAGGACGAAGAAAAGCAGACCATCGGCGAAAAAGGGAGGAAATCCGTGACGGCCAAGTGGGTGGACGGTGAGAGAAATCTGGCGGCAAGAGACAGAAATCTGGCGAGAAGAGAGAGAAATCGGGCTAGACAACAAGATAGAGAGAAATGGACAGGTGAGCCGTGAGATAGTGAGATCATGGGGCAAGGAGACGGGTGAGGTCGTGAGACGACGAAAGTAGGAGTTGTGTGATACAACATAGAGAAGAACTTCAGCGAAGCATTGAAAGAACTCAACGTATTTCCAGACTTCTTCAAGAGAGGTTAGAGAGTGTTGCGGTGAACTTCTAAGCGGCAGTGGAGCAGCCTTTCAATTCAACAAAGGCAAGACAAGCTAGAAGAAGGGTAGACACAGTAAGTGACACTCTTTGTATTGTACTTGCTTAGTAATTGCAATAGTGAAAGGAGCAGAGAATTAAAGACATCCATTGTAACCTGAATTCTCAAGTATAGTGGATAGTCTCGGTAAGGGAGAGTCCCTACCACCGTGGATGTACGTCACGTTGATGGAACCACGTAAATCTCGTGTTTCCTTAATTTGCTTTACGTTTTGTGTTTTGAATTAAGTTGTGAACGCAGCTAAAGTATCAGCCAACCCATAACCTAACAAAGACTTAAACAAGAACATTCGTATTGTCTATTAGGCAAGGTGTCTGAAAGGTGACTTTGGGGACTATTGTGATTAGTAGGTAGCAATAGATCTACCTTAGTCGAGTCTAAGAAAGAGTTTGTTTTTAAGAAGAGATTGAAGTTGTTCACTTACTTGCAAATTGCGAATTGTGGTGATACTGATTCACCCCCCCTCTCAGTATCACAAACTAGTAGATCCTAGAGAGAAGTCAGAAACTTTAATTGGTATCAAAGCCTAGTTCACCAGTTTCAAGCTTAACAGCTTGGTGTACTAGTTTGAAGGGATCTAGAAGTTTGATTTGTTCAGCATACTGAGAAATGGAAGTCAGTACTAACACTAGCACCACTTACAGCAAGAAGGTTCCAATCTTTACAGCACCGCGTAAAGGAGGGTTTTGTGGCTCCAGAAGAATGTAAAGACCCAACCCCAGAGGAGTGAAGGCAGTTTGAGATAAATGGGAAGGCCTCAAGTATCATCATTTCAGAATTGATAGATGCTGAGTATGCTAAAGTGATGGACTGCAAATCTACTAAGGAGATGTGGGACAGATTGCAAAAGGTCTATGAAGGTGATGGTAGAATAAAGGAGGCTAAGCTTCAAGTGTTCAAGGAGAGATATGAATCTCTCAAAATGCAGAAAAATGAGATAGTCCAAGAGTTCTTCTCCAGGGTTATTGATGTTGTATACAATCTTAGAAATCATGGGAAGAACAAGAAGGACTCATCTATTGTGAAGAAAATTCTGAGAATTTTGCTTGAGAGGTTTGCCTCAAAGGTAGCAACCTTAAAAGAGAGTAGAGATCTCAATTCTATGTCTCTACATGATCTCCAGTGCAATCTCATTGCATATGAGATGAGGATAAAGTCAACTGAAAGCTCCTCAACATCAAAGCTATCAAAGGAGGCAGCTTTCAAAGCTATGAGACACTTGAAGATAAGAGAAGAGGAAGAATCATCCAGTGAGGATGATGATGATGATGAGTAAGAAAGTGAAGGTGAAGTGTTGGCCTACTTCACAAGGAAGTTTAAAAAGGGGTCTAAGAAGGGAAAAGGACAGTTGTCCTTAAGATGTTATTGTTGTGGGCAAACTGGACACTTTGCTTCTCAGTGCAAAGTGAAATTTGATGATGAAGATGAGGATGGTGATGATGAGCAAAATTTAAGATGGAGAAGATCATCATTCAAATCAAAGAAGTCCAAAAAGAAGACTGCCAACCCACAGAAGAAGAAGAGAGGCTCATTCAAGAGTTATGTGAGTTAGACAAAAGAAGTTCATGAGGAGAAAGATAAAGACTCATCAAATAAGCATGCCTTTATGGCATCAGCTTAAGGTGGTAGTTCAACCTCTGAAGAGGAAGAGGAGGTTGATGAAGAAGAACTAGATCTTGAAGCTAAGTTGGAAATAGCTTCAAAGGGGATAATCAAAAAGGGCAAAACCATAAGAAGGTTGGAGGCTCACATAAAACAAGTTGAAGCAAAGTCTAAGAAAGTTGAAAGTCAAAAGGATGAAATAAGGGCTAAACATATTGACTTGAAGAGAAGATTTGAAGAACAGATCAAAATATGTGAAGACCTTACAGTAGAGCTTGGCTCAAGGACTTCAACAATTGAAGAAATGGAGATAGAGTTGCTGAGACTTCAGCAACAACTCAAAAAGAGTGAGAAGAACTTGCAGAAGTTTGAAGTGGTAGGAGAAACAAGCTCTGGAAGAGAAAAGAAGAATGAGACTTTGCCACAAAAGTTGAATGAGAAGGCTGTGACTCAGGTGAAGATAATTGAAGAAGAGAAGATAGTTATCAAACCAAAGCCAAGGCCAAAAATGATAGATGTGGTTAAAGAGCAGCAGCCTATAGCTGCTACGGCTCAGAAAGAAAAGAAAGTCAGCTAGCAGAGGGCTACGGCTAAACAGAAGAAGGAGAAGAAGGTGACTGAAATGAAAGTCACACAAGCAAAAAAGCCAGCTACTTTGCCTACACAGCAAGTGATGAACAGAAGAAGACAAGCTGTGATCAGACCCAAGAAGAGGTAGTTTCAAGGTCATTGCCTTTATTGTGGAGTTTGGGGTCATATGGCAAGTAACTGCTGGTGGAGAAGGCTAGTATATGTCTCCAACTTGAGAAGATACGATGCTGCATACAGGGGGAGACAATACAAAATTGAGAGGAGAACACCTGTTGTGAGTTCTTGTACATGCTGTAAAAAGTAAGGACACACTGACAAGGAGTGTTAGTGGAAGCCCAAACCAGTAGTTTTAAAGAATAAGTTTAATGTATTGGCAGACTTGAAACGGTGTGAAAGGTGCAGGCAGGATGGCCATAATGCCAAGAGATGCATGATACTTCTCCCTGAGCAAGAGAAGGCACTCAATGGCATAGTAAAAACAAGCTGTGCAATCAAAGCTGAGAAAAAAGAGAAAGCTATCTTCCAGCCAATTCAAAAGAAAGAATATAGAGCAAAAAGGGAGGTGGCTAGTATAGTTGAAGTTGCTCTAAAGGTTGGTTGCAAGGATAAGTAGTGGATCCTTGATAGTGGATGCACTTTGCATATGACGGGAGACAAGAGTAAATTATCAAAGCTAAACAAATCAAGAGAAGGCAGAGTCAAGTTTGACAATGATGATTCACTCAATATCAGTGGTCAGGGGTCAGTGAATATTGGAAAAGGAAAGCTGAAAGATGTTCTGCACATTGAAGGACTCAGATATAATCTAGCATTTGTCAGCCAACTATGCAATGAAGAGACGGCAAAACACCAAACGCTACACAGAAGAACACCACCTGCAAAAGAAAAGAGTAGCCGTCGAGTGAACAGTGCAGTCATCGAAAATTGAACAGAATGAAGAATGGCCAAATTGAGCAAATTGGAGCAAACCATGTGACGGAAAGAGAGAGAAACCTGTGCGGAACGGCACACCACCGGCACACCAGTGATTGGACGAAGAGAGAGAAAAGAAAGCCGACGGACGAAAAGAGAGAAAATGCTTGGAAGAGAGAGAAAAGCCGTTGTCGGAGATATAAGAGAAACAGACATAACGGCTAGACGGTCGGCGAAGAGACAACACGGCACACGGTAACCCTACACCATCGGTAGAAAAGAGAGATGATCGAAACGGCTGGTGAAGAGGGGCGACAGCAAAACGATACGGAAGAGAGAGAGAACCGTCGACAAAAACAGAATCGTCGAGAGAAAGAAAGAGGAGATGGCTGAAAAAGTGAGCAGAACGAAAAAAAAAAGAGACAACCGGCGAAAACCCAAGAATGACCCAATTGGAGTTGATGGGAAGGAGAGAGAAAACACGACCAAATAAGGGAAAAGGAGAGAAAATCTGGAACAACCAAAGAGGGGTGGATGAAGAGAGAGAAATCCGGCTGGACAGCAAGAGAGAGAAATGGACAGTGAGATCGTGAGACAAGGAGACAGGTGAGACCGTAAGACGGTGAAAGTAGGAATTGTGTGAGACAACGTAGAGAAGGAATTCGGCGAAGTATTGAACTCAACATATTTCTAGACTTCTTCAAGAGAGGTTAGAGAGCGTTGCGGTGAACTTCTAACCAGCAGTGGAGCAGCCTTTCAATTCAACAGAGGCAAGACAAGATAGAAGAAGGGTAGACAAAGTAAGTAACACTCTTTGTATTGTACTTGCTTAGTAATTACAATAGTGAAAGGAGCAAAGAATTAAAGATATCTATTGTAACCTGTATTCACAAGTATAGTGAATTAAAGACATCCATTGTAACCACCGTGGATATACGTCACGTTAACGGAACCACGTAAATCTCGTGTGTCCTTAATTTGCTTTACGTTTTGTGTTTTGAATTGAGTTGTGAACGCAGCTAATGTATCAGCCAACGCATAACCTAACGAAGACCTAAACAAAAACATCTGAATTGTTTATTAGGCAAGGTGTCTGAAAGGTGACTTTGGGGACTATTGTGATTAGTAGGTAGCAATAGATCTACCTTAGTCGAGTCTGAGAAAGAGTTTGCTTTTAAGAAGAGGTTGAAGTTGTTCACTTTCCTGCAAATTGCGAATTGTGGTGATACTGATTCACCCCCCCTCTCAGTATCACAAACTAGTAGATCCTAGGAAGAAGTTGGGAACTTCAAAAGAAGAAGAAAATCAACTATGGCATAGGAGGCTGGGACACTTATCACAGAAGAACATGAGGAAGCTGACCACTACTCATGCAATCAGAGACATTCCCGACCTCAGGAGAGAGAGAGAGTATGTTTGCTCAGCATGCTCTAAAGGAAAACATGCCAAAAAGCAGTACAAGACCAAAGAGTTCAGTTCTAAAGCAGTGCTTGACATTGTGCATACTGATTTATGTGGACCGATGAGGACAAAAGGGTTTAAAGGTGAGAGGTACTTCATTTTGTTTATTGATGATTATTCGAGAAGGACCTGCCTCATGCACCTCAAACACAAGTTAGAAGTTTTGAATTGTTTCAAGAGATACAGAAACTTGGCTAAAAATGAGAGTGCAAGGAAGATCAAAGTATTGAGGTCAAATTAAGGAACTGAATTTACAAACAAAGCTTTTGAAGATTATCTTAAGAAGCATGGAATTCATCACCAATTGGCAGCAGCAAGAACTCCTCAACAGAACGGGGTGGTAGAGACGAAGAATAGAGCTGTGGTTGTAATGGCGAGAACTCTACTGTTAGAGGCCAAGCTTGATAGAAGATTTTGGACAGAAGCAACATTTACGGCAGTGCACCTATTGAACAGAGTACTACTAAGGCCTAATACTGATAAGACTCCATATGAGCTATGGAGTGGAAAGAAGACAACAACCAAGTATCTCAGAGTCTTTGGCAGCCCATGTTTTGTGAAGAGCAAGGACCAAAACTTGGGAAAATTCAACGCTAGGTCTGATGAAGGCATCTTTGTGGGATACTCAGAAAAGACAAAAGGTTACAGAGTTTTCCTGCATAAGCTGGGAAAAGTAATCACTTTCCAGTGATGTGAGAATAGATGAGAACTGGAAAACAATGTAGTATGGAGAAGCTGAGGACAATGAAGAAGATGACTTCAATGTAGATGAAGAATCAGACCAACCTGAAAAAAAGGAACAAGAAGTAAGTTCAGACTCAGAGAAGAGTGAGTCTGAAGATGAAAAAAGAGATCCTTTTGCAACTAAGACTATGCAAGAAAGAAAGCCAAAGAAAACATGGACCAGTGCTCATCAAGAAAATCAGATCATAGGTGACCCATCAGCAGGAGTTACAACAAGAAGAAGAATTGTGAGAGCTACTACTTTACTCTCATAAGTTGAACCTAAATCTGTTGAAGAGGCTACACAAGATCTAACTAAATCTCTGTCTACAGATTTGTTTGAAAAGTACAGATTGAGTCTATCTGTACAAATGCCTCCTCAAGCCTGAAAATCAGGTGAATCCTCCATCTCTACTTTGCAAGTGTTTTTGATTTGTAATTGGTTGGCAAAGGGGGAGAGAAGCAACAGTGCAGGGGGAGCTGTTAAGAAAGAGGGAGTGCATATTTAGGGGGAGTTAAAATTGCTGCATAGTGGCTTTTGTTATGAGTGTTGCCAACAATTACAAAGGGGGAGATTGTTGTTCCCACAGCCTTGTATGGGTAAGAAAGTAAAGTCATATGGAAGGGCGAGAAGGTAAATCCACATGGAAGGGTAAGAACGTAAATCTGCCAGGTAAGCCTTGGAGGGGCAAGAACGTAAATCCGCCATGTAAGCCTTGTTAGGGTTTCATGGAAGAGAATATATAAAGTCCTTGGAAGACAAAATTAGGGTAAGGCCAACACAATTGAATACACGGCAATACCTAGGGAGAGAAACTGTTAAACATAAGAGAAAAAGGCCAACACAATTGAATACACAGCAAAACAGCAAACCATACATAGAAGAACACCACCTACAAAAGGAAAAAGTAGGCGACGTGAATAGTAGCCGTCGAGTGAACGGTGCAGCCGTCGGAAATTGAACAGTATCGTCAGAAAATTGAACAATGTCATCAGAAATTGAACAGTGTCGTCGGAAATTGAACAGAACGAAGAACGACCAAATTGAGCACATCGGAGCAAACCGTGTGACGGCAAGAGAGAGAAACCCGTGAGGAACGACACACCACCGGTACACTAGCAGTTGGACGAAAAGAGAGAAAACATAGCCGACGGACAAAGAGAGAGAAAATGAAGCTGACGAATGAAGAGAGAGAAAATGCAGCGAGGGACGAAGAGAGAGACGCCATCGAAAGAGCAGACAGCAGAGTTGTGACGGCATGAGACAAATGAACGACACGACAAGGAGAGAACCATGAAACGGACGAAGAGAGAGACACCACTGGAGACGGCCGTTGGAAGAGAGAGAAGAGTGACGGCTAGACGAGGTTGGACGGCAAGACGAAGAAAAGCAGACCATCGGCAGAAAAGGGAGGAAATTCATGACGGCCAAGTGGGTGGACGGTGAGAGAAATTCAGCGGTAAGAGAGAGAAATCTGGCTGGATAGCAAGATAGAGAGAAACAGACAAGCGAGCCATGGTTGCTTCTATTCAACCCTTGGAGGAACCTAGCCATGGTTACCTCCCTATCCTCTATTACATTTGCCCTAACCATAGCAATTTCCATCTCCTTATGGTACTCTTCCACACTCTTGGAACCTTGCGTAAGGCTTTGCAACTTGTTATACAAATCCTTATAATAAGAGTTGGGAACAAATCTCCTTCTCATCACATTCTTCAACTCATTCCATGTTTCTATGATTCTCTCAAAATTTCTTCTCCTAGTGGTAACTTGTTGGTCCCACCATACTACAACATAATCAGTGAACTCTGCCACAGCTAACTTCACTTTCTTCTCCTCAGAGAAGTTGTGGCACTCATATATTAATTCTACCCATTGTTCCCAATTCAAATAAACATCAGGGTCAGCTTTCCCTTGAAAAGAAGGTATTTTCATTTTAATATTACTAAGATTTTTGTCTACTCCTTCCTCCACTCTATTTCTGTTGTCCCAACCTCCATTGTACCTATCATAAACATTTCCATTGCCTCTTACTCCCCTACCATTCCTATTACCACGTCCTCCTTTAAATCTACCTCTAAAGTTTCTACTAGTATTTTCACCGTCATCATAATAATCATCACCATCTTCACCAAAGTCATGTTCAAATTGCTCCTTCATGACCCTACCAACTAGCCTTTTAGGATTGACACTCGATTCCCCTTTTATTTTATCCATCTTATCTCGAACTTCCCAAAACATTTGGTCAATCCTATCAAACTTCTGCTCTAAGGATTTCATAAACAACTTGAAATCTGGAGCAACTACTTCCTCCTCTTCATGTAGGAAACTACCTTCTTTAGCATTAGACATTGAATATGCAAGATTGTTAGTAAATAAAGAATATACCTCACAAAACTCACTCCCTTGTGTGTTTGCTCTCCACTCAATTATAATAGTCCTCAAGTCTCGTGTTTCACACAATGAATTGCAAGACTCTAAGAGCTCTTTCAATAGTTCCAAGCAAACTAAATTTAGAACAAACAGAACTTGAATATATCAATTCTAAACCTACCTTTTTAGAGAATTGACACAATCAAGAAGATGGGCAATAAAGCAAACAGAATGACAAGGAATTCAATGATATGAGCAGTGTAATCAGACAACAATCAATTATCGAATATAATTGAGTAAATGACCCTTTGAGCAATGAAGCCGTTTTTCTTTTTTTTTTTTTGTTTAACTAATGGGTATTTTTATAGAAGGAACGAATAGCAAAAAGGCAACCCAAGAAATACATGATTTGTTTTTATTTTTTTTGGATAAATAATGGGTATTTCTGTAGAAGAAACAAATATTAGAAAAGAAACCCAAGAAATACACGATTTTATTGTATTTTATTTCATTTTATTTTTTTTTTGTGATTGTTCAATCAATAATGAAGAATACATGAAAGAGATGATAACAAAAGTATAACTAACTTGAGTTAGAGCCAAGGCTCTGATACCAAATGATACGAACTCCGATTATATGTAAATGGAACCCAACACCAATATTGGTATAAGATTGTTCTAACAAAGGTTAAGGGATTTGGAGTTCTGACACAATGATTATAAACAACCAAGAACCAGAACTATAAGATTCAGATGCCACTCCTAACAACAACAATGTTGAAGAAGATAAGTCTATTGAACAAACACACTCAAGTATGAAAATTTAGAATTAGTTCTCAAAGAACCAGAGAAATAGCTCATACACTCATGAAAATGGGTTTGCCTCCTCCAGCCACCCTTTTTGCCCTTTTTATATGCTAAACCCCAAAACCCTAGCTAATAATATGGGCTTATTAAGGAAATTTGTCCAACTCATTAACTAATAATAAAAACCCATGAAAATAACCTATAAGATGCTGAAATTCGTTCAACCCACATAGGCTCCCAAATCCATGAAAATAATCCATTTAAATGCCCAAACATAGGCTCCTAAATCTAACTTCCTTCCCAAGGCCATGGTTCTCAAATTCCTCCACAGATGACACATTTGCAAGCCCTGGTGAAAGCCTCAATCATCCTTAACTCGTACCTAACAACTTCTTGATAGTAAGTGTTGCATAACAAGTTGTTGAGAGCTTCTTTTATTTTCTTTGACCTTGCCCTTGTCATTGGTTCTCCAAGGTTTTGCAAAGTATCAACTCCTTTATTGATTTAAGCTGGTACAATATGGCTTCCATCACTTGGTGTAGCATTAAAGACTTTTAGAACAGCCTTGGAATCTTCTATAACACCCTCTTTGTCATGTAGCTCCATGATTAAGCCTTGTAAAGCCTCTTTCATCCTTTTTGTCCTTGTCCTAGTAATGGGACCATCGATTCCTTGCAAAAGTTCTAAGGAATACTTGCTTTGTTGCACTTGAATAGCACCTTGTTCTCCATCATTCCTCCCCTCCTCAAAAGGATTCATCCTCAAATCACCTACATCAAATAAAGATAAGTCAACAACATTAAAAATAGCACTAACATTACCTTAATTGCTTGATAGGATCACTCTTATATTCACGATAATTTTTATGTGGTTCACCCACAATGTGCGAGCTACATCCACAGTACGATAAGATCACTCCTAAATCAGACAATCCATTCTTGTTATCAAAGGATACAGTTATGGTGTGGAAGGATCACTCCTTAACTACTTATGATGATCTTCCAATCACTGAGTCGATCTCCTGATCACTTAAAGGTTTGATATCTTGATCCCTAGATGAAATGATCTCTCGATCACTCCAAGGGTATCCTATCCTTTTTCAACAAGTTTATCAAGAGTTTAGTAACTAACGCATCCTGAGATGGATCACTCAATATGCATAGGCTATTAATGCAGAAAGCAAATCTTCTCCTTCCTCACTACTAGTTTTTGCTCAAGCTATACCGGTCTCTTCTTTGCAGGTTATCTCCACTACAGGTTATCTCTGCTGTAGGTTCTCTGCCCCTACTAATTCTCTTCGCTGTAGGTTTTCTCTCCCTATTGCTAGTGTTGCCTCACATGCTACCTTGGTAGGATCTCTCCTCAGCTGCCAGTGCCTCCTCCCCTACTGCCTTGGTAGGTTCTTTCCTTCTGTCGTCAATGCTGCCTCCTTCGGCCTTGGTAGGTTTTCATCCCTTACTACCTTGGAAGGTTCTCTTCCTCTTCTGTTAGCTTTGCCTCACCTGCTGACAGGGCATGTTTTCTCTTCTGCTGCTGCAAGCTACCGAACTTGCTGCTAGGCATATTTTCTCCTTCGCTGCAACATGCTGGTAGACCTACTACAGGGCAAATTTTCTCCTCTGCTGCTGCAAGTTGCCAGACCTACTATTGGCATTTTTTCTCCTCTACTGCAATAAGCTGCTGGACCTGTTACAAGGCATGTTTTATCCTCTGTTGCAGCAAGCTGCTGGACTTGCTACAATTGCTACTTGTATGTGTTGCTATTGCTGCTTACACATGCTGCTATCTTGCTATTACTGCTTGCATGTTCTACTGTCACTGCCTGCATGTGCACGGGCTACTATTGTTGATTGCGCATTCCGTTGTTGCTGCTTGCACATTCTATTGTTATTACTAGCATGTGCACGGGCTACTATCACTGCCTGCGCATTCTGCTATTGCTACCTACATGTTTTGCTATCGTTACCTACACATGTATAGATTGCTATCATTGCTTGCATGGGCTACTGTGCTACTTGCATGTTCTGTTATAGCTTGCTACTACTCTTGTAATCTACAGTTGTTGGTTTTGCTTGCTAGACTTGCTACCAATGCTACAATTTTTGGTATAGCCTATTGGACTTGATGTAATTGCTGGGATTATAGGTTGTAGTTGGTGTTACGGACTGTTGCTGGTATTGCACCTGCTGTAGATTGCTAGATGTGCTGCAATTTTTGAGATCACAGGCTACAGTTAGTGTTACAGACTACTACTGGTATTGCACCTGCTGTGAATTGCTGGGATCGTTAGTTGTAGTTAATGTTGCAAATTGCTACTGGTATTACGCCTACTGCAGATTGCTGGACTCGCTGCAATCACTGGGATTGCCTGTTGGTTGTTGCAGGCTACTGCTAGTTGTTGCGAGTAGCTGTTGGTTGTTGTGAGTTACAACTGGTGTTGCAGGCTTCTGCTGGTGTTGCCTGTAAGCAGCTAGTTTCTCCTTGGTTTGTTGCTTGCCCTTGCTGCTATTGCTTGCTGCCTTACTACTGCAATCTCCCTTTTTGGTGGTTGCTACGCGTTTTTCTCTCCTTAGTGTGGCTATTGCACATCTCCTTTGCTGGTATGGTGTGGCTACTGGCTTCTACACCTTGTTCTCCCTTTGGTAGGGTTGCCTTATTCTCCCTTTGGTGTGGCTGCCAGTTGCACACCTCCTTTGATTGGTGTAGCTACCTCCTTCTTTGGTGGTTGCTATCACCTCCTCCTTCGCTGACTACTGTACTCTCCTTGATTGGTTTGGTTTTCTAGTTGCTCCTCTCCTTTGGTTTGGTTTTTTAGTTGCTCCTCTCTTTGGTGTGGCTGGTTGCTGCACCTTCTTCTTGGTGTGACCAGCTTGCTGCACCCTCTTCTTGGTGTGACCAGCTTGCTGCACCTTCTTCTTGGTGTGACCAGCTGTTACACCTTTCCTTGGTGTGGCCGGCTACTGCACCTCTCCTTGTGGTGGCTGGTGGTTGCCTTCTTTGCCTTGGCCGATCACTCTCTCCTTTGGTGGCTGCCTATCTCTTTGTCGTTCACCCTCTTCTTGCCTTTAGGTTTGTAGTTCTCTCTCCTTTGGCCATCTCTCTCAAAATTTTGTAGCATACATATTGTCTTGTAAGATGCATGGAGGTACTTATAAAGCCTTGAGATTAGGGTTGCACACTCATCAACGGTCAGCGTTGATTCCCAAAGGTTGCCCTACAATTAACGGCTAGATTTGATTCTTAAAATTTAGGGTCAATGGTCAACATTGACTTCCTAAAATATAAGGTCAATGGTTAAGGGTCAATAATCAACCTTGACTTCTAAAATTTAAGGTCAATTGTCAATATTGACTCATTAACTTTAGTTGACCTACCATCAACAATTTTGACCAATGACTTTTATGCATCTCAATGACATTCAAAACATCAAATCAACATGAACCACAATGTGAGATGCTGTTGACAACAAATCTAACATTAGCCATCAAAGATGGGTTCAACACTTGTGTGTTTCCTTAATAAGCAACTCATAAATAGAACAAATAGGCATACATAATTTATCTCTCTCAAACAAAAACCCTTTATGCCTATAAAAGTCACCAAACACACACTTATCACATGCATTCTATACTTGGCCAAAGTTAAAATCATTTGCATACAAGCCCTTAAGTCGTTCAAAATCAAGTAACTTAGTTTGCAATGAAGTAAGTAATGTGTACCTCCTAAACAATGCATTAGCAATAACCTTTTCCTCTCCATGTTTGTACTTGATCACATAAGGAAATGTTTCTGTGAAATCCAGCCATTTAGCATGTCTTATATTAAGCTTACCTTAGGATTTCAAGAACTTTAACCTCTTATGATTAGAATGAATGATGAATTCCCTTGGCCACAAATAATGTTGCGATGTTTGAAGAGTTCATGCAAATGCATAAAGTTCCTTATCATAAGTAAGATAATTTCAGGCTGCCCACTTAGCTTTTCATTAAAATAAGCAATCAGTTTGGAATCTTGCATCAAAACAGCCCATATTCATATTCCAAATGCATCATATTCTACCTTAAAAACTTTATCAAAGTTAGGCAAGCATAACAAAGGTGCATTAGTAAGCTTATCATTTAAAGCATTGAAAGCTTGATCATGCACATAATCCCACTTGAAAGCAATATTCTTTTTAATAAGTTCATTTAAAGGTGCAACAATGGAACTAAAATCCTTAACAAACCTTCAATAAAAACTTGCTAAACCATGAAAGCTTCTTACCTCATTCTCGTTCTTAGGTGTAGGCTAGTCCCCTATCGCCTTTACCTTCTCCCCATCCATACTAACACCTTGTGACTAACAATATAGCCAAGAAACACAAAAAAATTCCATGAAAAATGTATACTTTTTGATATTAGCATATAGTTGGTTCTCTTTTAACACACTGAACACAGCATGCAAGGATTTCACATGTTCATCCAAATTCTTGCTGTAAACTAAAATATTATCAAAGTAAACTATTACAAATTTCCCTATAAAAGTACACTAGGCATGATTCATTAACCTTATGAATGTACTAGGTGCATTAGTTAATCCAAAAGGCATTACTAACCACTTATACAATCCATATTTAGTTTTAAATGCTATTTTCCCATTCATCTCCCTTTTTCATGTGAATTTGATAATAGTCATTCTTTAAATCAATTTTTGAAAACACACATGAGCCATGTAACTTATCAAGCATATCATCTAATTTAGGGATATGATGTCTATACTTTATAGTGATCTTATTGATGGCTCAGCAATCCACACACATGTGCCATGTTCCATCTTTCTTTGGGACTAAGATGATAGGGACTGAGCATGGGTTAAGACTCTCTCCCACAGATCATCTATGTTTCTCTGTATCTCCTTCATTTCATCTAGATTGGCTTTATAAGCAGGTTAGTTTGGTATGCCAACACCAGGCATGAAGTCTATTTGGTACTAAATTCCTCTTAAATGAGGTAATTTGTTGAGCCCATCTTTGATGGCTATGGTTGGATTTGTTGTCAACAACATCTCACATTGTTGTTCATGTTGATTTGATGTTTTGAATGTTGTTGAAATGCATAAAAGTTGTTGGTCAAAATCGTTGATGGTAGGTCAACTAAAGTCAATGAGTCAATATTGACCATTGACTTTAAATTTTAGGAATCAAATCTGGCCATTGATTATAGGGAAACCTTTAGGAATCAACGATGACCATTGATCTTAGGTTTCACACTGAGAGGGGGGGTGAATCAGTGTGAGATATGCACTTTTTACAAATCGATCTAGATTTAACCTCTGTGACTTGTTAGAGTCGATAATCCAATTTTTTATATTTCTCCTTTATGTAAGTGCGACCATACGAATATAAATCAATGCACAAGCACCCAAGCACACAAGACAATTTTTATGGGGTTCACCCACAATGTGTGAGCTATGTCCATGGTGTGACAGTTTGGTTATGGAAGGATCACTCCTTAACCACTTACAATGATCTGCCGATCACTCCAAGGGTATCTCACCCTTTTTTAGCAAGTTTATCAAGAGTTTATATTAAAACTTTCCTAGAGAACAATCACTCAATGTGTACAAATTGCTAGTGCAGAATATGGATCGTCTCCTTCCTTTGCTACTGGTGTTGTCTCACCTGCTATTGGTGCTGCTTGCATGCACTATTATTGCTATCCGCACACATTGTTGCTATTTGCATGCGTTGCTACTGCTATCTGCATACGCTATTGCTACTATCCCCACATGGTACTGCTGTCTACTTACATTGCTGCTACTGTCTACATGCGCTGCAGCTACTATTTGCACGTGCTGCTGTTGCTGTCCACACCCGTTGCTACTTATTTCTACACAAGTTGCTGTTGTTGCCTACACATGTTGCTACTTCTGTCTACGCACTGCTTCTGATGTCCACACGTGCTGCTACTATCTATGTGCGCTATTGTTTCTGTCTACACGTGCTGCTGCTATTTGTGTGCGTTGCTCCTTCTGTCTGCACGTGTTGCTGCTATCTATGCTTTACGTTCTGTGTTTTGAATTGAATTGTGAACGCAGCTAAAGTATTAGCCAACTCATAACCTAATGAAGACCTAAACAAGAACATTCGTATTGTCGATTAGGCAAGGTGTCTGAAAGGTGACTTTGGGGACTACTGTGATTAGTAGGTAGCAATAGATCTACCTTAGTCGAGTCTGAGAAAGAGTTCGCTTTTAAGAAGAGGTTGAAGTTGTTCACTTACCTGCGAATTGTGAATTGTGGTGATACTGATTCACCCCCCCTCTCAGTATCACAAACTAGTAGATCCTAGGGAGAAGTCGGGAACTTCAGTATATATTGATTAAAAGGGGGAGTAGCTTGATAAATAAAGGGGGAGAAATTGTCAAGGGGGGGAAGCAGAAAAAAGGAGGAGCTCAATTAAGGGAGATGCATGTTTCAGGGGGAGTTGTGAATGTCAAAGGTTGTTATGTGTGCATTGTTGGATTTAATATGTTGCCAACAAATCCAAAGGGGTAGATTGTTGAGCCCATCGTTGATGACTAATATTAGATTTGTTGTCAACAGCATCTCACATGTTGTTTGTGTTTATTTGATGTTTTGAATGTCGTTGAGATGCATAGAAGTCATTGGTCAAAACCATTGATAGAAGGTCAACTAAAGTCAATGAGTCAATATTGACCATTGACCCTAAATTTTAGGAGTCAAGGTTGATCATTGACCCTAAATTTTAGGAATCAAATCAGCCATTGATTGAAAGGCAACCTTTGGGAATCAATGATGACCGTTGATGATCGTGTAACCCTAATCTCAAGGCTTTATAAATAACCTTATGCACATTGCAATATAAGGGGTTGCTATAGATTTGTTAAGAGAGAACGACAAACCTAAAGGCAACCACAAGGAGAGGTGAATGGCAAGGAGAGTTGCAGCTAAGGAGTGTAGTAGCTAGCCACCATGGAGAGTGCTGCAACAGGCCACGCCAAGGAGAGCAACAGTCAGAAAACCAAACCAAAGGAGAGGAGTAGCTGAAAAACCAAGCCAACCAAGAAGGGTGCAACAACTGGCCAAGGAGGAGGTGACAACAACCACCAATGAAAGAGGCAGCCACACCAACCAAAGGAAGAGTTGAAGCAACTGGCAACCACACCAAACCAATAGAGGAGATGTGCAGTAGCCACCCCAAGGAGAGAAGGACTTGCAACAGCCACCAAAGAGGGAGATTGTAGCAACAAGGCAGTAAGCAATAGCAGCAAGGGTAGGTAGCAAATCGAGGAGAAACTAGATGCTTATAAGCAAATCGAAGGAAGGTTGTAACACCAACTACAGCCCGTAACAACTAACAGCAACTTATTATACCAGTAGTTGCTCGCAACAACTAATAGCAACCTATTATACCAGCAGCAACCCACAACAACCAATAAACAATCCCAATGATTGCAGCGTGTCCAGTAGGCGTACCAGTAATTGCAGTACATCTAGCAGTTTACAACAGGCGCAATACCAGTAGTAGTCCGCAACACCAGCTACAGCCTGCAATCCCAATAATTATAGTAAGTCTAGTAGGCTATACCAGAAATTGTAGCACCGGTAGCAAGTCCAACAAGTAAAACCAGCAATTGTAGATTATAGGAGCAATAGCAAGCTACAGCAGTATGTGCAGGCAGCACAACAGCCCATTTAGGCAACAAAAGCAGCACGTGTGGACAGTAATAGCAAAATGAGCAAGCAGCGACAATAGCACCTGTGGACAACAATAGTAGCACATACAAGAAGCGATAACAAAACATGCAGTAGCACAACAACCTGTGCAAGCTGCAATAGCAGTTTGTGCATGTGCAAGGAGATAGCAACACATGCAAGCAACGACGATAGAACATGCAGGTAGTAATAGCAGCATGTGTAGGCACTGACAATAGAATGTACAAGTAGCACAATAGCCTATGCATGCAACGATAACAATTCATGCATGTGCAAGCAGCAACAATAACACGTGCAAGTAATTTCGTAGAACGTGTAGGCAATGATAGTAATCCGTGCACGTGTAGTTAGTGACGGTAGCACGTGTAAGTAGCGACAATAGCATGTACAGTTAGTGACAGCACAATGTGCAGGCAACAATAGTAGAATGTGTAGGCAGAAAGAGTAGCATGCAGAGGCAACGATAGTAGCACGTGTAGATAGTAATAGTAGAATGTGTAGGCAACTATAGCAGCACGTGTAGGTAGCAATAGCAGCAAGTCTGGTAGCCTGTTGTAACATAGGAGAAAACTTGCCTTGACAGCAGGGTAGGCAACATTAGCTGCGGGGTAGGCAGCACCAATAGCAAAGGAAGGAGAAGATCCATGTTTTGTGCTAGTAGACTATGCATATTGAGTGATCCTTCTCAGGAAAGTGTTAATTACTAAACTCTTAATAAACTTGTTGAAAAAGGGTGGGATACCCTTGAAGTGATCAGGAGATCAACTCCTTGATCAGAAAATCATTGTAAGTAGTTAAGGAGTAGTCCTTCCACAAGTGGTTAAGGAGCGATCCTTCCACAACATTGTTGTATCCCTTGATAACAAGAGTGGATTGTGTGATTAAGGAGTGATCTTATCACACTATGGACGTAGCTCACACATTGTTGGTGAACCACATAAAAATTGCTATGTGTTCTTGGGTGTTTGCGTTTGATTGATATTCGTATGGCCGCTCTCACATAAAGAAGAAATAAATATTGGATCATTAGCTCTAACAAGTCACAGAGGTTAAGGAGTAGTCCTTCTACAAGTGGTTAAGGAGTTATCCTTCCACAACATTATTGTATCTCTTGATAACAAGAGTGGATTGTGTGATTACGGAGTGATCCTATCACATTGTGGACGTAACTCACACATTATGGGTGAACCAAATAAAAATTGCCATGTGTTCTTGGGTGCTTACATTTGATTGATATTCGTACGACTACTCTTACATAAAGAAGAAATAAATATTGGATCATTGGCAGTAAGAAGTCGCAAAAGTTAAATTCGGATAGATTTGTAAAAAGCAAATATCTCACACTAATTCACCCCTCTTCTTAGTGTAAGACCTAAAAAGGTCCTCATCATAATCCCTAAGGAATCTCTTCAGGAAATAAATCTTCAAACTCCTACAATAATGGAACAACCATACTAGGTAAAGAGGAGTTAAAGTCAAATGGTGGTCCAAGGTTTTACAAAGCATCAACTCCCTTGTTGATCTGAGCTGGTACAATATGGCTTCCATCAATTACCAAGGTCTCAAAGTGGTAAGGACAACATATTTGTCGTTGTTGATAGGTTTAGCAAAATGGATCATTTTGTTGCATGTTTTAAAACCAATGATTGGTTGATTGGTTTAACATATATTACTGAGTTATTCTTTAAGGAAGTGGTGCATTTGCATGGATTACCAAGAACTATTATTAGCAATAGGGATGTTAAGTTCTTAAGTCATTGTTGGCATGCCTTATGGAATAAATTGGGAACTAAACTCTTATTTTTGACTGTTGCACATCCTCAAACAAATGGATAAACTAAAGTAGTTAATAGGACACTCACTACTTTGTTACGTGCTGTCATTCAAAAGAACTTGAGGCAATAGGAATGATGTTTGCCACATGTTGAGTTTGCTTATAACAGATCTGTTCATTCTACTACTTCCTTATCACCTTTTGAAGTTGCTTATGATTTTAATCCTTTTAACTCCTTTGGAAATTTTATTTTGCCTACTTTCATGCTAATATTGATGGTATGAAAAAGGCAGAATTTGTGAAGGATTTACATGCTAAGGTTCAAGCTAACATTGAAAGGAAGAATGAGCAATATGCTTAGCAAGCTAATAAGGGGTGTGTGAAAGTTGTCTTTGAACTTTATGAATGGGTATGGGTGCATATGAGGAAGGAATGATTTCCCCCACAAGAAAGTCCAAATAGCCTTGAGGAGATGGACCTTTACATGTCTTGGAGAGGATTAATGACAATGCTTACAAGTTAGATTTACCAAGCAACTATGGTAATGTTAGTGCTACTTTTAATGTTGCTAACTTATCTTTGTTTGATGTAAGTGATTCGAGGACGAATACTTTTGAGGAGGGGAGGAATGATGGCGTACAAGGTGTTGTTTAAGTGCAACAAAGCAAGTATTCCCAAGATCCTTTGTAAGGAATCAATAGTCCAATGACTAGGGCAAGGACAAAGAGGATGAAGGAGGCTTTATAAGGCTTAATCATGGAGTTACATGACAAAGAGGGTGCTTTAGAGGATTCCAAGGCTGTTCTAAAAGTTTTCAATGCTACACCAAGGATAATCACTTATCTTTATGTGCAAGATCATAAGACTTAGAACTTGAAGAACAAAACTGCATGACCAAGCTAAGAAAAGGCTTGATTGGTATGCTAAGTTGTATTGAAGGGATTTTGTTTTAAATTGCTAGATTTTAAGTTAAGGTCGAATTATATATAGAAAAGGCTTAACTTCTTAGGTTTATTTAGGCTTGTAGGTTCAGTTGAGTTTTGATACATTACTTAGGGTTTTTACTGTGACTTTTATGCCTAGTTATCATTAGTTGTAATTTTTGGGGATGCTTAGTTTATTGGTGGTGTGAATAAGGAAATTGCTGATGTAGTAGATTTGCAACATTATTTGGGGATGGAAGAGTTGTTGCATAAGGTTATCAAGGTGGAAAAACAAATTAACTACAAAGGGTCTAAGTTTGGTCTAACTTCAAGTTTTACATGGAAGGTAACTTGGAAAGACACCAAATTAGCCTCAAAGTCAAAAGAGGAGGCAAAGCCAAAGGATTTGGTTGCTACTTTTAAAGGTAAAACCAAAACCAAATATTCCTCTAAATCTTGTGATATTATGTGCTTTAGGTGTCAGGGGTATGGACATATTACTTCACAATTTACAAATAAAAGAGTTATGATCATATTGATGACTGGTGACATAGAAAGTATTAGTTTAAGTGATAGTGACATGCCACTATTGGAGGATTGTTTTGATGTTGATGTTGAAGATTTTGTTCATGGTGATGAGGACCTTCTAGGGTCTTACATTAAGAGAGGGAAAGGGTGAATTAGTTGAGATGCTTGCTTTTATAAATCCTTTCGGATTAACCTCTGTGACTTGTTAGAGTCGTGGATCCAATTTTTATCTTTCCTCTTTACATGAGAGCCATGTGGATATCAATCAAACATAAGCACCCAAGAACACATGATAATTTTTATATGGTTCACCCACAATGTGTGAGCTACGTCCACGGTGTGATAGAATCACTCTTAAATCACACAATCCACTCTTGCTATCAAGGGATACAGTTATATTGTGGAAGGATCACTCCCTAACCACTTACAATGATCTCTCGACCACATGACGAGTTGATCTCTTGATCACTAAAAGAGTTGAGCTTCCAATCACTTGAAGGATTGATCTTTTAATCAATCCAAGGGTCTCTCACCCTTTTTCAACAAGTTTATCAAAAGGTTAGTGACTAACACTTTCCTGAGAAGGATCACTTAATGTGCATATGCTACTGTTGTAGAAAACAGATTTTTTCCTTCCTCACTACCAGTCTTTGCTCAAGCTTTACCAGTCTCTTCTTTGCAGGTAATCTTGCTGTAGGTTCTCTCCCCTCACTATCGGTGCTGCCTCCTTTGGCCTTGGCAGGTTTGCTCCTTTGCTGCCGATGCTGCCTACTTCTGCATTGGCAGGTTCCTTTTCCTGCTGCTGGTGCTACCTCACCTGCTACCTTGGTAGGTTGCCTCACTTGCTGCCTTGACAAGTTCTCTTCCCCTGTTGCCGGTGCTACTTGCCTTGTTGTCGAGGCACGTCTTCTCCTTTGCTGCTACAAGCTGCTAGACTTGTTATTGAGGCACATTTTCTCCTTTACTACTGCTAGCTATTGAACTTGCTGTCAAGATGTGTTTTCTCCTCTCCTGCTAGACTTATTGTCAGGGCATGTTTTTTCCTCCTGCTGCTGATGCTACTTGCCCTACTGCTGGGGCAAGTTTTCTCTTTTGCTGCTAGTGCTTGCACTTGCTGCCTTCTTCTGGTTATGCCTCCACTTGCTGCCTATTGTTGCAAGCTACTAGTTGTGCATGCACTTGTTGGGAATGCCCTCGCTGTTAACATTGTTCAAGCTATCCATGATATCAATCAACAATAGAGATAAAAATTCACAGCAGCAATAAACAACTTCAAATCAAAGTAAGCAAAATGGATCAATAGAGGAAATCGGCTCTAATACCATTTGATGAGGACCTTCTTAGGTCTCACATTAAGAGGGGAGGGGTTGAATCAATGTAAGATGCTCACTTTTTATAAATCCTTTCAGATTAACCTTTGTGACTTGTTAGAGTCGATGATCCAATTTTTATCTTTCTTATTTACGTGAGAGCGACCATATGGATATCAATCAAAAGCAAGCACCCAAGAACACAGCAAATTTTACATAGTTCACCCACAATGTGTGAGCTACATCTATAATATGATAGGATCACTCTTAAATCACACAATTTACTCTTGTTATCAAGGGATATAGTTATGTTGTGGAAGGATCACTCCTTAACCACTTACAATGATCTCCTGATCATTTGAAGAGTTGATCTCCCAATCACTTGAAGGTTTGATCTCTCGATTACTAAAAGAGTTGATCTCCTGATCACTCAAAGGACTGATCTCCTGATCACTCAAAGGACTGATCTCTTGATCACTCCAAGGGTCTCCCATCCTTTTTCACCAAGTTTATCAAAAGGTTAGTGACTAACACTTTCTTGAGAAGGATCACTCAATATGCATAGGCTGTTATTGCAGAAAATAGATCTTCTCCTTCCTCATTGCCAGTCTTCGCTCAGGCTTTGCCGATCTCTTCTTTGCAGGTTATCTTCGCTACAGGTTATCTCTGCTGTAAGTTCTTTACCCCTGTTGTCGGTACTGCCTCCTTCGTCCTTAATAGGTTTTCTCCTCTGTTACTAGGGCTGCCTGCTTTTGCCTTGGTAGGTTCCTTTTCCTGCTACTAGTGCTACCTTACCTGCTACCTTGGCAGATTCTCTTCCCTTACTACCAGTGTTGCCTCTCCTGTTGCCTTGGCAGGTAGTTTCACTTGCTGCCTGCCCTAGTGCCAGGGCACATTTTCTCCTTTGTTGCTGCCAGCTATCAAACTTGTTGTCGGGGTATGTTTTCTCCTCTACTGTTGCAAGCTGCTAGACTTGCTATTAAGGCATATTTTCTCCTCTGCTGATGCAAGCTGTTAGACTTGCTCTCGAGGTATGTTTTCTCCTTTACTACTGCAAGCTACTAGACTTATTGCCATGACATGTTTTTTCCTCCTACTGTCGGTGCTGCTTGCCCTACTACCAGGGTAAGTTTTCTCCTCTGCTGCTAGTGCTTGCACTTGTTATTTTCTACTAGTTGTGCTTGCACTTGTTGCTTACTGCTGGTTGTGCATGCACTTGCTAGTTATGCCTACACTTGCTAATTGTGCCTGTTGCTGGTCATGCCTAGACTTGCTGGTATTGCTAGTTACGCTTGTTGCTATTGCTACACGCCTTTGTTGCTATTGTTGGTTGCACTTGCTACTATTTCTGCACACCCTTGCTGCTATTGCTAGTTATGATTGCTGCTACAATTCCTAGTTATGCTTCACCTACTGCAATTACTGGTTGTGTTTCACCTACTACTAGTTGCTACAAGTTGCTGGTCGTGTTGCAAGATCCCTCTTTGGTGGCTACTGCACGTCCTTCTCTCCTTAGTGTGGCTACTGCATGTTTTTCTCTCCTTAGTGTGGTTGGTATATGTCTCCTCTAGTTTGGTATGGCTGGTACACATCTCCTCTGGTTTGGTGTGGTTGCTACAACTTTTTTCTTGATTGGTTGGTCGATTGCTACCTTTTTCTTCATTTGATGTGGCTGTTGGTTGTTGCAACTCCTCCTTTGATTAATGTGGTTGCCTTCTTTGGTGGTTACTATCACCTCTTAGCTGACTGCACCTCTCTTGGCCTGCTGCACCTCTCTTTGGTGCTACACCTCTCTTGGCTTGCTACACTCTCCTTGGTGTTTCAACTTTCTTGGCCGATCACTCTCTCCTTAGTGGTTGCCTTATTTGCCTTGGTCGATCACTTTCTCTTTACGTTCTCTCTTAATTTTCTATAGGACACATGCCATTTTCTCAATTTTTCTATAGCCCATTCCTTCTTTGAAAGATGCATAGGTGTATTTATAGAACCTTGAGATTAGTGTTGCACACTCATCAATGGTGAGCATTAATTCCCAAAGGTTACCCTATAATCAATGACCAGATTTGATTCCTAAAATTTAGGGTCCATAGTTAACATTGACTTCCTAAAATTTAGGGTCAATGGTTAGCCTTGACTCCTAAAATTTAGGGTCAATGGTCAACATTGACTCATCGACTTTAGGGTTGACCTACCATTAATGGTTTTTCCCAACGACCTTTCTACATCTCAATGACATTTATAATATCAAATTAACAAGAATAACTATGTGAGATGCTTTTAATAACAAATCCAACATTAGTCATCAAAGATGGGCTCAAGACATGAAGATATGCTAGTTGTAAGGCATGCATTAAGTATTTAGCCTAAGGATGATAATGATGACAAGCAATGTGAGCACATTTTTTATATAAGATGTCATTTTAAAGACAAGGTATGTAGCATGTTTATCAATAGTGGAAGTTGTACTAATGTTGCTAATACTTTGTTGGTAGATAAGCTGAGTTTGGATACCTTCAAACCTCTTAAGTCATATAAACTGCAATGGTTGAATGATTGTAGAAAAATTAGAGTAACCAAGCAAGTTTTAGTTGTCTTTTCTATTGGTAATTACAAGGATAAGGTTCTTTGTGATGTGGCACCAATGCATGCTGGTCATATACTTCTTGGCCAACCATGGCAATTTGATAAGAAGGTTACTTATGATGGCTACAAGAATGGATACTCTTTTGTAATTAATAATCAGATTGTTGCATTAACTACTTTTAAACTTTTTTAAGCATATGAAGATTAGATTAGGATAGCAAAAGAGTACAAAATTAGAGAAGAACAAATGAGAGAGTAAGAGAGTGAGAGGTCAAAGGAAAAGAGAGAAAGTGAAGTCTTTTAAAGATCCTACATTAAGGCATATTTATATTCCTTAATTAAAGAGATCCTCTGAAATTAAAATCTTTCCTATATAGGTTTGTTAAGAAACACCTTTTCCTTTTAGGATTGTGATGCTTACATGCCTATATAAAAGCTATAAGTATGTAAAATGGGAATAAAAAATATTAAGGTATTTGCAACAAGCTTTGCTTTGCTTTCATGTGTTCTTGGAAGGATACATTGCTTTGACTTATCAAAGGAGGGAACAACCTTTGTGCTGTCTTAAGATTGGGGCTTTGTAGGACTTAGTTTCCCCAAGGTTCTAATCTAATTAATCCAACTTCTTTTCTAGCCTTCAAGGGTGTGCACAACAATTTGATTCAATTGTTTTTAGGACAAGTCATCTAGTAGGTTATTTATCATTTAGACTACCTAAAATATAACAACTTGCATCTCAAAATGAAATCAACGATTGATGTTGACATTTAAGTTAATTTCATGATTCTTTGTATGAATAACTCCTTAAAATGAAAGAGATGACTTGGTAGCTACAAATTATTTAACAATCTGATTTTTAAGGTAATGAACCATTCTATCCATACATGTAAGAAAATGTAAGGAAAATAAATGATTCCTATGTGTAAGTGAAGTTCCCTACTTCTCCCTAGGATCTACTAGTTTGTGATACTGAGAGGGGGGGTGAATCAGTATCACCACAATTCGCAATTCGTAGGTAAGTGAACAACTTCAACATCTTCTTAAAAGTGAACTCTTTCTCAGACTCGACTAAGGTAGATCTATTGCTACCTACTAATCACAATAGTCCCCAAAGTCACCTTTTAGACACCTTGCCTAATAGACAATACAAATGTTCTTGTTTAGGTCTTCGTTAGGTTATAGGTTGGTTGATACTTTAGCTGCATTCACGACTCAATTCAAAACACACAACGTAAAGCAAATTAAGGACACATGAGATTTACATGATTCTGTCAACGTGATGTACATCCACGATGGTAGGGACTCTCCCTCTACCGAGACTATCCACTATACTTGTGAATACAAGTTACAATGGATGTCTTTAATTCTTTGCTCCTTTCACTATTGCAATTACTAAGCAAGTACAATACAAAGAGTGTCACTTACTGTGTCTACCCTTCTTCTAACTTGTCTTGCCTTTGTTGAATTGAAAGGCTGCTCCATTGCTACTTAAAAGTTCACCGTAACGCTCTCTAACCTCTCTTGAAGAAGTCTGGAAATACGTTGAGTTCAATGCTTCGCTGAATTCCTTCTCTACATTGTATCACACAATTCTTGCTTTCACCGTCTTACGGTCTCACCCGTCTCCTTGTCTCACGATCTCACTGTCTCATGGCTCGCCTGTCTATTTCTCTCTCTCTTGCTGTCTAGCCGAATTTCTCTCTCTTACCGGCAGATTTCTCTCACCGTCCTACCGGATTTCTCTCTCTTACTGGATTTCACTTTTCCGTTCACCGTCAGGTTTCTCTCTCTTCCTAATCTGGCTGTATAGGTCTTTGCCGTCCACCCACCTTCTGCCGTTCAGTCGTGTCGAGTTTCTCACTCCAATGGACTGGTTTTTCACTCTCTCGTCACCTTCCTCAGCTGCCTTTTGACTATCTTATGTTCAACGTTCAGCCCCTCTTCAGCCGCCTCCTTCTCTCTCAACATATTTGCCGTTTTTGCTCAATTTTTCGACCGTCGATAGCTGCGTTTTCTTCTCCTTCCCGTCGACGGCTGCTCAATTGTTTCAGCTGTCCACCTTTGTTCTTTGTTCAGCCCAGCCGTCGACCATCTCTTTTCTTCCTATCAACGGCTACTATTTTCTCTCTCTCTTCCAAGTGTTTGACGGTTTCTCTCTCTAGGTTTTGCCCTGCTGGATACACTGTTCAATTTCTGACAACACTGTTCAATTTCCGACGACACTGTTCAATTCCGACTACTCTTTTCTTTTGCAGGTGGTGTTCTTCTGTGTAGGGTTTAGTGTTTTCTTTGGTTGGTCGGTTGTCTAGGTTTTGCTGAATGCTCAATATTGCCGACACCCTGTTCTTTGTCTTCAAAGACCATTATATACTCTCCTCCATGAAACCCTAATAGGGCTTACGTGGTGAATTTACTTTCTTGCCCTTCCGTGTGGTTTTACCTTTTTGCCCTTCCGTGTGGCTTCAATTTACTTGCACACGTAAACCTAATTGACAACAATTACAACCTATATAAGACTATGGGAACAACAGTAAGGGAATTCAATGGATTCAAACTATCTATCCATGTAACCATTCTATCCATTCTTAATAAATGAATGTTTTGATAAAGAACCCGTTAGGTGACCTACCTTAAGAACCCTTGAATCAATTTGTTATGCACACCCTAGAAAGATAAGAAACAAATTGGGTTGATCAGATCAGAACCCTAAAGAAACTAAGTCCTCAATCTTAAAACACCACAAAGGTTGATCATTCCTTTGATAAGTCAAGACAATGTATTCTTTCAAGAAAACAAGAAAGCAAAGTAAAGCTTGTTGAAAAGCTGAAAAATACCTCAATCTTGTTCTCCCTCATTCATCCCCTCCTAGAAAGGATTTGTCCTTGAATCACCTATATCAAACAAAGATAAGTTAGCAACATTAAAAGTAGCACTAACTTTACCATAGTTGCTTAGTAAATCTAACTTGTAGGCATTGTCATTAATCCTCTCCGAGACTTGAAAAGGTTCACCTCCTCAAGGCTGAAATTTAGACTTGCTTTGTGGGGGAAATCGTTCCTTTCTCATATGCACCCATACCTAATCACTTGGTTCAAAGACAAACTTCATACTCACCTTATTAACTTGCTTAGCATATTGCTCATTCTTCCTTTTAATGTTTGCCCAAACCTTGGCATGTAAATCTTTTACAAATTTTGTCTTTTTCTTACCATCAATGTTAGCACCCTCTTTAGTAGGCAAAGATAAAATCTCTAAAGAAGTTAAAGGATTAAAACCATAAGCAACTTCAAAAGGTGACAAGGAAGTAGTAGAATGAACAGATCAGTTATAAGCAAACTCAACATGTGGCAAGCACTGTTCCTATTGCCACAAGTTCTTTTGAATGATAGAATGTAACAAAATAATTAGTGCCCTATTTGCTAAGGGCCTTCTTGGGTCTCACACTCAAAGGGGGAAGAGGTGAATTAGTGTGAGATGTTTACTTTTTACAAATTTGTCCAGATTAAACCTCTGTGACTTATTAAAGTTGATGATCAAATTTTATCTTGTTCCTTTATGTGAGAATGACTGTATGGATATCAAGCCAATGCACAGAATTTTTATGTGGTTCACCCATAATTCATGAGCTACGTCTATGATGTGATATGATCACTTTTAGATCATACAATCCACTTTTGTTATCAAGGGATACAGCTAATGTTGTGGAAAGATCTCTCCTTAACCACTATGGAAGGATCACTCCTTAACTATTTATAATGATCTCTTGACAACCCGAAAGGTTTCCTACCTTTTTTCAAAGAAGTTCACAAAAGGTTTATTACAAAAACTTTTCTAAGAACACATCTTTGTAAATGTAGCAAACACATCTTAACGACACTCACAACATCAAATCAATAAGGACAAATATGTGAGATGTTGTTGACAACAAATCCAATATTAGCCATCAAAGATGGGCTCAACAATCTCCCCCTTTAGATTTGTTGGTAACACATTAAATTCAAAAATCAACAATTAAAAACAAGTGTTAGCAAAAAGGAACAGCTCCCTCTAAAACAGACATTTCCCTTTTTGCATGTGGTAATGATACCAATTGGAAACAACCCCAATTTTTAACTCTCTTTTTTTTTTGGCTTCCCCCCCTTGACAATTTCCCCCCCTTTATTTGAATTTTCCCCTTTGGATTTATCAAGCTACTCTTCCTTTTGATAAATACCTACTCTCTTTCGATTTATGCAAAATATCTCCTCCTTTGACAACAATCCAAAGAATAATAAAAGAGGGAAGGGGAGGGGTATTAGAGGCATACCTTAGCCTCTAAGGGGTGGCTGAATACATAAATTCAGCCCTAACTTTAGGAACATCTTTCTTGATAGAGGTTTGGTAAATGTATCTGCAACTTGCTCCGCAGTAGGCACAGACTTCACCTTTACTTCATTTTTCTCCACTTTTTCTTTAATGAAGTGGTACTTTATTTCAATATGTTTAAATGTGAAATGTTGGACAAGATTCTTTGATAAATTGATGGCACTTTGGTTGTCACAATCAATTAGCAATGGTAGCTACACATCCACCTTCAAATCTTCAAGCTGTTGTTTCATTCATAGCATTTAAGTACAAGCTTGAGTAGCAGCCACATATTCAGCCTTTGCAGTGCTTAAAGTCATTGAATTTTGCTTCTTGCTATGCCATGAAACACACCTACTTCCCAAATAAAATACACCACCTAATGTTGACCTTCTGTCATCATAATTTTTAGCCCATTCAGCATTTGTATACCCATATAAATTAAGCTGTCCACTTCTATCATAAAGTAGCCCATAATTTGTTGTGCCCTTAACATATCTCATAATTCTCTTAGTAGCCATGAGGTGAGATTCCTTGGGTTCACTTTGAAATCTAGTACAAAGTGTTACAGCAAAAACAAGATTAGGCCTTAATGCTATCAAATACAATAAACTTCCAATCAACTTTCTATGTTCCTTTTGATCAACCATTTTGCCTTCTTTATCTTTGCTCAACTTTGTTCCAACAACAATGGGAGTGCTTACTTCTTTAGAGTTCTCCATTCCAAACCTTTTTAATAGCTCACATGGATATTTTTTTCTTAGGAGAGAAAATTTCCAACCTTGCTTTGCAAAACTTGTAGCCCTAAGAAGAATTTCATTTCACCTAATATTGACATCTCAAACTTCTTCATCTAATTGACAAAAGTAGTTTAAAGGGCCTTTTTTTAGCAGCAAAAATTATGTCATCAACATAAACCACAACAATTAATTGGCCCTCTTTATCTTCCTTTATGTACAAGTTGCTTTCCACATTCCTTTTTATGAACTTTATATCATTGAAGCATGTATCTAGCCTGGAATACCATACTCTTAGAACTTGCTTTAAGCCATATAAGGCCTTTTTCAATTTGCACA
This sequence comes from Ceriops tagal, assembly GCA_021533255.1. Classification (NCBI taxonomy): domain Eukaryota; kingdom Viridiplantae; phylum Streptophyta; class Magnoliopsida; order Malpighiales; family Rhizophoraceae; genus Ceriops; species Ceriops tagal. The sequence goes on along the minus strand of CM038594.1, from coordinate 9,526,071 downwards.
TACTTGAACCATCATGATCAAGTATAAAACCATCAGGTTGTTTAATAAATACCTTTTCTTTAAGCTCTCCATTCAGAAATGTTGATTTCACATCCATCTGATAAACTTTGTAATTTCTTTGAGAAATAATGGCTATGAATATTCTGATTGCTTCAAATCTAGCCACAGTAACAAAGGTCTCTTCAAAATCAACACCTTTTACTTGTGAGTAGCCTTTGTAGACAAGTCTTGCCTTATTTCATACAACCTCACCATTTTCATTGAGCTAATTTTTAAACACCCACTTGGTTCGAATGATGTTTTTCCCCTTAGGTTTAGGAACTAAACACCAAATGTTGTTCTTTTCAATTTGATCAAGCTCTTCATTTATAGCACATACCCATTCTTGTGCTTTAATGCTTCTTCCACTAACTTGGGTTCAACTTTGGAGATTAATGAGGTTTTTTCACCACCTTTTAGCCTTCTCTTAGTCTGCATAGAATCCTCTTTGCTACCAATAATGTTTTTAGCCTCAACTTTAACTTTGACTCGTTTATGAGTTTAGATTCACCTTGATTCATCTTCTTCATCACTTTTAATTTGAGAATCAACATCTTCCTTACGTTGAACAGCCTCTAATTTATCACTTTTAGATTCCTTTTCAATATCACACACGGCATGTTCAGCTTCCTTATGCTGTGATTGCATTGTGGAACCATCTTTAGTCACTTTAACATCAAAGTTGTCTACAATTTTCTGCAGCCTTTTGTTGTAACATCTGAAACTTCTTCCATTTGGTACATAGCCTAAGAATATGCCTTCATCATCCTTCACACCAAATTTTCCAAGATTCTTGCCTTTGATTTTAATGAGGCACGAGCTTTTAAATACTTTAAAATGTTTTACACTTGGCTTCTTTCCATTCCACAGCTCATATGGTGTCTTCTTTGTATGTGGTCTAATCAAGCATTTGTTTTGAATCAAAGTGGCAGTAGTGATGACCCCTCTTTAGTAGTCATGTGAGGTACTATGCTCAGCCAATATGGTCCTTGCCATCTCGATTAGGCTTCTATTCTTTCTTTCAGCCACTTTATTTTGTTGAGGTGTGTAAGGACTAGCATATTTGATGTGTTCCACATCGGTTCCTGAAGGGGTCTTTAGGCTGTTTATAAGGGTTGGGTCAACCCTCCATTCTTAAGCTAGCTTTTGTGGTGGAGTTAGGGTTCAATCCCTTATCAGGTGGTATCAAAGCCAAACCTAAGGGTCGGTGGGCACATGTACAAAGGTTCCCTGCCACCGTGCCGATCGCTGACTGAGGCAGCACTGCCATCGTGCCAATCGCCGACTAAGGTAGCACGGGGACGTGCAGTTTAAGGGGGTTGGGAATGATATGTCCCACATCGATTCCTGAGGGGATCTTTGGGCTGTTTATAAGGGTTGGGTCAACCCTCCATTCTTGAGCTAGCTTTTGTGGTGGAGTTAGGGTTCAATCCCTTATCATGCACTGATGTGGAAAACCCCAAAAAAGACGTGGCTTAGGACCCAACGCACACAAGGAATCAAATAACAACCAGGAAAGCTAAACCAGAGTTTAATATCACAAACCCTAGACTCACCTTTCAAAGGAACACGAACCTAGAGCATTTAAGAAGGATATGGATGTCACACTCCAGAAAAGAAAAGGAATTGGGAGTGATAAGTCGATTGGAACACCACAAGAAGGAACCTCTTGATAAGTTCCTTAGTCCTTAAAAGAACTGAGAGGAAAAAAAAAACCCTTGCTTTCTATTTCACTCAAAGTTGTCTGCCTTCTTCCAGAGCATTCAAGGGGTGCCTATTTATAGGCTAAGATAGCAATCCTAAAGAGGCATAAATTCCTTCTTAGGAGAAATCCTTATTTTGGAGGAATTCCTAAATATGGACAAATTCCAACGTAGACAATAAACTCCTATTTGGGATAGACAATAAACTCTTATTTAGTATAGATAATAAACTCTTATTTAGGATAGAATGTTATTACTTATTCTGACCTATTTAAGTATCTTAATTATATTAATTGGGCCTGGACTCTTTGTCAAACTTGAATTTGCACCATTTGAAACTTGGTTGGCCTGAATGTCTTGAATTAGCTCATTTAGTGCTTCTTTAATCTTTTTGGCTTTAGCTTGTGTTATTAGGCCTTTTGAAATGTGCAATGGACCTTTTGCATCCCTTGAAGCCTTCCACCCATCATCTCTATGGTTCTCATCATTCCCTCACTCCTCAAAAGGATTCGTCCCCGAATCGTCACCTACATCAAAAGGGGAAAGGTCAGAAACGTTAAATGTTGCAGTCACATTAGACTCACCAGAAAGGTCCAACTTATAAGCATTGTCATTAATTCGGTATACAACTTGAAAGGGACCATCTCCTCTAGGTTGTAGCTTCGAACGCCTCTGAGTTAGGAACCGTTCCTTACGCATATGCACCCAAACCCAATCACCAGGTTCAAACACCACCTTCTTTCATCCCTTATTGACATAGGATGCGTGTTGCTTAGTTCGTTTTTTAATATGTTGTCGCACCTTTTCATGCAATGTTTTTATCATGTTAGCCTTGCATTCACCATCTAAGCTAGCATACTCATTGACCGGTATAGGTACCAAATCCAAAGGAGTCAATGGATTAAAACCATATACGATTTCAAATGGAGAGTAACTAGTAGTAGAATGAACACTCCTATTATACGCAAACTTGACATGTGGTAAACACTCTTCCTATGTTTTCAAATTTGTTCGAATAATAGCACACAAAAGAGTAGAAAGAGTTCGATTAACTACCTCAGTCTGCCCATCAGTTTGTGGATGACAAGTAGTTGAAAACAATAGCTTAGTACCTAACTTACCCCACAAAGTCTTCCAGAAGTAGCTTAAGAACTTTGTATCCCGATCTGAAACAATGCTTCATGGCATGCCATGCAAACATACTACTTTTCTAAAGAATAAGTCAACCATGTTGTTTGTATCATCAGTTTTATGACATGGGATGAAGTGTGCTATCTTTGAAAATCTATCAACAACAAATACAGAATCCCTACCCCTTTTTGTTCGTGGCAATCCTAGTACAAAGTCCATAGATAAATCAACCCTGGGATGGTTAGGTATGGATAGAGGGGTATACAAGTCATGAGGTAAAACTCTAAATTTAGCTTGTTTTTATGTTATGCATTTCGCACATATCCTCTCAACATCTCGTTTCATTCGTGACAAAAAACAAAATGTTCATTTAGGACATCTAGGGTTTTCCTAACTCCGAAATGACCCATTAGACCACCCTCATGAGCTTCTCTTACAACCAACTCCCTCAAAGAACTCATAGGCATGCATAAATGATTTTCCCTAAATAAGAAACCCTTATGCCTATAAAACTTCTCAAATGCTGACACCTCACATGCTCTATACACATTAGCAAAGTCAAGATCATTCACATATAAATCCTCAATGTGTTCAAATCCTAATAAGTTTGCAGTAAGTGTAAAGATAAGGGCATACCTGCGAGATAATGTATCAGCTACCACATTTTCCTTACCTTTTTTATATTGGATGATGTAGGGAAAGGTCTCAATGAATTCAACCCACTTGGCATGTCTTTTGTTCAACTTTCCTTGTCCCTTTAAGTGCTTCAAAGATTCATGGTCAGTATGGATGACAAACTCTTTAGGCCAAAGGTAATGTTGCCATGTCTCCAAAGCCCGTACCAATGCATACATCTCTTTATCATAAGTAGGATAATTAAGGCTTACTCCTTTTAGCTTTTCACTAAAGTAAGCAATTGGGCACCTTTCCTGCATCAAAACAGCTCCAATACCAATACCTGAAGCATCACACTCAATCTCGAAAGTTTTTGCAAAGTTAGGTAAAGCAAGTAAGGGTGCAGAACTTAATTTTTCCTTGATGCAATTAAAAGCCTTGTCTTGGTCACTACCCCACCTAAAACTCATATTCTTTTTGATAAGCTCAATGAGTGGTGCGACAATGGTGCTAAAGTCTTTAACAAAGCATCTATAGAAACTAGCTAGACCATGAAAGCTACGCACATCACAAGTTGACTTAGGTGTAGGCCAATCACGAATTACCTTAACTTTTTCCTTGTCAACCTCAACACCCTTAGCACTGACAACATAGTCGAGAAATGTGATTTGATCAGTACAAAAGGAACATTTATGTAAGTTAGCATGCAATTTCTCATAACATAAAACACTTACAACAGAATGTAAATGATCAAGATGATCTTCTAGGGTTTTATTATAGACCAAGATATCATCAAAATACACAACTACAAATTTACCAACGAATGCACGTAAAACATGATTCATTAGTCGCATAAAAGTGCTTGGTGCATTAGTGAGACCAAATGGCATAACTAGCCATTCATACAACCCATACTTAGTTTTGAAAGCTGTTTTCCACTCATTTCCCTCTCTTATCCTAATCTGATGATATCCACTTTTCAAATCAATCTTAGAAAAGACACATGACCTATGCAGTTCATCTAACATGTCATCTAATCTAGGTATGGGGTGACGATACATTATAGTGATTTTGTTGATTGCTTGACAATCAACACACATACTCCAAGTCCCATCTTTTTTTGGTACAAATAGGATAGGAACAACACATGGACTCATGCTTTCCCTCACATATCCTTTGGACATAAGCTCCTCAACCTGCCTTTGAAGCTCTTTTGTCTCCTTAGGATTACTTTTATATGCTAGCTGGTTAGGGATGGATGCACTTGGGATGAAATCAATTTGATGTTCAATTCCTCTATTAGGTGGCAATCCACTTAGGATATCGTCAGGGAATACATCTTGAAATTCCTACAATAGTGCAACAACAACACTAGGTAAAGATGGGTCAAACTTGTTAGTGTTAAAATAAGCCTCCTTGTACAAAAGTACAATCATAGGCTGTTTGGCATAGAATGCTCTTTTGACATCACTTTCTTTTGCATAGAGATTTTCTCTTTTCTTCTCTTTCTCTTGTGTCCTCACGTTTTCGTCTCCTTTTTCTCTTTTATCAATCTCTCTTTTCTGTTCACTCTCATTTTTAATCCTTAATTGATCCTCATATTCTTGTTGAGGTGATAATGGTACAAGAATGACAGGTTTTTTGTTCATTACAAAGGAATATTGATTCTTGAAGCCATCATGCATAACTCGCCTATCAAATTGCCATGGTCTTCCTAATAGAATATGTCCTGCATGCATAGGTACAACATCACATAAAACTTCATCATGGTACCTTCCGATAGAAAATGATACAAGCACTTGTTGATTTACCTTCACTTCACCACTCTCATTCAACCACTGAAGTTTATATAGTCTAGGATGCTTCATAGTAGGTAAATCTAGCTTCTCAAAACGTTAGTGCAACTCCCACCATCAATAATCATACTACATACCTTATCTTTGATGAGACACCTTATTTGAAAGATGTTATCTCGTTGCACCTCATTTTCTTCTTTTGCTTGCACATTTAATGCTTACCTTGTAACGAGAGCTACTCCGTTAACTAGATACTCCTCTCCATCACATTCACCTTCTAATGGTGACATAGAATCATCATCTGATTCACTTTCAGTTTCAACATCACCGTTACTTCTCAGGATCATTACACGCTTATTTGGACATTTAGATGCAATGTGACCCCTGCCCAAACACTTAAAACATTTAACATCTCTATTTCTACTCGGTTGGGGTTCAAATTTACCTATCTCCTTACTAGAACCCACATTCTTGTGCTTGGGTAACTCGGCTTTGGACTTGTAATTGGCCATCTCATCCCTTTTACTCCAATTTGGCTTCCATGATGAGGTAGAACCTGAATTCTACCCAAACCGTGTGGAGCCCTTTCGTTTAAGTTGCCTTTCAACTTTCATTGCCATGTGCACCATGTCTTCTAATTCCACATAGTGCTGCAATTCAAACACATTTGCTATGTCCCTATTTAGCCCTTGCAGAAATCGAGCCATGGTTGCCTCTCTATCTTCTTCTACATTGGCCCTAATCATGGTAATCTCCATCTCCTTGTGGTAGTCCTCCACACTTTTGGTGCCTTGAGTGAGCCCTTACAGCCTTTGGTACAACTCCCTATAATAGTGATTGGGGACAAACCTCCTCCTCATGATAGCCTTCATCTCCTTCCATGTATCAATAACCCGCTCATAATTCCTTCTCCTAGTCAAAACAAGTTGATCCCACCAAATAATAGCATAATCAGTAAATTCAACGGTAGTAAGCTTTACCTTTTTCTCCTCAGAATAGTTGTCGCAATCAAAAACCAATTCAACCTTCTTTTCCCATTCTAGGTATGCATCAAGATCATTCTTACCTTGGAATAAAGGAATTGTCATTTTAATACTACCCAAATTATGGTCATAGGTGCCTTGCCTCCCAAATTCTCTTCGATCCCTTCTATTGTTAGCAGTTCTAACCATTGTAGTTTGATCGTCAACTTCATCATCTTCTACATCATCTTCATGATCATAGGCACGTGTTAACTGCCTTCTTGCTTTGGGAGCCTCATATTCCCCATGTCTCCTTTGCAACTCCACTATTGTGTTAGCTTGCTCCTCCATCCTCTCCCTTATATCATCAAATCTGGTATCCATGCACTCAAATTGTTGTTGCATAGCTTTGATCATGAAGGACACATCACCAGCTCCCTCTTAAGCTACACCTTTGTCTTTGGACATCATAGTCTTACTTCTGCACAAAACAAATGGGATACCTCACAGAACACTCCCTCACGTGTGTCACTCAAAAGATTGTGTCACACTCCCTCGTGTTTACACTCTTTATGGTTTTTCTTTATATGAACTTTCACTCTTACCTTTTACCACTAAGATTTTTCCTTTCAGCTCTATAAAGAACTAAACAACGTAAATCAAGGGTATTGATTTTGAACAGAATAAGCTAAATGGCGTAGAATTGAACAAATTGGAGAACAAAGAAAGAAGCGAAAAAGGATGTCAACACAAACGGATTTAATGAACTAAACTCACAAAAATTAGGATAGGGGTAATATAACCTAGAGGATAACTTGGGAAACAAATTAGGAAAACAGATGGTAGAATTGGAGTTAAGCAAGAAAACTTTATTATTATTGTGGCCAATATGACCAAACTGTTAACCTTATCAATAACTTTGAATTTGATGTTTTCTTTCTTTTGTTCTTCTTCCTTCCTTTTTTTCTTTTTTTTTTTCTGTCTTTTTTTTTATTTTTTTTTCTCAACACAAAACAATAATAGGATACTTAGACATACCAATTGGAATTGAAACTAGCACGTTTATAAGCTTAAACAAACAAGCAAGGAAAGAAGGATTGAAAATAAATAGATTTGTGCATTTGAATGATAATGCACATAATAGACAAACTAAACAACAATAAATAAATCAAAAGATAGAAAATTGAAGAGTGAGTGGATTCAACCTGATTTTGAACCTGCTCTGCTACCAACTGATGCGGAAAACCCCAAAAAAGACGTGGCTTAGGACCTAATGCACACAAGGAATCAAAGAACAACTAGGAAAGCTAAACCAGAGTTTAATATCACAAACCCTAGACCCACCCTTCAAAGGAACATGAACCTAGAGCATTTAAGAAGGATATGGACGCCACATTCCAGAAAAGAAAAGGAATTGGGAGTGATAAGTCGATTGGAACGCCACAAGAAGGAATACCTCTTGATAAATTCCTTAGTCCTTAAAAGAACCGAGTGGAAAAAGAACCCTTGCTTTCTATTTCACTCAAAGTTGTCTGCCTTCTTCTAAAGCATACAAGGGGTGCCTATTTATAGGCTAAGATAGCAATCCTAAAGAGGCATAAATTCCTTCTCAGGAGAAATCCTTATTTTGGAGGAATTCCTAAATATGGACAAATTCTAACGTAGACAATAAACTCCTATTTAGGATAGACAATAAACTCTTATTTAGGATACACAATAAACTCCTATTCAGGATAGAATGTTATTATTTATTCTGACCTATTTAAGTATCTTAATTATATTAATTGGGCCTGAACTTTTTGTCAAACTTGAATTTGCACCATTTGAAACTTGGTTGGCCTGAATGTCCTAAATTAGCTCATTTAGTGCTTCTTTAATCTTTTTGGCTCTAGCTCGTGTTATTAGGCCTTTTGGAATGTGCAATGGACCTCTTGCATCCCTTCAAGCCTTCCACCCATCATCTCTATGATTCTTATCACCCTTGTTGTTATTGCTAGCTGCCCTTACTGCTATTGTTGCACACCCTTGCTACTATTGCTGGTTGTGATTGCTGCTACAATTGCTGGTTGTGATTCACCTGTTGCCAGTTGCTGCAAGCTGCTGGATGTGTTGTAAACCATTGGTTATGCTACAAGATCCCTTTTTGGTGGCTGCTGCACGTCTTTCTCTCCTTGGGGTGGCTGTTGCACATTTTTCACTACTTGGTGTGGCTGTTGTATGTTCTTCTCTCCTTGGGGTGGCTGCTGCAAATCTCCTTTGGTTTGGTGTGGCTACTGCAACTTCTTCCTTGATTGGTTTGGCCAGCTGCTACCTTCTTCTCCCTTTGTTTGGCCCGCTGCTACCTTTTTCTTACTTTGGCGTGGTTGCTGGCTATTGCAACTCCTCCTTCGGTTGTTGTTACTGCCTCCTTCTTTGATGGTTGCTATCACCTCTTGGTCGGCTGCACCTCTCTTTAGTGGTTGCCTCCTATGCCTTGGTCGGTCACTCTCTCCTTGGTGGCTGTCTCCTTTGCTTAGGCTAATCACTCTCTTTTTACATTCTTTCTTAATTTTCTACAGCATACATGTCATTCTCTCTTTCTAGCCCTTGTTGTCATTCTCTCAATTTTTCTACAACCTACACCTCAGTCTTGCAAGATGCATGGAGGTATTTGTAAAGCCTTGAGATTAGGGTTGCATACTCATCAACGGTCAACATCAATTGCCAAGGTTTGCCCTTTAATCAATGGCCATATTTGATTCTTAAAATTTAAGGTCAATGGTCAGTATTGACTTCCTAAAATTTAGGGCCAATAGTCAAGGGTCAACGGTCAACCTTGACCCCTAAAATTTAGGGTCAATGGTCAACATTGACTCATCAACTTTAGGCTCAACCTGCCATTAACGGTTTTTCCCAATGACCTCTTTGCATCTCAACGGCATTCAAAACATTACATCAACATGAACAACTATGTGAAATGCTGTTGATAACAAATCCAATATTAGCCATCAAAGATAGACTCAACAAAATGCTATCAAGGTGGATGCTACAATAAAGTTGGATGAGTGTCTAAGCAAACAAAGACCTCATTCCATAGGAAAGAAAAGACTTGGCTATATTGAAAAGCCAAATGAGAGGGTAGCAGAGAAGAAAAAAATTGTGTTTGTGCTTGAAAGCAAACACTATGACATTATGGTGAAGAGAAAACAATCCAAGCTAAAATAGGTTAGGAAAGATATGATGAAAACTCCTATCCAAAGGAGACAAGTTATCAAAGATAGAAAGAAGGTTGCTATAATAGTTGGTAAAGATAGGGGACATGAACTTGGTAAAAGAAGAAAATTCAAATTTGAAGGATTTTGCTAGAGTTTTGGTAAGTATGGGCACAAGGCTAGTATGTGCTAGAGTAATAGGCCTATAATAAAGAGGAATATGAGACAAGAGTCTAGGGGGAGACTCTATCAAGAAAGGAGACAACCTTAAGTGAAAAAAAGTCATATTCCACTAAGAAATAGATTTGATATGTTGGAAGAAATTGGTGGAAGATGCAAAAAGGCTAGACATATTGCTGAGAAATGCTTGACATTGTTGGCCAATCAAAGAGTGCAAAGGAGAACACTTACATATGCTCCTATGATTGGCTAAAGAAGAAGAAGAGGAAGGGAAATGGCTATGGTTGTGGAAATAGCCTTAAAAGCTTGCAAGAAAGAAAAACCATGGATCCTGGATAGTGCCTACTCTTTACACATGACAAGAGACTCCAAGGTGTTGAAGGAAGTAGAAAGATATGATGGAGGGTCAATCACATTTGGCAATGACGATGCCTTAAAAATTAAAGGTGTTGGTGTTGCTGAAATTGGTATAAAAAAGTTAAAATCAAAGGAAGTGCTTTATGTTGAAGGGCTAAAACACAATCTAATTAGTGCTAGCCAACTTTGAGATGATGGGCATGAAGTTACTTTCAGCAAGAGTGGCTGCACAGTAAAGAGATTAAGTAATGGTGCTGTTCTTACAAAGGAAGAAATAACAAATGGAAACTTATTTCAAGTTTCCTGCAGCAAAAAAATATGCCACATGAGCACCAAAGATGGGAATTTGTTGTGGTATAAAAGATTGGGGCATCTTAGACAAAAGGGGTTGAACTTATGTATTCAGCCACTCTCTAGAGGTTAAGGTATGTCTCTAACCCCTTTCCCCTTTCCTCTTCTATTATTCATTAGATTTGTTGTCAAAGGGTGAGATATTTTGCATAAGTCCAAAGAGAGCATGTACTAATCAAGAGGGGGAGTAGCTTGATAAATCCAAAGGGGAAAATCAAATAAAGGGGGAGAGATTGTCAAGGGGGAGAAGCAGAAAAAAGGGAGAGTTAAAGGTTGTTTCTAATTGGTATCATGCCCACATGGAAAAGGGAGATATATGTTTTAGGAGGAGCTATAAATGTCAAAAGTTACTGTTTGTGCTTAATTGTGGACTTATGGATTTAATGTGTTGCCAATAAATCCAAAGGGAGAGATTGTTAAACCCATCTTTGATGGCTAATGTTAGATTTGTTGTGAATAGCATCTCATAGATTTGTCCTTATTGATTTAATGTTATAAGTGCCTTTGAGAGTGTTTGTTGCATTTACCAAGTGTTGGTAGCACCAGCTAATAAGCTACATGTTGAGGTAGAAGCAAAGGAAATTGCTCAAGATTTGGCAGTGCAGGTTGTGGCTTGCCCACAGGTTCAATTTGTATTTGTCAAGGAGATTCTTGAAAGCATTATGAACAAGGAAAAGGAACTTGAGATAAAAAGAGATCGTTAGTTAAAATTGTTAATGGTAGGTGATGAGGACCTTCTTAGATCTTACATTGAGAAGGGGAGGGGGTGAATTAGTGCAAGATGCTTGCTTTTTACAAATTTTTGGATTAACCTCTGTGACTTGTTAGAGTCGATGATCCAATTTTTTTTTTATCTTGCTTCTTTATGTAAGAGTGGTCGTATGGATATCAATCAAGCGTGAGCACCAGAGAACACACATAATTTTTATGTAGTTCACCCACGATGTGTGACCTACATCCACGGTGTGATAGGATTACTCTTAAATCATACAATCCACTCTTGTTATCAAGGGATATAGTTAATGTTGTGGAAGGATCACTCCTTAACCACTTATAATGATCTCCCGATCAAAGAGTTGATCTCCTGATCACTCAATGGATTGATCTCCCAATCACTAGAAGAGATGATCTCTTGATCACTCAAAGAACTGATCTCCCAATCACTCTAAGGGTCTCTCATCCTTTTTCAAGAAGTTCATAAAAAGTTTAAACTAAAACTTTCCTAAGAAGGATCACTCAATGTGCACAAGCTATTATTGTAGAAAGTGGATCATCTCCTTCCTCATATGTTGGTTTTTGCTCAAGCTTTGTCGGTCTCTTCTTTGCAGGTTCTCTACGTTGCTACTACTATCTCTCCTTCGTAGGTTCTCTCTTCAGCAGATTCTCTACTCTGCAAGTTCTCTCCATTGTAGGTTATTTACGCTTCAGGTTATCTTCACTACAATTATCTGATGAGGACCATTGTAGGTCTCACACTGAGAGGGGGGGTGAATCAGTGTGAGCAATCTTCTTTTTACAAATCGATCTGGATTTAACCTCTATGGTTTGTTAGAACCGATGATCCAATTTTTAATTTTCTCCTTTATGTGAGCATGACTATACAAATAAAAATTAATGCGCAAGCACCTAGAAACACACAACAATTTTTACATGGTTCACTCACAATGTGCAAGCTACGTCCACGGTGTGATAGGATCACTCCTAAATCACACAATCCACTCATGTTATCAAAGGATACAATTATGGTGTAGATGGATCACTCCCTAACCACTTATGGAAGGACTACTCCTTAACCACTTACAACGATCTCTCAATCAAGGAGTTGATCTCTCGATCACTCCAAGGGTATCCCATCCTTTTTCAACACGTTTATCACTCAATGTATACAAACTGCTAGAGCAGAATATGAATCTTTTCCTTCCTTCGCTGCCAGTGTTGTTTCACTTGCTCTTGGTGCTGCCCGTGTGCATTGCCGTTGCTGTCTACACACGCTGTTGCTGCTGTCCGCACATGCTATTAATGCTGTCCACACATGCTGACCCGTCTGTTCACTGCTTTCTGCATGTGTAGTTAATACTATCAATACACGCTATCGATGCCTGTCAGCTGTTGTCTACGTGCACAATTAATACTATCTGTTCACGCTGCCGCGTCTGCTTACTATCCTCACAAGCTATACCTGTTGGCTACACAAGCTGTGCCTGCTGTTTGTGCTCCTGCTGTTTGTGGTCTTTACACCTGCTGTACGCACGCGTTGTGCCTACTGTTCGTGCACACTGCTGCTGCTATCTGCAGTCTCTGCACCTGCTTTTCGTGTGCGCTGTGCATCCGCTGCATGCGTGTGCTCTGCGCCTGTTGTCTGTGCTCCCTATGCCTGCTGTACACGCGCACTCTGCCCGCTGTCCATGCTCCTGCTGTCGGCACACGCTGCACCAATTATCTGCATGTGCTGTGCCTGCTATTCGCATACGCTGTGCCTGATTTTGCTGTCCGCTCTTTTTGCACCCTCTGTCTGCGCTCTTTGCGCCTACTGTTTTCGCTCTCTGTGCTCGCTGTCCATGCATGCTGTGCGACCTCTGTCCATACTCGCTGTGTGCCTGCTATTCATGCGCTCTCTGTGCCAGCTGTCCGCACAAGCTGACAGCCGTTGTCCTCACAAGCTCTACCTGCTATCCACACAATCTGTGCCTTTTGTTTGCACAAGCTATACCTGCTATCCGCACGTGCTGCTCCTGCTATTGGCTCGCACCACTGCTGCTGTCTGTGTGCGCTGTTACTGCTTTCTCGCGCCGCTGTTGCTCTCCCAGCATGCTGCAACAGTTTTTCTTGTGCTGCTGTTGCTCTCCCTGCACATTGCAGCTATTTTCTTGTGTCGCTGCTGCTCTCCTTGCACACTGCAGCAAATTTCTCGTGCCACTGCTCATTTGCTGCTTAATTCTCGGACATGCTGCTGCACTTTCTGCAGGTGGCTGCTGATTCTCGGACCTACTGCTGCACGTTCTGATTTTTTGCTTGATTCCTAGGCGTGCTTCTGCTGGTGCTGGTATACCCTCTTGGATGTGCAGGAACGTGCTACTACTATTGGTGTACTTTCTTAAATGTGTAGGAATGTGCTGCTGGTGCTAGTATACCCTCCTGGACCTGCAAGGACATCTGTTGCTACTAGTATACCCTTCTGGACCTGCTGCTGCTACTGGGAAGCCTCCTAGACATGCTGCTGCTGTTGGGAAGTCTCCTGGACATGCTGCTATTGCTGGGAAGCCTCCTAGATGTGTTGCTACTCTTTTCTTGTTGGCTACCTTGCCTTCTTTCCTTAGTGGTTGCTGCACTCTCCTTGGCTTGCTACCCCTTGCTTTCTTTCTTCGTCTCCTTGGCCAGCTGCATTGCCTTATTTCCTTAGTGGCTGCTACACTTTCCTTAGCCAGTTGCACCTTGCTCAATGGCTGCCTCCTCTTTGCTTTTCACCTCTCTTTTTCCCTAGGTTTGCCGCTCACCTCTCTCTTTGAACAGCTCTCTCAATTTTCTATAGCATACACCCTTCTTGCAAGATGCATATGGGTATTTATAAAGCCTTGAGATTAGGGCTACACAATCATTAACAGTCATTGTTAATTCCCACATGTTGCCCTACAATCAACGGCTAGATTTGATTCCTAAAATTTAGGGTCAATGGTCAACATTTACTTCCTAAAATTTAAGGTCAATGATTAATGATCAATGGTCAATTTGACCCCTAAAATTTAGGATCATGGTCAATGTTGACTCCTCAATGCCAGAATTGACCTGTCATTATCGGTTTCTCCTAATGACCTCACTACATATCAATGGCATTCATAATATCAAATCAACACATATAACCGTGTGAGATGCTGTTGACAAGAAATTCAGCATTAGCTATCAAAGATGGGCTCAACAATCTCCCGCTTTGGATTTGTTGACAACACATTAAATCCAACCATGCACAACATCCCCTGCACATAGTCATTCACAGCTCCCCTTGAACCACTTGATGAGGACCGTTATAAGTCTCACATTGAGAGGGGGGTGAATCAGTGTGAGCTATCTTTTATTTTACAAATCGATCCAGATTTATGTAAGCACAACCATGTGAATAAAAATTAATGCACAAGCACCTAAGAACACACAACGATTTTTATGTGATTGATTTTTGAGAGTTACCTTACAATCAATGGCCAGATTTGATTCCTAAAATTTAGGGTCAACGATTAACATTGACTTCCTAAAATTTAGGGTCAATGGTTAGCCTTGACCCCTAAAATTTAAGGTCAATCGTCAACATTGACTTATTGACTTCAGAGTTGACCTGTCATCAATGGTTTTAACCAACGTTCTCTCTACATCTCAACAAGATTCAAAACATCAAATCAACAAGAACAACTATATGAAATGTTGTTAACAACAAATCTAACATTAGTCATAAAAAATAGGCTCAACAATCTCCCCTTTTGGATTTATTGGCAACACATTAAATCCACAAATCAACAATTAAGCACAAGTAGCAACTTTTGACATTCACAGCTCCCCTTGAAACATACATCTCCCTTATTACATATACTTGTACCTTTAACTCCCCCTTGTTTTCTGCTTTTCCCCTTTGACAATTTCTCTCCCTTTATTCATCAAGCTATTCCCCTTTTTGATCAATATATACTCTCTTTAGATTTATGCAAAAGATCTCCCCTTTTGACAACAAATCCAAGGAATGATAGAACAGGGAAGGAGATAAGGGTTAGAGGCATATCTCAGCCTTTAGGGGTTGGCTAAATACATAAGGTTAGCCTTAACTTTTGGAACATTTCTCTTGATAGAGGTTTGGTGAATATATCTGCAACTTGCTTTGCGGTAAGCACATACTCCAACTATACTTCAATTTTCTCTACTTTTTCTTTAATGAAATGGTGCTTGATTTCAATATGTTTACTTCTGGAGTGTTGGATAGGATTCTTTGACAAATTGATGGCACTTTGGTTTTCACAACCAATCACCAATGGCAATTGCACATCCACCTTCATATCTTCAAACTGTTGTTTCATCCATAGTAGTTAAGTACAAGCCTGAGTCATAGCCACATATTCAACCTTTGCAATACTTAGAGTCATTGAATTTTGCTTTTTATTATGCCATGAAACACATCTACTGCCTAAATAAAATGCACCACCTAACATTGACTTTTTGTCATCACAATTTCCAGCCCAATTAGCATCTATATACCCATACAAATTAACCTGTCCACTTTTATCATAAAACAACCCATAATTTGTTGTGCCCTTCACATAACTCAGAATTCTCTTAGCAACCATAAGATGAAATTCCTTGGGCTCATTTTGAAATCAGGCACAGAGTGTTATAGCAAAAACAAGATCAGGCCTTAATGCTATCAAATACAATAAGCTTTTAATCAACTTTCTGTATTCCTTCTAATCAACCATATTGCCTTCTTTATCCTTGCTTAACTTTGTTCCAACCATGGTGGGGTGCTTACTTCTGTTTATCTTCCTTTATGTACAAGTTGCTATTTACATTCCCTTTTCTGAACTTCATATCTTTAAGGCATGTGTCTAACTTGGAATAACATGCTTTTGGAGCTTGCTTTAAGTCATATAGAATCTTGTTCAATTTGCACACACTTGAACCATTATAATTAAGTATAAAACTATCAGACTGTTTGATAAATACTCTTCTTCAAGCACTCTATTCAGAAATGCAGACTTCACATCCATCTAATAAACTTTGTTGTTTCTTTGAGCAATAATGGCCATGAATATTTTGATTACTTCAAGTTTGGCTACAGGAGCAAAGGTCTCTTCAAAGTCAACACCTTCTGCTTGTGAGTAGTCTTTGTAAACAAGCCTTGCCTTATTTCTTACCACCTCACCTTTTTCATTGAGCTTATTTCTAAAAGCCCATTTGGTTCCAATGATGTTTTTCCCTTTAGGTCTATGTACTAAACACCAAGTGTTGTTCTTTTCAATTTGATCAAGCTCTTCATTCATAACACACACCTATTCCTTGTGCTTTAATGCTTCTTCCACTAACTTGGGTTCAACCTCAGAGATCAATAAGGTTTGTTCACCACCTCTCAATCTTCTCCTAGTCTGCATAGAGTCCTCTTTACTACCAATAATATTCTTAGCCTTAACTTCAACTCTAACTCTTCTATGAGTTTAGCAATGCCTTGATTCTTCTTTTTCATCACTTGTAACTTGAGAATCAATGTCTTCCTTGTGCTAAATGCCCTCTAATTCATCACTTCCAAATTCTTTTCAGTTGTCATACACGACATCTTCAGCTTCCTCATGCTGTGATTGTATTGTAGAACCATCTTCAATCACTTTAACTTTAAAGTTGTCCACCATTTTCAACAACCTTTTGTTATAGCATCTAAATCCTCTTCCATTTGGTACATAGCCCAAGAATATGCCTTCATCAACCTTCTCATCAAAATTGCTGAGATGCTTGCCTTTGATTTTAATGAGGCATGGGCTTTTAAACACTTTAAAGTGTTTTACACTTGGCTTCTTTCCATTCCATAGCTCATAGGGTGTCTTCTTTGTATGTGGTCTCATCAGGCATTTGTTTTAAATATGAGTTGTAGTGGTGATAGCCTATCTCCAGTAGCCATGTGAAGTACCATTCTCAGCCAACATGGTTTTTGCTATATCCACTAGGCTTTTATTCTTCCTTTCAGCCACTCCATTTTGTTGGGGTGTGTAAGGATTAGCATATTTAAGCTTCACTCCATGCTTCTCCAAATAATGTTCAAATTCACCGCATGTGTATTTTGTCCCATTGTCTGTCTTGAGCCTTTTAATATTTCCCCCCAACTGATTTTCAGCCAACCTTCTATAGCTATTGAAATTATTAAGAGCCTCTGACTTATGTTTCAAGAACATAATACAAGCCATTCTTGTAAAATCATCAATGAAAGAGATAAAGTACATGTCACCCTTTATCGATCTTTGTCTCAAAGGCCCATAAACATCCTAATGAATGAGCTCCAATGGCGTCTTTGTTTGAATCTCCACATTTTTGTGGAGAGTATTCACCATCTTTCCTTTTTGTCACGTGTTGCAAATTGCCTCTCTTTCTCTTCTTAGCTTGGGTACATCTCTCATAACTTCATTTTTAGACAGCTTGTTCAGCTCCTTTTGTCCAAGATGTCCCAATCTTCTATGTCACAACAAGTTCTTATCTTTGGTGCTCCTGTAGCATGTGTTTATGCTTCTGGAAACTTGGTATAAGTTTTCATTTGTTCTTTCACCCTTAGTAAGAACAACATCATTACTTAATCTCTTTACTGTGCAACCACTCTTGTTGAAAGTAACTTCGTGTCCATCATCACAAAGTTGGTTAACACTGATACGATTGTGTTTTAGCCCTTTAACATAAAGCACTTTGATTTTAGCTTTTTGGGCGCCAATTTCAGCAGTACCAACACCTTTAATATTTAAGGCACCATCATTGCCAAATGTGTCTGATCTTATATCATATTTTACTACTTCCTTCAACACCTTGGAGTCTCCTGTCATGTGTGAAGAGTAGCCACTGTCTAGGATCCATGGCTTTTCTATCTTAGAAGCTTTTAAGGCTACGTCCATAACCATAGTCATTTCTCTTCCTTTTCTTCTTCTTTGGCCAAACTTAGGAGCATGTGTAGGTGTTCTCCTTTGCATTCCTTGGCTGAGCAACAATGTTTGGTCGAATGTGGGAACACTTATAGATGTTCCCCTTGACCAACCTGTCCTTGGTCGGTCATTCTCTTTGCCGTTCTCTCTCAATTTTCTGCAGCACACACATATCTTGAAAGATGCATGGATGTATTTATAGGCTTTGAGATTTAGGGTTACACAAGCATCAGCGGTTAGCATTGATTCCTAAGGTTGCCCTACAATCAATGGTCAAGGGTTAATAGTTAACCTTAACCCCTAAAATTTAGGGTTAATGGTCAACATTGACTCATTGACTTCATAGTTGACCTGCTATCAACGTTTTTGACCAACGACCTCTTTACATCTCAACGACATTCAAAACATCAAATCAATAAGAACAACTATGTGAGATGTTGTTGATAACAAATCCAACATTAGTCATCAAAGATGTGTTCAATAGTAGGTCAACCCCAAATTCAATGAGTCAATGTTAACCGTTCACCCTAAATTTTAGGAGTCAATGTTGACCGTTGAACTTAAATTTTAGGAATCAATACTAATCGTTAATTGTAAGGTAACCTTTGGGAATCAATGCTAACTGTTGATTGTAGGACAACTCTTGGAATTAATACTAATCGTTGATGATAAGGCAACCTTAAACTTAAGGCTTATAAATATATCCATGCAATTATCAAAAGAGGTGTGTGTGGCAAAAAAATTGTTGAGAGGTGTGTGCTGTAGAAAACCTATAGAGAGTTGAGTGTTACAGAACATAAGAGAGAGTTATGCGACATAAAGACAACAAAGAGCTATGCGGCATAGAGATAGCAGAGAGTTATGCGACATAAAGACAGTAGAGAGCAGCCACCAAAAAGAAAAGGAGTAGAATGTTAAAGAGTAGCCAACAAAAGGAATAAGTAAGGGGAACGATAAGAGGTTGTGTGTTGCAGATCATAAGAGAGAATGCCAAGAGGAAGAAACCATGTGTGTTGCAAAAACAACATAAAGAGCACAGCAGAATATAAGAGAGGGCTCGGCAGAAGGAAGAAAATGTGAACACAGAGAGAGTGCTGCAGAACACTAAGAGAGAGTGCTACAGAATGTTAAAAGAGAGTGCTGCATAACGCCAAGAGTGATTGCTGCAGAATGCCAAGAGAGAACGGCAAAGAGTAGCCACCAAAAGGAAAAGGAGAGAACAACAGAAAGCAATCACTAAAAAGCAATGGAGAGAACCTGTCAAGGTAAAGGGAGGCAATACCAGCAGCAGAGGAGAAAACCTACCAAGGCAGAAGGAGGCAACACCGATAGTAGAGGAGAGAATCTGCCAAGGTAAAAGGAGGTAGCATCAGTAGCAAAGGAAGAAGGAGAGTACAAAGGTAGAAGGAGGCAGTACCGAGCACAAAAAAGAGAACTTGCCAAGGTAGAAGGAGTCAAACCTACAATAGAGGAGAATACTTACCAAGGCAGAAGGAGGCAACAGCGGTAGAAAGAAGGAGGTAGCATCGGCAGAAAGAAAAGGAGAGAACTTACAGAGGAGAAAACCTATAGAAGAGAGAACCTATAGAGGCAGAAGGAGGAAACTACAAAGGCAAAAGGAGAAACCTGTAGAGATAGAAGGAGGAACCTATAGAGACAAGAGAGAAATTGGCAGCAAAGAAGAGAACCTGCTGAGACAAGAGAGAATTGGCAGTAGTAGAGAGAACCTGTTGCAGAGAGAACTTGTAGCGTAAAGAACCTGCAGTAGAGAAAACTTAATGTTGAGCCTATCTTTGATGACTAATGTTGGATTTGTTGTTAACACCATCTCACACAGTTATATGTGTTGATTTGATGTTGTAAATGTCATTGAGATGTAATGAAGTCATTGGGAAAAACCGATGATGATAGGTCAACCCTGGCGTTTAGGGGTCAATATTGATCATTGACCATTGACCCTAAATTTTAGAATTCAAATCTGGTCGTTGATTGTAGGGCAACCTTTGGGAATCAACGCTGGTCGTTAATGAATGTGTAACCCTAATCTCAAGGCTCTATAAATACTCCTATGCATCTTGCAAGGAGAGGTGTGTGGATGCAAGAGAGAACATGTGTGCTACAGAATTTTGAGAGAGCTAGCCAAAGGAGAGAGAACAACAAACCTAAAGGCAAGGAGAGGGTGAATGGCCAAGGAGAGTGCAGCAACCACCAAGAAGAGGTAGCAAGGCAGCCACCTAAGGAGAGAAAGAAAGAGGGCAAGGTAGCCGGCCAAGGAGAGAAAGAAAGAAGGCAAGGTAGTCGATCAAGGAGAGAAAGAAAGAAGCAAGGCAACCGGCCAAGGAGACTGCAGTAGCCACCAATGAGAGGCAACAAGGTAGCCAGCTAAGGAGAGAAAGAAAGAGGGCAAGGCAGCTGACCAAGGAGACTGCAACAACCACCAAGGAGAGGCAGCAAGGCAGCCAGCCAAGGAGGAAAGAAAGAAAGCAAGGTAGCCAGCCACCCCCACCAGCAAACCACCAAGGTAGCAACCGGCAGGAGGTGGAGCAGCAGCAGAAGGGTCCTGCACCAATAACAAGAAAATAGCTGTAATGCATGGGGATAGCAGCAGTTGTATAGAGAAAACAGCTGCAGCGCATGGAGATAGCAACAGCGGCGCGAGAAGACAACAGCAACAGTGCAAGGAGACAGCAGCAACCTGCTCGGATAGCAGGAACAACGCATGCAAACAGCAATGGCAGAATGTACAGGCAATAGCAGCGTGTGCACGTGCGGACAGCGATAACAGCCCGTGCACATGCAGACAGCGATAGCAGCCCGTGAACATGGGGATAGTGATAGCAGCATGTGCGGACAGCAATAGCAGTGCTTGTAGGCAGCAATAGTAGAAAGTGCAGGCAGCAATAGCAAGCCGTGCCTGTGGGGACAGCGATAGCAGCCCGTGCACGTGTGGAGAACAATAGCAGCCCATGCACATGGGAACAACGATAGCAGCACGTGCGGACAGCGATATCAGCACGTACAGACAGCGATAGCAACATGTGCGGACAGCAATAGCAGGCCATGCATGTGCAGACAGCAGGAGCAGCACACACGGATAGCAGGAACAGTGTGTGCGGTAAGCAGCTGCCCATGCACGTGTGGACAGCATTAGCAGCATGCATTGACAGCAGCGGTGCTGTGCGCGGACAGCATTAGCAGTGTGCACGGACAGCAATGGCACCATGTGTGGACAGCAAGAGCAGTGCATGTGGACAGCATTAGCAACACAAATGAACAGTAGCAGCAGCATGTGTGAACAGCATTAGCAGCGAGCGGGGACAGCAGTGGCAGCATGCACGGACAGTAGTGGCAGTGCATACAGACAGTATAAGCAGCGCACACAGACAGCAACAGTAGTGCGCACGGACAGCAGCGGCATCACACACGGACAACAAGAGCAGCGCACACGAACAGCAGCAGTAGTGCATGCAAACAACATTAGCAGCACGCGCAGATAGCAACGGCAATGCGTATGGACAGCATTAGCATCGCATGCAAGCAACACCGGCAGCAGGTGAGACAACACTGACAACGAAGGAAGGAGAAGATCCATATTCTACTTTAGCAGTCTGTACACATTGAGTGATCGTTCTCCAGGAAAGGTTTTACCATAAACTCTTGATAAATTTGTTGAAAAAATAGGGTGAGATACCCTTGGAATGATCGAGAGATCGTTGTAAGTGGTTAAGGAGTAGTCCTTCCACAAGTGGTGAAGGAGTAATTCTTCCACAACATCATTGTATCCCTTTATAGTAAGAGTGGATTCTGTGATTTAGGAGGGATCTTATCACACCGTGGACATAGCTCACACATTATGGGTGAACCACGTAAAAATTGTTGTCTGTTCTTGGGTGCTTGCGCATTGATTTTTTAGTCGTATGATCATAGTCACATAAAGGAGAAAAATAAAAATTGGATCATCGGCTCTAACAAGTTACAGAGGTTAAATCTGGATCAATTTTTAAAAAGTGCATATTTCACACTGATTCACCCTCCTTTCAGTATGAGACCTAAAACAGTCCTCATCACTTATAGTGGAGAGAACCTGTTGATGAGAGCATGACAGGTAAAGGAAACTATAAGAGAGAAAACTATAAAGGAGAGCATAAGAAGTAGAGAAAATTGCAAAAGAGAAAACTGTAGAGGAGTGCAAAAGGTAAAAGACCCATAGTGTAGAAAACTGTGATTGGTAGTGTAGAAGGTAGAGACCAGCAGTGTTGGAGGCAGAGACTAGCAGTGCAAGAGGTAAAGACCGACAGTGCAGAAGGTAACGACTAATAGTGAGAAGGAGAAGATCTGTTTTTCTACAACAACTTGTGCATATTGAGTGATCTTTCTTAGGGAGGTTTTTGTCATAAACTTTTTATGTACTTCATGAAAAAGGGGTAGGAGACCCTTGGAGTGACTAGGAGACCAATCCTTTGAGTGATCGGGAGATCAACTCTTCTAGTGATCAGGAGATCATTATAAGTGGTTAAGGAGTGATCTTTCCACAACATTAGTTATATCCCTTGATAATAAGAGTGGATAATGTAATCTAGGAGTGATCCTATTGTATTGTAGGCATAGCTCACACATTGTGGGTGAACCACGTAAAAATTTTGTGTGTTCTTGGATGTTTGTGCTTACTTGATATCCATACAATTGTTCTCACATAAAGAAGCAAGATAAAAATTGGATCATCGACTTTAATAGGTCACAGAGGTTTAATCCGGACATATTTGTAAAAAGTGAGCATCTCACACTGATTCACCCCCTCCCCCTCTTAGTGTGGACCCACGAAGGCCCTTATCAGTAGTAGTTTACTTTGATGATATTTTAGTTTATAGCAAGAATTTGGATGAACATGTGAAACACTTGCATGTTGTGTTTAGTGTGTTAAGAGATGATTTATTGTATGTTAATCTCAAAAAGTGTACATTTTGTATGGAATCTATTGTATTTCTTAACTATATTGTTAGTTCACAAGGTATTAGTGCAGAAGGGGAGATGGTAAAGGTGATAAAGGATTGGCCTACAACTACAAATGTGAATAGGGTAAGAAGTTTTCATGGTTTAACAAGTTAAATTACATGGCTTGTATACATCTTTACCTATTCTTAACTAACCTTGCAATGATATTTCTATGGACTTTGTCTTAGGATTACCAAGGTCTTGAAGTGGTAAGGACAACATATTTGTTGTTGTTGATAGGTTTAGCAAAATAATTCATTTTGTTGCATGTTCTAAAACAAATAATACAATACATATTGCTTCTGCCTCCTTCTTTCTACCACTGCTGCCTACTTCTTTTTGTAGTCGTTGCCTCCTTCTATCGTGCACTCTCTCTCTCTTTTGCTACTAGAGGTTTTCTCCTTTTTGTTGTTGCTGCTACCTCCTTTTGCCTTGCAATCTCTCCTTCTCTTCTATTGCTAAAGGCTTTTTCCTTCTTGCTACTGCTATTGCCTCCTTCTGCCATGCACTCTCTCCTTCTTTTTTGTTGCTGGAGGCTTTCTCTTTCTCGCTAACGCTACAACTTGTTGAGTTTCCCTTTTTGCCTTTGTAGGTTCCTCCTTTTATAGGTTCTCTCCTCCTACCTCTGTAGGTTCCTCCTTTTATAGGTTCCCTTTTCTACAGGTTCCCTCCTCTGCAGGTTCTCTCCTTTGTAGGTTTTCTCCTATATAGATTCCTCCTTCTGCCTTTGCAAGTTTCTCCTTTTTTGATAGAGTCTCCCCTTAAAATCTTGTCTCACATTCCTCTTTATTATAGGCCTATTACTCTAGCACACACTAGCCTTGTGCCCATACTTACTATAGCTCTAGCAAAATCCTTCAAATCTAAATTTCTTCTTTCACCAAGTTTATATCCCCTATCTTCAGCTACTGTTATGGCAACTTTCTTTCCATCTTTGACAACTTGTCTCCTTTGGATAGTAGTTTTCATCACATCTTTCCTAACCCATTTTAGCTTGAGTTGGTTTCTCTTCTCCATAGCATCATTGTGTTTGCTTTCAGGTACAGACACAATTTTCTTCTTCATTTTTACCCTCTCATTTGGCTTTTCAATATAGCCAAGTCCTTTTTTCCCCACAGAATGAGGTTTTTGTTTACTTAGACACTTATCCAACTTTTTGGTAGCATCCTCCTAGATAGCATTTGCTAAAGAGGACTTTCCTTTCACTTCCATGACTTACAAAAAGCTTTCTTCATACATCTTCAATTTAGATTTAGCCTTGTGGAGCTTGGCTTACAAAATCAAAACTTCTTGCTTTTGTGCAATCACCTTAGTGTCAAGATTTTCGTGTATCTTACCTTGCTCTACCTCAAGCACATTTAGCTCCTTAATTCTTTTCAAATATGATGAGGACCTTCTTAGGTTTCACACTGAAAGGGGGAGGGGGTGAATCAATATAAGATGTTCACTTTTACAAATTTGTTCGGATTAACCTCTATGACTTGTTAGAGTCGATGATCCAATTTTTTATCTTGGTTCTTTATGTGGGAGCGGCCATACGGATATCAATCAAATGCAAGCACCTAAGAACACAACAATTTTTACGTGGTTCACCCACAATATGTGAGCTACGTCCACGATGTGATAGGATCACTCCTAAATCACACAATCCACTCTTGTTATTAAGGGATATAGTTATGTTGTGGAAGGATTACTCCTTAACCACTTACAATGATCTCTCGATCACAGAGTTGATCATCCGATCACTAGATGAGATGATCTCTTAATCACTCAAAGGATTGATCTTTTGATCACTCTAAGGGTCTCCTACCCTTTTTCATGAAGTTTATAAAAAGGTTAGTAACTAACACTTTCCTAAGAAGGATCACTTAATGTGCATAGGCTACTAATGTAGAAAGCAGATCTTCTCCTTCCTCACTACCGGTGCTACCTCAAATGCTGCCTTGACAGGTTCTTTTCCTTTGCTGCCGGTGTTGCCTTACCTATTGCCTTGGTAGGTTTCTTCCCTTGCTATCAGTGCTACTTCACTTGCTGCCTTGGTAGGTTTCTTCCCTTGTTGCCAGTGCTACCTCCCTTGCTACCTTGGCAAGTTACCTTACCTACTGCCTTGGTAGGTTACCTTCCTTGCTGCTAATGCTGCTTGACTTACTGCCAGGGCATATTTTCTCCTTTATAGCTAGTGTTGCCTGCCTTGCTACCGAGGTAAGTTTTCTCCTTTGCTGCTAATGCTGCTTGCACTGTTGTCAAGGCAAGTTTTCTCCTCCTGTTACTGGTGCTACCTGCCCTACTGCTGGGGCAAGTTTTCTCCTCCTACTACTAGTTTCTCCTTTTGCTGCTGGTGCTACCTACCTTGCTCCCAAGGTAAGTTTTCTCCTCCTATTGCTGGTGTTGCCTGCCCTACTGTAGGGGCAAATTTTCTCTTTCTGCTACTAATGCTTTCACTTATTGCTTGCTACTGGTTATGCCTACCCTTGCTACCTACTGCTAGTTGTGCCTGCACTTACTATTATTGCTGCGTGCACTTGCTGTTATTGCTGCCTGCCTTTGCTTGGTTTACAGGTTGCTGCACCTCTCCTTGATTGGTTTGCCAATTATTGCACCTCTCCTTAAGTGGCTGCTGCAACTTCTTCCTTGGGTGGCTGCTGCAACTTCTCCCTTTGGTTTGGCTGGCTGTTGCCTTCTTCTTCTCCTTTTGGTTTGGCTTACTACTACCTTCTTCTTCTCCCTTTGGTTGGTTGGTTGCTGTCTTTTTCTTCTCCCTTTGGTTGGTTGTTTGCTGTCTTTTTCTTCTCCCTTTGGTTTGGCTAACTGCTGCCTTCTTCTTCCTTTGGTGTGGCTGCTACACACCTTGTTCTCTAGTTTGGTGTAGCTACTACATGTCTCCTCTAGTTTTGTGTGGCTGTTACACGCCTCCTTTGGTTTGGTGTGGCTATTGCACGCCTTCTTTGGTTTGATGTGGCTACTGCACGCCTTCTCTAGTTTGGTGTGGCTACTGCACGCCTTCTCTGGTTTGGTGTGGCTATAACACGCCTTCTCTAGTTTAGTGTGGCTGCTGCATGTTCTCTTCTGATTTGGTGTAGCTGCTGCACGTCTCCTCTAGTTTAATGTGATTGTTGCATGCCTTGTTCTTTCTTTGGTATGGCACATGTTCTCCTTTGGTTTGGTGTGGCTATTGCATGTCTCCTTTACCGATCACCCACTTTGGCTTTAGGTTTGTCATTCACCTCTCCTTGGCTTTAGGTTTGTCGTTCACCTCTCCTTGGCTTTAGGTTTGTCATTCACCTTTGTAGCCCTTGTCGTTCTCTTAATTTTTCTATAGCCTACACATTGGTCTTGTAAGATGCATGAAGGTATTTATAAAGCCTTGAGATTAGGGTTGTATACTCATCAACAATCAGCATTGATTCCTAAGGGTTACCCTACAATCAACGGCGAGATTTGATTCCCAAAATTTAGGGTCAATGGTCAAGGGTCAATAGTCAACCTTGACCCTAAAATTTAGGGTCAACGGTTAACATTGACTCAACAACTTCATAGTTGACTTGCCATCAATGGTTTTGACCAATGATATCTCCGTATCTCAACGACATTCAAAACATCAAATCAACACGAACAACTATGTGAGATGTTGTTGACAACAAATCTAACATTAACCATCTAAGATGGGCTCAACAAAGTACTCGTTTTCTTTCACTTAGAGATCAGATTTTTCAACAACAGAATTTTTATTCAGCTTCTTAAGATGCTTTATCTCCTTTCCAATTTGCTATTTTTGTATAAACAAGCTCTCAATTCATTCTTAAGTTAATAAACCATCTCATTCTCTTCCTCTTCAGCTAATTCCATATCACTTGAGGATTCTTGTTCAACATCTACTTGTGCAACCATTATATTTTTCGCAACATCATCATCAGAATCATTATCAACTTCTTCTTTAGAATCTTTTCCATCTAATTTGCTCAAGAAATTTTTTCTTTTGAATTTAAAGAGTTTCTTTTTCCTTTTGGCACTTGAATTTCCAGTTTAGAATAGTTGGATTTCTTTGTTCTCCTCCTTAGAGCCGACTCATCATCATCATCACTATCTGTTTCTTTTCTCTTTGGTTATTTCACGACAAAGTGCCTAATGCCTCCACAACTAAAGCACTTCAAAGGTATTTTTCCCTTGTACTTCCCTTTTCCTTTCATCATATTTTTGGTGATGTATGTCATGACTTTATCAAATTTAATATCACCCTCTTCATTTTCAGAGTTACTAACAGATTCTTCTTCTTGTTCTTTAATCTCTAATTTCTTCATTGCCTTAAAGGCCAACTCCTTCTCTGTCGTAGACTTCTTTTCTTTCTTCATTGGAGCTATTCTCATTTCATAAGCTACTAATATACCATGTAAATCATCTAAGGGCAGCTTATCCAAATCTTTATTTTCTATGAAGGAAACTTTGGCATTGAAAGCTTTCAATAAGGTTCTAAGTATCTTCCTTATCATAATAGCATCGTTAATCTCCACTTTGTAGCCTCTAATAGAGTATACAATTTCATTTACTCTTGTAAAGAAGGCATCCACAAATTCATCATTCAACATCTTTATGTCTGCAAATATGCTCCTCCAGATTTGGAGCTTGGCTTCCTTCAGAAACTTGACTTCTTTATAAATATTCTTCAATTTGTCCTAAAATTGTTTGGTTGTGTTGCACCCTATCACTTTGGTGAATTTTTTGTCTAATAAGGAGGCATATAAGGAATTTCTACCCTTTCCATCACACTCTAAATCCTTCTTATCAGTAGGTGTCATAACAATACCTTCAACAATAAGGGTGAAGCCACTGACAGCAGATTCACCCACAATGTGTGAGCTACATCCACGATGTGATAGGATCACTCCTAGATCATATGATCCACTCTTGTTATCAAGGGATACAGTTGATGTTGTAGAAGGATCACTCCTTAACCACTATGGAAGGATCACTTTTTAACTATTTTTAACGATCTTTTAATCACTCCAAGGGTTGATCTCTTGATCACTCCAAGGATTTCCCACCTTTTCTCAAGAAGTACATAAAAATGTTTATGACAAAACTTCCCTAAGAAAGATCACTTAATGTGCACAGGCTATTATTGTAAAAAAATGGATCTTCTCCTTCTTACTATCAGTTTCTCTCCTTAAGCTTTGTCGGCCTCTCATCTATAACTTCTCGCCTTTTCTTTTTGTTGTTGCCACCTTTTTCTTTCTACCATTGCTACCTCTTTCTTTTTGTAGCTATTACCTCTTTCTGTCATGCACTCTCTTTTTCTCTTTTGCTGCTAGAGGCTTTCTCCTTCTTGTTGCCGCTACTACCTCTTTCTACCTTGCAATCTCTCCTTCTCTTCTACTGTTGGAGGCTTTCTCCTTTTCATTGCCGCTACTACCTCCTTTTGTCTTGCACTCTCTCCTTCTCTTCTACTGCTGGAGGCTTTCTCCTTGCTAACGCTATAGCCTATTAAGTTTCTCCTCACTGCCATGCCTTCACCTTTTTTTTTGTGGCTGTTCTTTGCAATTCTCGCTTTTTCCTTTTGGTGGTTGCTCTCTATTGTTGCAATCTGTTTCTCTATTACGTTTTTGTAGCTCACTCTTTCTTCCTCTACCATGCCCTCTCTTATTTTCTGTAGCACACTCTCTTGGCATTCTATAGCACTCACATTTTGTTCCTATGCTGAGCCTTCTTTTATGTTTTGTAGAACACACGTTTTCTTCCTCTGCCAAGCCCTCTCTTATATTCTGCAAAACATACATTTTCTTTTAATAGCTGCATGGAAATTTCTATGCCTTAAGTTTAGGGTTGCCCTACAATCAACGGTCAACATTGATTCCCAAGGGTTGCTCTACAATCAACAGTTAGCATTGATTCCTAAAATTTAGGGTCAACGGTCAGCATTGACTAATTGAATTTAGGGTTGACCTGCCATTAATGGTTTTGACAAACGATCTTATTGCATCTTAAGCTCCTTTTCCTTGATCACAATGCTTTTTGGAATATACTTAATAGATATAAATTGCACCTATGGGCAAGCCACAACTTGCATTGCTAGATCTTGAGCAATTTACTTAGCTTCTACCTTAACAAGCTGCTTATTGGCTGGTGCTGCCAATGCTTTGTAAATACAACAAACATATCTCAAAGGCACTTATAACATTGTTGAGCCCATCTTTGATGGCTAATGTTGGATTTGTTGTCAACACTATCTCATACAGTTATATGCGTTGATTTGATGTTATAAATGTCGTTGAGATGCAGAGAGGTCATTAGGAAAAACCAATGATGACAGGTCAACCTTGATGTTAAGGAGTCAATGTTGACCATAACTCTAAATTTTAAGGGTCAAGATTGATCGTTGACTGTTGACCATTGACTTTAAATTTTAGGACCCAAATCTGGCCGTTGATTGTAGCGCAACCTTTGGGAATCAACGATGACCATTGATGATCATGTAGCCCTAATCTTAAGTCTCTATAAATACCCTTATAGTCTTGTAAGAAAGGGTGTGTACTGTAAAAAATTGAGAGAGCCGGCCAAAGAGAGGTGAATGGCAAACCTAAAGCCAAAAGGAGAGGTGAACAACAAGAGAGGAGGTAGCCACCAAGGGAAAGCAAGGCAACCAGCCAAGAAGAGAAAGAAAGAGGGCAAGGCAACCGGCCAAGGAATGTGCAGTAGCTACCAAGGTGCAGCTGACCAAGGATGAAAGAAAGAGTGCAAAGTAGCCAGCCACCCTCACTAGCAAACCACCAAGGCAGCAACTGGTAGGAGGTGGAGCAATAGCCGGCTGGTGGTGGTGCAGCAACCTGTGAATCCTGCAACAAGGGAGACAAACTAGGAGGTCTTGCAGCAAAGGAGGCACACCAGAAGGTCTTGCAGCAAGGTTGACAATCCAGGAGCCTATACTAGAACCAGCAGCATAGGGAGCCTATACCAGAACTAGCAGCATGGGAGCCTATACCAGAACCAATAGCAAAGGGAGCCTATACCAGAACCAGTAGCCACCAGTAAGTCCGGCAGAAGGTGTTGAAGAACCAGCAACTGCACAAGGAGAGGTGCACATTGTAAGTTCGGCAGATGGTGGTGCAGCAGAAGGAGGTCCGGTCCCTACATCAACAAACCAGTAGCTCTGTATTAGTAGCACCAGCAGGAGGTCATTGCACCAGTAAACCAGCAGGCGTGCACTAACAGCACCAACAGGAGGTCCCTACACCAGCAGGAGTTTCCTGCACTGGCAACACGTCCAGGAGGTGTCCCTGCACCAGCAGCATGTCTAGGAGGGTATACTGACACTAACAGCATGTCCAAAATGGTATACCAACACCAGCAGCATGTCCCTGCACCGATAGCATATCTAGGAGGGACTACCAGCACCAGCAAACCCTCACCAAGGCAACATCCGCATCAGTAAGCCAACAAAGCAGCCAAGGAAGACAAAACAAAAGGAGGCAACAGCAGCCTGTGAGTCTAGCAGGAGGTGGAGTAGCAACACAAGGGTCTTGCACCAGCAACTAGCGTGCAATAGTAGGTGGTGCACTAGCAGACAACAGCAATGCACTAGGATAGTAGGAATAGCATGTGTGGATAGCAGCCACAGCGCTTGTGGACAGCAGCAACGCTTGCGTGGACAGCAACAGCAACGCACTGGGATAGTAGGAACAGCGTGTGTGGATAGCAGCAGCAACGCTTATGGATAGCAAGAACAATGTGTTCAGTAAACAGCCACAATATGTGCAAACAGCAGTAGCAACGCATGCAGACAGCATTAGCAGCACGCATGGACAGCAGCGGCAGCACGCATTAACAAAAGTAGCAGCATCCGCGGACAGCATTAGCAGCGACAGCAATGGCACCACGTGCGGACAGCAGCAGCAGCGCATGCGGACAGCATTAGCAGCACACATGGACTAGCAGTGCAGAACACTATGACCAGTAATGCAGAAGGTAAAGATCGACAATGCAGAAAGCTGTGACTGGTAATGTAGAAGGTAAAGACAAGCAGTGTAGAAGGCTGTGACCAACACTGTAAAAGGTAGAGACCCATAGTGTAAAAGACAAAGACTAGTAGTGCAGAAGGTAGAGACCAGTAGTGCAGAAGGCAAAGACCAGTAGTGCAGAAGGCAAAGACAGGTAGTGAGGATGGAGAGAACAGCAGAGTGAAAGGAGAAGATTAGTTTGCTGCCACAATAGCCAGTGCATATAAAGAGATCTTTTTCAAGAAAGTTTTTGTCATAAACATTTTGTGAACTTCTTTGAAAAAGGGTGGGAAACCCTTGGAGTGATCAAGAGATCATTGTTAATGGTTAAGGAGTGATCCTTCCACAACATCAGCTATATCCCTTGATAATAAGAGTGGATTGTGTGATTTAGGAGTGATCCTATCACATCGTGGACATAGCTCACACATTATAGGTAAACCACATAAAAATTCTATGTGTTCTTGGGTGCTTGTGCTTGCATGATATCCATACAGTCATTCTCACATAAAGAAGCAACATAAAATTGGATCATAAACTTTAACAAGTCACAGAGGTTTAATCTAAACAGATTTGTAAAAAGTAAGCATCTCACACTAATGCACCCCCTTCCCCTCTTAGTGTAAGACACAAAAAGGTCCTTATTAGTTATCTCCTTCTTGTTGCTGCTATTGCCTCCTTCTGCCTTGCACTCTCTCCTTCTCTTCTGCTGCTAGAGGCATTTTCCTTCTTGTTGACATTGTAGCCTGTTGTGTTTCTCCTCATTATCGTGCCCTCACATTTTCTTTTTGGTAATTGTTCTCTACAATTCTCGCCTTTTCCTTTTGGTGGTTGCTCTCTACTGTTCTCTCCTTTTCCTTTTTTGGTGGCTACTCTCTACTATTTCTCTATTATGTTTTTACAGCTCACTCTTTGTTCCTCTGTTGTACCAAACAAGAGAGAAAATGTGTAGTAGCCACACCAAACTAGAGAAGACATGCAACAGCCCTACCAAAGGGAGAAAAGAGTTGTAGCAGTTAGTAGCCACACCAAAAGGAGAAGAAGGCAGTAGCTAGCCAAAGCAAAGGGAGAAGAAGAAGGCAGCAACCGACCAAACTAATGAAAGAAGTTGTAGCAGCCACCCAAGGAAGAAGTTGCAGCAGCCACCCAAGGAAAAAGTTACAGCAACCAATTAAGGAGAGGTGTATAGTAAAAGGAAACTAGCAATTGCAACAAGAGGAAAGTAGCAGCAATTGTAGTAGCAAGGAAACAAGCAACAGTAGCAAAGGTAGGTAGCAATAGCAATATGGGCAGGAAGCTATAGTAGCAAGGGTAGGCAGCTCAACCAATAGATTGTAGTAGCAAAACCAGCATCTTATAGCAACACAACTAGCAACTTGTAGTAGCAGGCAATAAGTGCAAGCATAACCAATAACAGGCAGCAAGTGCAAGCACAACCAACAACTTGTAATAGTAGGCAGTAAGTGTAAGTACCAGTAGCAGGAGGAGAAAACTTGCCCTGGCAATAGAGCAGGCAGTAGAGGAGAAAACGTGCCCCAACAGCAAGTCAGGTAGCACTAGTAGCAAGGAAGAGAACCTACCAAGGCAATAGGTGAGACAGCATCAACAGCAGGGCAGCAAGAGAGGTAGCACTGGCAACAGGGGAAGAAACCTGCCAAGGCAGCAGGTGAAGCAATGCCGGCAACAGAGGAAGAAAACCTATAGCAAAGATAATTTGCAGGTATAAAGAACCTGCAGAGAAGAGATCGATAAAGTTTAAGCAATGACTGGCAATAAGAAAGGAGAAGATCCATTTTCTGCATTAGCAACCTGTGCACATTAAGTGATCCTTCTTAAGAAAGTGTTAGTTACTAACCTTTTTATAAACTTCATGGAAAAGGGTGGGAGACCTTTGGAGTGATCGGGAGATCATCTCATCTAGTGATCAGGAGATCAAACGTTAGAGTGATCAGGAGATCAACTTGTCAAGTGATTGGGAGATCATTGTAAGTAGTTAAGGAGTGATCCTTCCACACCATAACTGTATCTCTTGATAACAAAAGTGGATTATGTGATTTTGGAGTGATCTTATCACATCGTGGATGTAGCTCACACATTATGGGTGAACCATGTAAAAATTGACGTGTGTTCTTGGGTACTTGCATTTGATTGATATCCATATTCACATAAAGAAGAAATATAAAACTTGGATCATCAACTCTAACAAGTCACAGAGGTTAAATTTGGAAAGATTTATAAAAAGCAAGCATCTTACATTGATTCACCCCCTCCCCCTCTTAGTATGAGACGAAAGAAGGTCCTCATCAAGTGGTATCAAAGCTAGGTTCCCTCTGTTGATCCATTTTGCTTGCTTTGATCTAAAGTTGTTTAATGCTACTATGAATTTTTATTTTTACTGCTGGTTGATATCATGGATAATGTGAATAGTGTTAACAGCAAAGGAATTCCTACTTTAATGGACAAAATTATTAGTTATAGAAGAATAGAATGCTTCCATATCTAATCTCACTCGGTTTGGATATGTTTGAATTTGCTGTTAGTGGCTTTATCCTTATTGCTAAAGGTGATGTTATGACGCCTGCTAATAAAAAGAATTTAGAGTGTGATGGAAAGGAAAAAAATGCCTTATATGCCTCCTTATCAGACAAAGAATTCACCAAAGTGATAGGGTGCAACATAGCCAAACAAATTTAGGACAAATTGAAGAGTATTTATGAAGGAGACAAGGTTGTGAAGGAAGTCAAGCTACAAATATAGAGGAGCAGATTTGAAGACATAAAGATGCAAAATGATGAATCTGTGAATGCCTTTTACACAAGAGTCAACAAGATTATGTGCTCCATTAGAGGCTATAGAGAGGAAATCAACGGTGCTACTGTGGTAAGGAAGATACTTAAAACCTTATCAGAATCCTACAATACCTAAGTTCCTCCATAAAAGATAGAGATTTAGATAGACTGCCCTTAGATGATTTGCACAGCATATTGGTGGCTTATGAAATGAGAATAGCCCTAATGAAGAAATAAATGAAGTCTAAGGTGGACAAGGAGTTGATTTTCAAGGCAATTAAGAGATTAAAGACTAAAGACCAAGAAGAAGAATCCAACAGTAGCTTTGAAGAAGAAGATGGTGATACTGAACTGGATGATGTCATGGCATACATCACCAGAAATATAAGGAAAGGAGAAGGGAAGTATAAGGGAAAATAACCCTTGAAGTGCTTTAGTTGTGGAGACATAGGGTACTTTACTGTGAATTGCCCAAATAGAATAGAAGCAGACAGTGATGATGATGATGAGCTGGTCCCAAGGTGGAGAACAAAGTAATCTAGCTATTCTAAAGCTGGAAATTCAAGTGCCAAAAGGAAAAAGCAATTCTTCAGATCTAAAAAAGGAAATTATTTGAGCAAGCTAGATGAAGAAGATTCTGAAGAAGAAGTTGATGATGATTCCGACGATGATGCTACAAAGAATATGCTGGTTGCTTAAGAAGATGTTGAAAAAAATTCTTCAAGTGATGAGGAATAAACTGAAAAGGAATTGGATGAGTTGGTGCAATAACTTGAGAATGAATTGAAATCTTTTTTGCATAAAAACAAGTTGGAAAAGAGGTAAAGCATATCAAGAAGTTGTATGAAAATTTTGTTGTTAATAAATATGATCTTCAGGTGAAAGAAAAGGAGTACTTGAAGAGAATTGAGGAGCTGATTGTACTTAAGGCAGAGTAAGGCAAGATACATGAAGATCATGACACTAAGGTGATTGCACAAAAGCAAGAGGTACTGATATTGCAAGCCAAGCTCCATAAGGCTGAGTCTGAATTGAAGAAGCATGAAGAAAGCTTTATGTAAGCCTTAAACGTGAGAGGAGAGCCGTCTTTAGCAAATGCCATCAAGAAGGATGCTACAAAAAATCAGATGAGTGTCTAAGCAAATAAAGACCTCATTTCATAAGGAAGAAAGGCCTTAGCTATATCGAAAAGCCAAATGAGAAGGTAACAAAGAAGAAGAAAATTGTGTTTGTGCCTAAAAGCAAGCACAATGACGTGATGGAAAAGTGAAATCAACCCAAGTTAAAATGGGCTAGGAAAGATGTGATGAAAACTCCTAGCAAAAGGAGATAGGCTGTCAAAGATGGAGAGAAGGCTGCCACAACAGTTGCTGGAGACATGGACTTGGTGAAAGAAAAAAATCCAGATTTTAAGGATTTTGCTAGAGTTGTGGTAAGTATGGGCATGAGGCTAATGTGTGTTGGAGTAATGGGCCCATAATGAAGAGGAATGTGAGGCAAAAGTCTAGGGAGAGACTCTATCAAGAAAGGAATTGTCTTAGGTGAAAAAAAAGTCATATTCCACTTAGAAACAGATTTGATTTGTTAGGAGAAATCTATGGAAGATGTGAAAAGGTTGGACACATTGTCGAGGATTGCTTGACATTACTACCTGGTCAAGAAGTGCAAAGGAGAACACATACACATGCTCCTAATTCGGCCAAGAAGAATAAGAGGAAGATAAACGACTATGTTTGTGGAAGTAGCCTTAAAAGCTTTCAAGAAAGAAAAGCCATGGATCTTAGAAAATGGTTGCTCTTCACACATGACAAGAGACTCCAAGATGTTGAAGGGAGTAGCAAAATATAATGGAGGTTTAGTCAGATTTAGCAATGATGGTGTCTTAAAGATTAAAGGTGTTGGTGTTACTAAAATTGGTGCTAAAAAATTGAAATCGAAGGAAGTGTTTTATGTTGAAGGGCTAAAACACAATCTTATCACTATTAGCCAACTGTGTGATGATGGATATGAACTTACTTTCAGTAAGAGTGGATGCACAGTAACAGGATTAATTGATGGTGTTGTTCTTACTAAGGGTGAAAGAATAAATGGAAACATATACCAAGTTTCTAGAAGCAAAAACACATGCTACATGAGGACCAAAGATGAGAATTTGTTGTGGCATAGGAGATTGGGACATCTTGGACATAAAGGGCTAACAAGTTGTCCAAAAATGAAGCTATTAAAGATGTACCCAAGTTAAGAAGAGAAAGAGATGCAATTTGTAGCACTTTTCAAATAAGGAAGATGGTGAATGCTACCTTCAAAAATGTGGAGACTCAAACAAAGAAGTCATTGGAATTCATTCATTTAGATATATTCACCAAACCTTTATCAAAAGAGATGTTCTAGAGGGTAAGGCTGAATTTATGTGGTTAGCCACCTCTTAGAGACTGAGGTATGACTCCAACCCTTTTCCCTTTCCTTTTTTTATTATTCTTTGGATTTATTGGCAAAGGGGGAGATATTTTGCATAAATCCAAAGAGAGCATATATTGATCAAAAGGGGGAGTAGCTTGATACATAAAGGGGGAGAAATTATCAAGGTGGAGAAGCAGAAAAAAGGGAGAGTTGAAGGTACAAGTATATGCAAAAAGGGAAATGTATGTTTCAGGGGGAGTTGTGTATGTCAAAGGTTACTATTTATGCTTAATTGTTGATTTGTGGATTTAATGTGTTGCTAGCAAATCCATAGGGGGAGATTGTTGAGTCCATTTTTGATGGCTAATATTGGATTTTGTTAATAACATCTCATATAGTTGTTCTTGTTAATTCGATGTTATGAATGTTGTTGAGATGCAGAGAGGTCGTTAGGCAAAACTGTTAATAACAGGTCAACTCTAAAGTTGATGAGTCAATGTTGACTGTTGACCCTAAATTTTAGGGGTCAAGGCTGACCATTGACCCTAATGTTGACCACTGACCTTAAATTTTAGGAATTAAATCTAGTTGTTGATTGTAGGGCAACCCTTGGGAATCAATACTGACTATTGATGAGTGTGCAACCTTAATCTCATGACTTTATAAATACCTTCATGCATCTTGCACGACTAATGTGTGGGCTATCGAAAAATTGAGAGAATGGCAATAAGGGCTATAAAAAGAGAACCATATGTGTGCTACAAAAAATTGAGAGAGAACGTAAAGAGAGAACCAAGGAGAGGTGCAGTTGGCCAAGAAAGGTGTAGCACCAAGGAGAGATGTAGCCGTCAACATCCCTATTAAAGGGAGAACAAGGTGTAATAGCTGACAGCCACACCAAGGAGAGAAAAACGTGCAATAGCCATACCAAACAAAAGAGAAAAACATGCAGCAGCCACACCAGATCAGAGGAGAATGTGTAGCAACCAGCAGCCACACCAAACTAGAGAAGAACATGCAAAAGCCACACCAAACTTGGCACCAAACCAAAGGAGATGTGTAGCAACCTTAACAAAGGGAGAAGAGAGTTGTAGTAGCCGGTAGCCAAACTAAAAGGAGAAGAAGGCAGTAACTGGCCAAACTAAAGGAAGAAGAAGAAGGTAACTGCTAGCCAAAACAAAGGGAGAAAAAGGAGGCAGCAGCTAGCCAAACCTAAAGGAAAAAAAGAAGACAGCTGAGAAAAAAGGCCTAAGGCAAAGAAGGAGTTGGCCTTTAAGGCTAGGAAGAAATTAAAGATTAAAGAACATGAAGAAGAATCCGACAACAGTTCTAAAGAAGAAGATGGTGATACTAAATTTGATAAAGTCATGACATACATCACCAAAAATATGAGGAAAGGAAAAGGAATGTAAAAGGGAAAATTACCCTTGAAGTGCTTTAGTTGTGGAGGCATAGGGCACTTTGCTGTGGACTGCCCAAAAAGAAGAGAAGCAGATAGTAATGATGATGATGAATTAGCCTCAAGAAGGAGAATAAAGAAATCTAGCTATTCTAAAGCTAGGAATTCAAGTGCCAAAAGGGAAAAGAAACTCTTCAAATCCAAAAAAAGAATTTTTTGAGCAAGCTGGATGAAAATGATTCTAAAGAAGAAGTTAATGATGATTTCAATGATGATGTTACAGAAAATGTGTTGGTTGCATAGGTAAATGATGAAAAAGAATCCTTAAGTGATGAGGAATCAGCTAAAGAGGAAGAGAAAGAGTTGGTGCAGCAACTTGAGAATGAATTGAAAGCTTCTTTGCACAAAAACTACAAACTAGAAACGGAGATAAAGAATCTCAAAAAGCTAAATAAAAATTTTGATCTTGATAAATTTGATCTCCAAATGAAGGAAAAAGAGTTTGAAGCTAAATGTACTTCAGGCATAACAAGGCAAAATACATGAAAATCTTGGTGTTAAGGTGATTACACAAGAATAAGAAGTGCTAAATTTGCAAGCTAAGCTTCACAAGGCTAAATATGAATTAAAGAATGTTAATCTCATCTTTAATGGCTAATGTTGAATTTGTTATCAATTGCATCTAATAGATTTGTTCTTGTTGATTTGATGTTATAAATGCCTTTGAGATGTGTTTATTGTATTTACAAAGTGTTGGTAGTACTAACCAATAAGTAGCCTAATAAGTCAAAGGCTAAAGAAATTGCTCAGGATTTGGCAATATAGGTTATGGTCTACTTATAGGCGCAATTTGTATCCATTAAGGATATTTCTAATAGCATTGTGAAAAAGGAAAACAAGCTTGAAATGCAAAGAGATCGTTTGTCAAAATCGTTGATGGCAGGTCAACCCTAAATTCAATAAGTCAATGTTGACCATTGACCCTAAATTTTAAGAGTCAATGTTGACCGTTGACCCTAAATTTTAGGAATTAATGCTAACCATTGATTGTAGGGCAACCCCAAACTCAAGGCATATAAATGTCCATGTAGCTATCAAGAGAAAACATGAGTGCTACAGAACGCCAAAAGAGTGTGTTGTAAAAAATAAGAGAGGGCACAATAGAGGAAGAAAGAGTAGAGAAATAAATTTTTACAATA
The DNA here is from genome assembly GCA_021533255.1 of Ceriops tagal. Taxonomy (NCBI): domain Eukaryota; kingdom Viridiplantae; phylum Streptophyta; class Magnoliopsida; order Malpighiales; family Rhizophoraceae; genus Ceriops; species Ceriops tagal. Next base: position 9,487,333 of record CM038594.1, on the reverse strand, counting down.
GAGAGTAGCTACCAAATGGAAAAGGAGAGAACAGTAAAGAGCAGCCACCAAAAGGAAAAGGAGAGAACGACAAAGAGCAACCACCAAGAAGAGAAGGAGAAAGCCTCCAGCAACAAAAAAGAAGGGGAGATTGCAAGCCAGAATGAGGCAGTAGTGGCAACAAGAAGGAGAAAGCCTCCAGTAGCAGAAGAGAAGGAGAGAGTGCAAGGAAAAAGGAGGCAGTAGCAATAGCAAGACAGAGGAACCTACAGAGATAGGAGAGAATTGGTAATAGAGAAAAGAACCTACATAAGAAGGAACCTATAGAGGCATAAGGAAAACCTGTAGAGACAAAAGAAAACTGTTAGTAGAGAAGAGAACATATAGAAGGAGGAACTTGCAAAGGCAGAAGGAGGAACCTGTAAAGGCAAAAGGAGGAACCTATAGAGGTATGAGGAGAGAACTTGCAGAAAGAGGAACCTATAGAAGCAAAAAGAGAAACTTGCAAAGGCAGAAAGAGGAATCTATAAAAGAGAGAACCTGTAGAGGAGAGAACTTACAAAAGGAAAATGTGGCATAGCAGAAAACAACAGGCAATGGCACAACAAAAAACAACAGGCAGCAACACAACAAAAAATAACAGGCAATGACACAACAGAAAACAACAAGTAGTAGGAAGTTGTGATCGGTAGTGCAGAAGGTAAAGACCCAAAGTGTAGAAGGCAGAGATCAACATTCCAAACGACAAAGATCGGTAGTACAGAAGACAAAGACCAACAATGTAAAAGGTAGAGACCTGCAGTGCAGAAGGTAGAGACCAGCAGTGCAGAAGGTAGTAACCGACAGTGTAGAAGGTAGAGACCAGCAGTGTAGAAGGTTATGACCGATAGTGCAGAAGATAGAGACCCGTAGTGCAGAAGGTAGAGACCAGCAATGTAGAAGGCAAAGACTACTAGTGCAAATGGTAGAGACCGATAATAAGGAAGGAGAGAACAATAGAGAGAAAAGAGAAGATCAGTTTGCTGCCACAATAGCCTGTGCACATAGAGAAATCTTTCTCAAGAATGTTTTTGTCATAAACTTTTTGTGAACTTCTTTGAAAAAGGGTGGGAAACCCTTAGAGTGATTAAGAGATCATTGTAAGCGATTAAGGAGTGATCCTTCCATAACAATAATGGATCGTGTGATCTAGGAGTGATCCTATCACAGCATGGACGTAACTCACACATTGTTGGTGAACCACGTAAAAATTTGTGTGTTCTCGGGTGCTTGTGCTGGCTTGATATCCATATAGCCATTCTTACATAAAGAAGCAAGATAAAATCAGATCATAGATTTTAATAGGTCAGAAAGGTTTAATCTAGATAGATTTATAAAAAGTAAATATCTCACACTGATTTACCGCTTCCCTATCTCATTGTGCAACCCAAGAAGGTCCTTATCAAACAAGTATGAAGAGAGCTTTATGCAAGCCGTGGAAGTAAGAAGAGAGTCCTCTTCAGCAAATCCTATTAAGAAGGATGCTACCAAAAAGTTGGATGAGTGTCTAAGCAAACAAAGACCTCATTTCATGGGGAAGAAAGGACTTGGCTATATTAAAAAGTGAAATAAGAGGGTAGAAGAGAATAAGAAATTGTGTTTTTACCTAAAAGCAAAGACAATGATATTATGGAGAAGAAAAACTAACCTAAGTTAAAATGGGTTAGGAAAGATGTGATGAAAACCACTATTCAAAGGAGATAGGTTGTCAAAAACAGAAATAAGGTTGCCACAATAGGTGCTGAAGATAAGTGATATGAACTTGTTAAAAGAAGAAAATTCAGATTTAAGGGATTTTGCTGGTACTGTAGTAAGTATGGGCACAAGGCTAGTGTATGCTAGAGTAATGGGCCTATAATAAAGAGTAATGTGAGGCAAGAGTCTAAGGGGAGACTTTATCAAGAAAAAAGACACCCTCAAGTGAAAAAAGGTCAAATTCTACTAAGAAACATATTTGATACATTGGAAGAAACCTGTGGAAGATGTGAAAAGGCTGGACATACTACTAAGAAATGCTTGAAATTGTTGCTCGATCAAAGAATGCAAAAGAGAACACCTACATATGCTCCTATGTTTGGCCGAAGAAGAAAAAGAGGAAGGGAAATAGTTATGGTTGTGGAAGTAGCCTTATAAGCTTTCAAGAAAGAAAAGTCATTAAAGTTCCCAACTTATCCTTAGGATCTACTAGTTTGTAATACTGAGAGGGGGGAGTGAATCAGTATCACCACAATTCGCAATTCGCAAGTAAGTGAACAACTTCAACCTCTTGTTAAAAGCGAACTCTTTCTCAGACTCGACTAAGGTAGATCTATTGCTACCTACTAATCATAATAATCCCTAAAGTCACCTTTTAGACACCTTGCCTAACAGATAATTCGGATGTTCTTGTTTAGGTCTTCATTAGGTTATGGGTTGGCTGATACTTTAGCTGCGTTCACAACTCAATTCAAAACACAGAACGTAAAGCAAATTAAGGACACACGAGATTTACGTGATTCCGTCAATGACGTACATCCACTGTGGTAGGGACTCTCCCTAACTGAAATTATCCATTATACTTGAGAATTCTAGTTACAATGGATGTCTTAATCCTCTGCTCTTTTCACTATTGCAATTACTAAGCAAGTACAATATAAAGAGTGTCACTTACTGTGTCTACTTTTCTTCTAACTTGTCTTGCCTCTGTTGAATTGAAAGGCTGCTCCACTGCCGCTTAGAAGTTCACCGCAATGCTCTCTAACCTCTCTTGAAGAAATCTGGAAATACATTGAGTTCTTTCTGATGCTTCGCTGAATTTCTTCTCTAGGTTGTCTCACACAGCTCCTACTTTCACCGTCTCCTGGTTCCACGGTCTTACTGTTTCACGGCCTGCCCTCACACTTCTGGTCTATCACGCCATCGCACATTCTGGTCTCACGCCATCTCCTAATGTACACCCACGCTTCTGCTGCACTCCTGTCACAGCTTTGTTGGTCTCGTGTTTCAGGTTACCAGTTTTTGGTCTCCCTTTTCTGGTCACTCGTTACTGGTCTTCTTCCTCTTCGTTGGTCTCACACCTCACGCCTCACCCGTCCATTTCTGGTTTTCTTCCAGCCGATGGTCTCACGCCTTATGCCTCACCGGTTCGTTTCTGGTTTTCTTCTCTTCAAGGGGTGGGCATTTATGGTTTTGCCCTCACCTCACGTTTCTGGTTTTCTTCTCTTCCAGGGGTGGTGCATTTCTGGTTTTGCCCTCACCTCACGTTTCTGGTCTGTTGTCTTCTCTGGGTGGTCTCACAGATACCAGGTCTGGTCTCACCTAGTCTGGTGTCCAGGTCTGGTCTAGTCTAACGTCTCACCTTCCCTAGGTCTCACGTCTTCTCTTTCGGGTGGTCTCACGGATCTGATTTCTTCTCTTCCAAGTGGTCTGTGCTGGTGTTTCTGATTTCTTCTCTCCCGGTGGTCTGTGTTGGTGTTTATGGTTTCTTCTCTCTTCCAGTGATATCACATTTCTGGTTTCTTCTCTCTCTCCCAGTGGTGTATGTCTGGTTTGGTCTGCTCTTCCGGTGGTGGCTTTCTCTCTCTTATGGTGGTGGGTGCCTCCTTTTCTGGTTTGTATCCGTTTAGCTCTCCTGGTGGTGTGTCTTTGCCGTTTTGCTCTCCCGGTTCTCTCCAACATTTTGTGGTTTTTGTTGTCTCATGTCGCGTTGTTCTTCCGTGTACCTTTTTTTTTCGTCTGTGTCGCTTTTCTCTCTCGGGTGGTGAATTTCAGATTTGGCTCTCTCGGTGGTGAATTTCTCGTTGGCTCTCCTCCGGTGGTGTCTTCTTCTTTTTTTTTTTTTCGGTGGTGTGTGTTTGCCGAGTATTCAATTGTGTTGGCCTTACCCTAGTTTTGTCTTCTAAGGTCTTTATATACTCCCTTCCATACACCCTAATAAGGTTTATGTGGCAAATTTATGTTCTTGCCCTTACATGGCGAATTTACTTTCTTGCCCTTCCATGTGGCTTTACCTTCTTGCCCTTCCATGTGGCTTTACTTTCTTGCACACTTAAACCTAGTTGACAACAATTACAACCCATACAAGGCTGTGGGAACAATAGTCATGAATCTTGGACTGTGGCTGCTCTTCACACATGACAAGAGACTCCAAAGTGCTGAAGGAAGTAGTAAAATATAATGGAGGGTAACTCACATTTGGCAATGATGGTACCTTAAAGATTAAAGGTGTTGGTACTACTAAAATTAGTGTAAAAAAGCTAAAATCAGAGGAAGTGTTTTATGTTGAAGGGCTAAAACACAATCTAATTAGTGTTAGCCAACTTGTGATGATGGGCATGAAGTTACTTTCAACAAGAGTGGTTGCACAGTAAAGAGATTAAATGATGGTGCTGTTCTTACAAAAGGAGAAAGAACAAATGGAAACTTATACCAAGTTTCCAGTAGTAAGAACACATGCTACATGAGCACCAAAGGGGTTGAACAAATTATCTAAAAATGAAGCTGTGAAAGATATGCCCAAGCTGAGAAGAGAAAGAAATGCAATTTGTAGCACGTTTCAAAAAAAGGGGCCTATAAGACAAAAATCATTAAAGGGTGATAAGTACTTCATTTTTTTTATTAATGATTTTACAAGAATAACTTGTATTATGTTCTTGAAACATAAATCAGATGGTCTTAATAATTTCAAAAGCTATAAGAGGCTAGCTGAAAATCAATTGGGGAGAAGAATTAAAAGACATAGGACAAACAATAGAATAGAATACATTTGTAGTGAATTTGAAATTTATTTGGAGAAGCATGAATATACTAGTCCCTACACACCTCAACCAAATGGAGTGGTTGAAAGAAAGAATAAAAGCCTAGTGGATATGGCAAGGACCATGTTGGTTGAGTATAGTAACTCACATGGTTGTTGGAGAGAGGCTATCACTACTGCCACTCAAATTTAAAACAGATGCTTGATGAGACCACATATAAAGAAGACACCCTATAAGTTGTGGAATGGAAAGAAACCAAGTGTAAAACATTTTAAAGTATTTGGAAGTTTGTGCCTTATTAAAATCAAAGGCAAGAATGTTAGAAAATTTGATGAGAAGGCTAATGAAGGCATTTTGTTGGGCTATGTACCAAATGGAAGAGGCTTTAAATGTTATAACAAAAGGTTGCAAAAAATTATAGATAACTTTAATGTTAAAAAGTGATTGAAGATGGTTCCATAACGCAATCACAGCATAAGGAAGTTGAAGATGTTGTATGTGTTGAATCTATCTTTAATGACTAATGTTGAATTTGTTGTCAACACCATCTCACATGATTATATATGTTAATTTGATGTTATGAATGTCGTTGAGATGTAATGAGGTCATTGGGAGAAACCAGTGGTGACAGGTCAACCTTAGCGTTAAGGAGTTACTGTTGACCGTAACCCTAAATTTTAGGGATCAAGATTAACTGTTGACCATTAACCCTAAATTTTACAAAGTCAATGTTGACCATTGACCCTAAATTTTAGGATTAAAATCTGGTCATTAATTATAAGACAACGTGTGGGAATTAATGATGACTGTTGATGATCGTGTAACCTTAATCCTAAGGCTTTATAAATACCCCTAGGTGTCTTAAAAAAAAATAAGGGGCTATAGAAAATTGAGTGAATGGCAAAGGCAAGGTAGCCGAAGAAAGAGAGAAAGAAAAAGGCAGCAAAGTAGTCGGCCAAGGAGAAAAAGAAAGAGGGTAAGGCAGCTAGCCAAGGAGAGAAAAAAAGAAGGCAAGGTTGTCGACCAAGGGGAGGCAGTAAGGCAGCCAACCAAGGAGAGTGCGGCAACTACCAAGGAGAAGCAACAAGGTGTAGCTAGCCAAGGAGGAAAAGAAAGAGAGCAAGGTAGTCGGCCACCATACCAGCAAAACCCTCACTAAAACAGCAGCCATACTAGCAAACACCACGAAGACAGTAACCGTGCCAACAAACCCTTACCAAGGTAGCAGCATTAGCAAATGCTCACCAAGGCAACAACTACTCCAACAAATCAACAAAGAAGCTAAGGAAGACAAACTAGAAGGAGGCAGTAGCAGCCTGTGAGTCCAGCAGGAGGTAGAGCAGTAGTATAAGGGTCCTGCACCATCAACCAACGTGTAGCAGCAGGTGGTACACCAGCAAATAGTAGTAACGTGGGCTGATAGCTGCAATAGGGCGAGCAAACTGCAACAATACTGGAGGATAGCAGCAATGACACAAGTAGATAACAGCAGTGCGCTTGGATAGCAGAAATAGCGCATGTGGACAGTAGTCACAATGCATGGGGATAGCAGTAATGTGTGCAGACAAAAGCAACAACATGCGTAGATAGTAAGAACAGCGTGTGCAGATTGAGTGCAGATAATAGCAGCAGCACAAGTGGACAACAGTAGTTGCATGTACGGACAACAGCAGCAGTGCATGCGGACAACATTAGTAGGATGCACAAACAACAACAGCACTATGCATGGATAACAAGTGCAACGCACACAAACAGTAGTGGCAACGTGTGCAAACAGCATTAGCAGTGTGTGTGGACAATAACGATAACACATACAAACATCATTAGCATCGTGTGCAGGCAGCATTGGCAGCGAGTGAGACAACACCGACAATGAAGGAAGGAGAAGATCCATATTCTACTTTAGCAGATTGTACACATTGAGTGATCTTCTCCGGGAAACATTTTACCATAAACTCTTGATAAATTTGTTGAAAAACAGGGTGAGATAACCTTGGAGTGATCGGGAGATCAACTCCTTGATCAGGAGATTGTTGTAAGTGGTTAAGGAGTTGTCCTTCCACAAGTGGTGAAGGAGTGATCCTTCCACAACATTATTGTATCCTTTGATAGCAAAAGTGGATTGTGTGATTTAGGAGGGATCCTATCACACTGTGGATGTAGCTCACACATTGTGGGTAAACCACATAAAAATTGTCGTGTGTTCTTGGGTGCTTGCGCATTGATTTTTTAATCGTAAGGTGTCGCTCACATAAAGGAGAAAAATAAAAATTGGATTTTCGGCTTTAACAAGCCATAAAGGTTAAATCTAGATCGATTTGTAAAAAACATATATCTTACACTGATTCACCCCCCTTCTCAGGATGAGACCTAAAACAGTCCTCATCAAGTGGTATCAGAGTGGTTCCTCTATTGATCCAATTTTTCTACTTTAAAGTGAAGTTATGCATTACTGTGTGAGTTTTTATCTCTACTGCTACTTAAGATCATCGATAGCATGAACATCTCTACTGTTAATAGCAAGGGCATCCCTATGTTTGATGGACAGAATTATCAGTTATGGAAGAATACAATGCTCCTATATTTAATATCCCTTGGTCTTGATGTGTTTGAGTCTGCTGTTAATGGCTTCATCCCTGTTACTGAAGGTTATCATATGATGCCAACTGATAAGAAGAATTTGGAGTGTAATGGAAAGGCGAGAAATGCCTTATATGCCTCTATGTCCGATAAAGAATTCACCAAGATGATAGGGTGCAACACAGCCAAGCAAATTTGGGACAAATTGAAGAACATCTATAAAGGAGACAAGGTTATGAAGGAAGCCAAGCTGCAAATCTGGAGTAGCAAATTCAAAGACATAAACATGCATAACGATGAGACTGTGGATGCATTCTTCACTAGAGTCAACACAATTGTATGCTCCATTAGAGGCTATAGAGAGGAGATCCACAATGTTACTGAGGTAAGCAAAATACTTAAAACCTTACCGGAAGCTTACAATGCCAAAGTCTCTTTTATAGAAGATAAATGTTGTTCCCACAGCCTTGTATGGGTTGTAATTGTTGTCAATTAGGTTTAAGTGTGCAACAAAGTAAAGCCACATGGAAGGGTAAGAAGGTAAATTCACATGGAAGGGCAAGAATGTAAATTTGCATGGAGGGGTAAGAAAGTAAATCCGCCGTGTAAGGGCAAGAACGTAAATCTGCCACGTAAGCCCTATTAGGGTTTCATGGAAGAGATATATAAAGACCTTAGAAGACAAAAATAGGAAAAAAGGCCAACACATGTGAATACACGGCAAATAGAAGAGGAGTCGACAATATTGAGCATTCAGCAAAACCTAGACAACCGACCAACCAAAGAGAACACCAAACCTTACATAGAAGAACACCACCTGCAAAAAAAAAGAGTAGCCATCGTGAATAGTAACCGTCGCTGGAAGAAGAAGAAAAAATGAAAATTGACCAAAAAGAAGGAGATGCCGAAAGTAGGGGCTGAACAAAGAACAGCGAACAGAGGACAACCAAATTAGAGCCGTTGTCAGGGGGAAGGAGAGAAACCCATGAGGAACAGCACACCACTGGCACACCAGCGATCTATGAGGAGAAAACACGGTAGAGAGAGAAACAGATGGTCGAAAAAACAGAGAAACGGGTTGACAGGAGAGAAAATCGGTTACAACTAGACGGGGCTGGACGGCAAGACGAAGAAAAGCAGACCGGCGGAAGAAGAAACCAGATGACCATAGAAGAGAGAGATACCGACGGCAACAAAGAACAACCGTCGAGAGAGAGAAAGAGGAGACAACTGGAACAGAGAAGTCAATATAGCCAAAATCAGATCCAACTGGACAATGAGATAGATCCAGCTGGACAGTGAGAGAGATCCGGCTGAACGAAGAGAGAGAAACCATCGATAGAATCGAAGACAGACGAAGAGAGAGAAATCTGGTTGGATAGCAAGAGAGAGAGAAACGGATAGGTGAGCCGTGAGACAGTGAGATCGTGAGACAAGGAGACGGGTGAGACCATAAGACAGTGAAGCAGGAATTGTGTGAGATAAACTACGGAAGGCATTCGGTGAAGCATTGAACTCAACATATTTCCAGACTTCTTCAAGAGAGGTTAGAGAGTGTTGCAGTGAACTTCTAAGTAGCAGTGGAGCAGCCTTTCAATTGAACAGAGGCAAGACAAGCTAGAAGAAGGGTAGACACAGTAAGTGACACTTTTTGCATTGTACTTGCTTAGTAATTGCAATATTGAAAGGAGCAGAGAATTAAAGACATCCATTGTAACCTGTATTCATAAGTATAGTGGATAGTCTTGATAGAGGGAGAGTCCCTACCACCGTGGATGTACGTCATGTTGACGGAACCACGTAAATCTCGTGTGTCCTTAATTTGCTTTACGTTCTATGCTTTGAATTGAGTTGTGAACACAGCTAAAGTATCAGCCAACCCATAACCTAACGAAGACCTAAACAAGAACATCTGTATTGTCTATTAGGCAAGGTGTCTGAAAGGTGACTTTGGGGACTATTGTGGATTGAAATTGGGGATTAGTAGGTAGCAATAGATCTACCTTAGTCGAGTCTGAGAAAGAGTTCACTTTTAAGAAGTGATTGAAATTGCTCACTTACCTGCGAATTGCGAATTGTGGTGATACTGATTCACCCCCTGTCTCAGTATCACAAACTAGTAGATCCTAGGGAGAAGTTGGGAACTTCAATTGGTATAAGAGCACAGGTTCACCAGTTTAATGCTTAACAGCTTGGTGTACTAGTTTGAAGAGATCTAGAAGTTTGACTTGTTTAGCATATTGAGAACTGGAAGCCGGTACCAGCACTAGCACCACTTACAGCAAGAAGGTTCTAATCTTGCAAGGCCTCAAACTACCATATGTGGAGAGCAAGAATACAAGTGGTATTTGCAACCATGGGAATGAACGTGGTGAAATGTGTACAAGAGGGTTTTGTGGCTCCGGAAGAAGGTAAAGACCCAACCCCAGAGGCGTTAAGGCAGTTTGAGATAAATGGGAAGGCCTTAAACGTCATCATTTCAGCATTAACAGATGCTGAGTATGCTAAAGTTATGGATTGCAAATTTGCCAAGGAGATATGGGACAGATTGCAGAAAATCTATGAAAGTGATGGTAGAATGAAGGAGGCTAAGCTTCAAGTGTTCAAGGAGAGATATGAATCTCTCAGAATGCAAAAGAATGAGACAGTCCAAAAGTTCTTCACCAGGGTTATTGATGCTGTGAACGACCTGAGAAGTCATGGGAAGAACAAGAAGGACTAATCTGTTGTGAAGAAGATTCTGAGAATTCTGCCTGAGAGGTTTGCCTCAAAGGTCGTAGCCATAGAGGAGAGTAGAGATCTCAATTCTATGTCTCTGCATGATCTCCAGTGCAATCTTATTGCATATGAGATGAGGATAAAGTCAATTGAGAGCTCCTTAACATCAAAGGTATCAAAGGAGGCAGCTTTCAAAGCTATGACGCACTTAAAGATAAAAGAAGAGGAAGAATCATCTAGTAAGGATGATGATGATGGGAAGAAAGTGAAGGTGAAGTATTGGCATCCTTCACAAGGAAATTCAAAAAGGGGTCTAAGAAGGGAAAAGGAAAGTTGGCCTTGAGATGCTATCATTGTGGGAAGACTGGACACTTTGTTTCTAAGTGCAAAGTGAAGCTTAATGATGAAGATGAGGATGATGATGATGAGTCGAATTTAAGATGGAGAAGATCATCATTCAAATCAAAGAAGTCCAGTAAAAGCACTGCCAACCCACAGAGGAAGAAGAGAGACTCGTTCAAGAGTTATGTGAGTCAGACAAAAGAAGCTGATAAGGAGGAAGATGAAGACTCATTAGATGAGCATGTCTTTATGGCATCAGAACAAGGTGGTAGCTCAACCTCTGAAGAGGAAGAGGAGGTTGATGAAGAAGATCCAGATCTTGAAGCTGAGTTGGAAGCAGCTTCAAAGGAGATAATTAGAAGGGGCAGAACCATAAAAAGGTTGGAGGTTCACATAAAACAAGTTGAAGCAAAGTTTGAGGAAGCTGAAAGTCAAAATGATGAAATAAGGGCTGAACATATTGATTTGAAGAGAAGATTTGAAAAACAAATCAAAATATGTGAAGACGTTACAATGGAGCTTGGTTCAAGGGCTTCAAAAATTGAAGGAATGGAGATAGAGTTGCTAAGACTTCAGCAACAACTCAAAAGTAGTGAAGAGAACTTGCAAAAGCTTGAAATGATAGGAGAAACAAGTTCTGTAAAAGGAAAGAAGAATAAAGAGAAAGTGCAGCAATCTGAGGCTGCATTGGCAAAAGGAAATAAGACTTTGCCATAGAAGATGAAAGAGAAGGCTGTGACTCAGGTGAAGATAACTGAAGAAGAGAAGACAGTTATCAAGCCAAAGCCAGGGCCAAAAATGATGGATATTGTTAAAGAGCAATAGCCCATAGCTGCGGGCACTAACAAGGATTATTGGTGGAGGCCCAAACCAGTGATTTCAAAGAACAAGTTTGTTATATTGGCAGACTTGGAGCAGTGTGAAAGGTGCGGGCAGGATGACCATAATGCCAAGAAATCCATGACACTTCTCCCTGAGCAAGAGAAGGCACTTAATGGCATAGTAAAGACAAGCGGTGCAGTCAAAGCTGTGAAAAAGGAGAAAGCTATCTTTCAGCCAGTTTAGAAGAAGGAATACAGAGCAAAAAGGGAGGTAGCTAATATAGTTGAAATTGCACTAAAGGCTGATTGCAAGGATAAGCAGTGGATCCTTCATAGTGGATGCACTTCACACATGACGGGAGACAAGAGTAAATTGTCAAAGCTAAACAAATCAATAGAAGGTAGAGTCAAGCTTGGCAATGATGATTCATTCAGCATCAGTGGTTAGGGGTCAGTAAATATTGGAGAAGGAAAGCTGAAAGATGTTCTGCACGTTGAAGGACTCAGATATAATCTAGCATCCATCAGCCAACTATGCAACAATGACCATAAAGTGATATTCACAAAAACAGGTTGCCAAGTAAAGAGTAAAGAAGGTAATACTGTTGTAGCAGGGAAGAGAACTGCTGGAAATTTGTATGCGATTGATGAAGAAAGAGATCCTCTTGCAACTAAGACTGTACAAGAAAGAAAGCCAAAGAAAATGTGGATCAGCGCTCATCAAGAAAACCAGATCATAAGTGACCCATCAACAGGAGTTACAATAAGAAGAAGAATTGTGGGAGCTACTGCTTTACTCTCACAAGTTGAACCTAAATCTGTTGAAGAGGCTGCACAAGATTTAACTAAATCTCTGTCCACAGAGCTGTTTGAAAAGCACAGAATGAGTCTGTCAGTGCAAATGCCTGCTCAAGCCTGAAGTTCAGGTGAATCCTCCATCTCCATTTTGCAAGTTTTTCAGATTTGTAATTGGTTGGCAAAGGGGGAGAGAAGCAACAGTGCAGGGGGAGCTGTTAAGAAAGGGGGAGTGCATATTTAGGGGGAGTTGAAACTGCTGCATAGTAGCTTTTGTTATGAGTGTTGCTAACAATTACAAAGGGGGAGATTGTTGTTCCCACAGCCTTGTATGGGTTGTAATTGTTGTCAACTAGGTTTAAGTGTGCAAGCAAGTAAAGCCATATGGAAGGGTAAGAAGGTAAATCCATATGGAAGGGCAAGAACGTAAATCCGCATAGAGGGGTAAGAAAGTAAATCCACCGCGTAAGGGCAAGAACGTAAATCCGCCACGTAAGCCTTATTAGGGTTTCATGGAAGAGATATATAAAGACCTTAGAAGAAAAAAATAGGGAAAAAGGCCAACACAATTGAATACACGGCAAAAAGAAGAGGAGTCGGCAATATTGAGCATTCAGCAAAACCTAGATAACCAACCAACCAAAGAGAACACCAAACCCTACACAGAAGAACACCACTTGCAAAAGAAAAGAGTAACCATCGTGAATAGTAGCCGTCGAGTGAACTGTAGCCATCATGAATAGTAACCATCGTTGGAAGAAGAAGAAAAAACAAAAATTGACCAAAAAGAAGGAGACGCCGAATGTAGGGGTTGAACGAAGAACAGCGAACAAAGGACAACCAAATTGGACCCGTCATCGGGGGCAAGGAGAGAAACCTGTGAGGAACGGCACACCATCGGCACACCAGCGATCTACGAGGAGACAACATAGTAGAGAGAGAAACAGATGGTCGGAAAAACAGAGAAACGGGTCAACAGGAGAGAAAACCGGTTACAGCTAGATGGGGCTGGACGACAGGACGAAGAAAAGTAGACCGGTGAAGGAAGAAACCAGACGGCCATAGAAGAGAGAGATACTGACGACAACAAAGAACAACCATCGAGAGAGAGAAAGAGGAGACGACCGAAATAGAGGAGTCGATACAGCCAAAATCAGATCCAACTAGACTGTGAGATAGATCCGGCTGGACAGTGAGAGAGATCCGGCTAAATGAAGAGAGAGAAACCACCAGCAAAATCAAAGACGGATGAAGAGAGAGAAATCCGGTTGGACAACAAGAGAGAGAGAAACGGACAGGCGAGCCGTGAGACAGTGAGATTGTGAGACAAGGAGACGGGTGAGACCGTAAGACGGTGAAGCATTGAACTCAACATATTTCCAAACTTCTTCAAGAGAGGTTAGAGAGCGTTGCGATGAACTTCTAAGCAGCCGTGGAGCAGCCTTTCAATTCAACAGAGGCAAGACAAGCTAGAAGAAGGGTAGACACAATAAATGACACTCTTTATATTGTACTTGCTTAGTAATTGCAATATTGAAAGGAGCAGAGAATTAAAGACATCCATTGTAACCTGTATTCACAAGTATAGTGGATAGTCTCGGTAGAGGGAGAGTCCTTACCACTGTGGATGTACGCACGTTGACGGAACCACGTAAATCTCGTGTGTCCTTAATTTGCTATACGTTTTGTGCTTTGAATTGAGTTGTGAACGCAGCTAAAGTATCAGCCAACCCATAACCTAACGAAGACCTCAACAAGAACATCCGTATTGTTTATTAGGCAAGATGTCTGAAAGGTGACTTTGGGGACTATTGTGATTAGTAGGTAGCAATAAATCTACCTTAGTCAAGTCTGAGAAAGAGTTTGCTTTTAAGAAAAGATTGAAGTTGTTCACTTACCTGCGAATTGCGAATTGTGGTGATACTGATTCACCCCCCCTCTCAGTATCATAAACTAGTAGATCCTAAGGAGAAGTCGGTAACTTCAATAAAGATCTGGATAGGTTGCCCATAGATGACATGCATAGCATATTAGTGGCTTATGAAATGAGAATAGACCTAATAAAGAAAGAAAAGAAGTCTAACGTGGAAAAGGAGCTGGCTTTCATGGTAATGAGGAAATTAAAGATTAAAGACCAAAAAAAGGGGTTCGATAGCAGCTTTGAAGAAAAGGATGGTGATACTAAGTTGGATAAAGTCATGGCATACATCACCAGGAACTTGAGGAAAGGAAAAGGGAAGTACAAGGGAAAATTACCCTTGAAGTGCTTTAGCTGTGGAGCAATTGGACACTTTGTTGTGGACTGCCTAAAAAGAAGAGAAGCAAATAGTGAGGATGATGATGAGTAGATCCCAAGGAGGAATACAAAGCAATCCAGCTACTCTAAAGCTAGAAATTCAAGTGCCAAAGGGAAAAAGAAGTTCTTTAGATCCAAAGGAAGAAATTTCTTGAGCAAGCTGGAGGAAGAAGATTCTAAAGGAGAAGTGATAATGATTTCGATGATGAGGCTTTAAAGGATGTGCTAGTTGCTCAAATAGATGATGATCATGAATCTTTAAGTAAAAAGAAATCAACAGAAGAGGAAGAGGATGAGTTGTTGGAACAACTTGAGAATGAGTTGAAAGCTTGTTTGCGTAAAAATAGCAAGCTGGAAAAAAAGGTAATTCATCGTAAGAATTTTTGTGAAAATTCTTTTGCTAATGAATCTAATCTCCAGGTGAAGGTAAAGGAGTTTAAAGCAAAAGAGGAGTACTTGAAGAGAATTAAGGAGCTAGGCATACTTAAGGCAGAGCAAGCCAAAATCATGAAGACCTTAGTGCTAAGGTAATTGCACAAGAGCAAGAGATGCTAACTTTGCAAGCCAAGCTTCACATGGCCGAGTCCAAGCTAAAGAAGCATGAAGAAAGCTTTGTGTAGGCCATAGAAGTGAAAGGAGAGTCATCATCAGCAAATGCCATCAAGGAGGATTCTACCAGAAAGTTGGATGAGTGTCTAATCCATCAAAGACCTTATTCCATGAGGAAGAAAGGACTTGGCTACATTGAAAAGCCAAGTGAGAAGGTAGAAGAAAAGAAGAAAATTGTGTTTGTGCTCGAAAGCAAGCATAATGATGTAATGGAGAAGTGAGACCAATCCAAGTTAAAATGGGTTAGGAAAGATATAATGGTGACTCCCATCTAAAGGAGATAGGCTGTTAAAGATCGTGAGAAGGTTGTCATACCAATTACTAAAGAAAGAAGACATGAACTTGGTAAAAGAAATAAATCTAGGTTTGTAGGTTTTTGCTAGAGTTGTGCTAAGTATGGGCACAAGGCTAATGCTTATTGGTATACTCGACCTATAATAAAGAGAGTGTAAGGCAAGAGTCTAGGAGGAGACTCTATTAAGATAGGAGGCAGTCTCAGGTGAAAAGAAGTCATATTCCACTAAGAAATAGGTTTGATTTGCTGGCAGAGTTCTGTGGAAGATGTGAAAGGGTTGGACACACTACAGAGGATTGCTTGACATTGCTACTAGGTCAAAGAATGCAAAGGAGAACACTTACACATGCTCCCACATTTAGCCAAAAAAGAAGAGGAAGAAGTGAAACGTTTATGGTTGTAGAAGTAGTCTTAAAAGTTTCCAAGAAAGAAAGCCATGGATCCTAGATAGAAGATGTTCTTCACACATGACAGGAGACTCCAAGATGTTGAAAGGAGTAGCCAAATATGAGGGTCAGTTAAATTTGGCAATGATGGTGCCTTAAAGATTTAAGGTATTAGTGCTGCTGAAAATGGTGCACAAAAGTTGAAATCGAAGAAAGTACTTTATGTTGAAGGGCTAAAACACAATCTCATCAATGTTAGCCAACTTTGCAATGATGGACATGAAGTTACTTTTAATAAGAGTGGCTGCACAGTAAAAAAGACTAAAAGATGGTGCTATTCTTACTAAAAGTGAAAGAACACATGGAAACTTGTACTAAGTTTCTAAGAGCACAAACACATGCTATGTGAACACCAAAGATGAGAACTTATTGTGGCATAAAAGATTGGGTCATCTTAGACAAAGAGGCTGAACAAGCTATCTAGAAATGAAGTTGTGAGAGATGTATCGAAGCAAAGAAGAGAGAGAGATGTAATTTGCAGCATGTGTCAAAAAGGGAAGATGGAGAATGCTCCCCACAAAAAAGTGAAGATTTAAATGAAGAAGCCATTGGAGCTCATCCACTCAGACATTTGTGGGTCTATGAGACAAAGGTCAACCAAGGGTGATAGGTATTTCATCTTCTTCATTGATGATTTTACAAGAATGACTTGCATTAAAGATCTAAATGAAGAAGCCATTAAAGCTCATCCACTCAGACATCTGTGGGCCTATGAGACAAAGTTCAACCAAGGGTGATAAGTACTTCATCTCCTTCATGGATGATTTTACAAGAATGACTTACATTATGTTCTTAAAACATAAATTAGAGGCTCTCAACAATTTCAAGAGCTACAAGAGGCTGGCTGAAAACCAATTGGGCGGAAAAATTAAAAGGCTCAGGACAGACAATGAGACAAAATACACATGCGGTGAATTTGAAGATTATTTGGAAAAGCATGGAGTAAAGCATGAATATGCTAGTCCTTTCATACCCTAACAAAATGGAGTAGCCAAAAGGAAGAATAGAAGCTTAGTGGTGATGGCAAGAACCATGTTGGCTGAGCATGGTACATCACATGGCTTCTAGAGAGAGGCTATCACCACTACAACTCAAGTTCAAAATAGATGCTTGATGAGACCACAAATTGAGAAGACACCTTATGAGCTGTGGTATGGAAAAAAGCCAAGTGTAAAACACTTTAAAGTGTTTAAGAGTTCGTGCCTTATTAAAGTCAAAGGTAAGCAACTTGGCAAATTTGATAAGAAGGCTGATGAAGGCATATTCTTGGGCTATATACCAAATGGAAGAGGCTTTAGGTGCTACAACAAAAGGTTGTTGAAAATGGTGGACAGTTCTGATGTTAAAGTGATTGAAGATGGTGCTACAATGCAATCATAACATGTGGAAGTTGAACATGCCATGTATGAGAATTGAAGAGAGTCCGATAGTGATGAATCCAAGGCCATTCATTGTGAGGAAGATGTTGATTCTTGAGTTACAAGTGACGAAGAAAAAGAATCAAGGCATTTCTAAACTTATAAAAGAGTTAGAGCTGAAGTTGAGGTCAAAAAAATTATTGGCAGGGAAGAGGACTTTGTGCAAAACAGAAGAAGACTAAAGGGTGGTGAACAAACATCATTGATTTTTTAGGTTGAACCCAAGTTCGTGGAAGAAGCACTAAAGCACAAGGAATGGGTGTATGCTATATATGAGGAGCTTGACCAAATTGAAAAGAACAACACTTGTTGTTTAGTACCATGACCTAAAAGGAAAAACATCATTGGAACCAAGTGGGTGCTCAAAAATAAGCTCAATGAAAAAGGTGAAGTGGTAAAAAACAAGGCAAGACTTGTCTACAAAGGCTACTTACATGTAAAAGGTGTTAACTTTGAAGAGACCTTTGTTCCAATGGCCAGACTTGAAGCAATTAGAATATTTATGGCCATTGTTGCTTAGAGGAACTACAAAGTCTATCAAATGGTTGTGAAATCTACATTTCTGAATGGAAAGCTTAAAAAGGAGCTATTTATCAAACAGTCTGATGGTTTTATAGTTGATCATGATGGTTTAAGTGTGTGCAGAGTGAACAAGGCTTTATTTGGCTTAAAGCAAGCTCCAAGAGCATGGTCTTCCAAGCTGGATACATGTCTTAAGAATATGAAGTTCAGAAAAGAGAATGTAGATTGCAACCAATATATAAAGGAAGACAACTAGGGCCAGTTAATTGTTGTGGTCTATGTTGATGACATAATCTTTGCTATAGAAAAGGAGGCCCTGTGCGCTACCTTTTCCGAGCAAATGAAAAAGAAGTTTGAGATGTCCATGCTTGGTGAAATGAAATTCTTCTTAGGATTACGGGTGTTGCAAAGCAAGGCTAGAATTTTTCTCTCCCAAGAAAAATATGTTTATGAGCTGTTAAAACGGTTTGGGATAGAGAACTTTAAAGAAGTAAGCACTCCCATTACGGTTAGAACTAAGTTAAGTAAGGATAAAGAATGCAACATGGTTGATCAAAAGGAATACATGAAGTTGATTGGAAGCTTACTGTATTTGACAGTATTAAGGCCTAATATTGTTTTTGTTGTAACCCTTTGTGCTAGATTTCAAAGTAACCCCAAGAAGTCCCATCTTGTGGTAGCTAAGAGAATTCTAAGGCATGTGAAGGGCACAAAAAATTATGGGCTGCTTTATGATAGGAGTAGACAACTTAATCTATATGGGTATACAGATGCAGATTGGGTTGGAAATTATGAAGACAAAAGGTCAATGTTAGGTGATGCATTTTATTTGGGCAGTAGATGTGTTTCATGGCATGGCAAGAAGAAAAATTTAATGACTCAGTACTGCAGAGGCTGAATATATGGCTACGACTCAAGTTTGTACTCAACTGCTACGGATGAAACAATAGGTTGAAGATATAAAAGTGGATGCATAGCTACCATTGCTGATTGGCTGTGACAACTAGAGTGCCATCAATTTGTCAAAGAATCTTGTCCAACACTCTAGAACTAAACATATTGAAATCAAGTACCACTTCGTTAAAGAAAAGGTGGAGAAAAATGAAGTAAAGCTAGAGTATATGCCTACTGCGGAGCAAGTGGCAGATATATTCACTAAACCTCTGTTGAAAGAGATATTCCAAAAGTTGAGGCTGACCCTATATGTTCAACCAACCCCTAAAGGCTGAGGTTTTTTCTAACCCTTCTCCCCTTCCCTCAACTATTATTCTTTGGATTTGTTGTTAAAGGGGGAGATATTTTGCATAAATTCAAAGAAAGTGTATACTCATAAAAAAGGGAGTAGTAAGTGATGCATGTTTCAGGGGGAGCCAAATGACTTTGTGTAAGGGATGTTGTGCATAGTTGGATTTAATGTGTTGCCAACAAATCCAAAGGGAGAGATTGTTAAGCCCATCTTTGATGGCTAATATTGGATTTGTTGTCAATACCATCTCACACGGTTATATGTGTTGATTTGATGTTATGAATGTCATTGAGATGTAGTGAGGTCATTAAGAGAAATCGGTGATGACAAGTCAACCCTGGCGTTGAGGAGTCAATATTGACTGTGACCTTAAATTTTAGGGGTTAAGATTGATCGTTGATCATTGACCATTGACCCTAAATTTTAGAAAGTTAATGTTGATCATTAACCCTAAATTTTATGACTAAAATCTGGCCATTAATTGTAGGGCAACATGTGGGATTTAATAATGACCGTTGATGATCTTGTAGCCCTGATCATAAGGCTCTATAAATACCCTTAGGTATCTTGAAAAAGAAAAGGGCTATAGAAAATTGAGTGAACTGTAAAGGCAAGGCAGTTAGCTAAGGAGAGGAAGAAAAAGGTAGCAAAGTAGCTGACCAAGGAGAAAAAGAAAGAGAGTAAGGCAATAAGCCAAGGAGAGAAAGAAAGAAAGCAAAGCTGCCAGCTAAGGAAAGTGTAGCAGCCACCAAGGAGAAGTAATAAGGTATAGCAGGTCAAGGAGAGTGCTGCAGCCACCAAGGAGAAGTAATAAGGTGCAACCATCCAAGGAGGAAAAGAAAAAGAGCAAAGTAGCCAACCATCATACCAGCAAAACCCTCACCAAGACAGTAGTTGTACCAACAAACACCTTCAAAACAACAGCCGCACTAGCAAACCCTTAACAAGGCAGCAGCCAACACCAATAAATCCTTACCAAGGCAACAGCCACACCAGTAAACACCACCAAGGCAGCAGTCACACTAGCAAACCAACAAAACAGCCAAGGAAGACAAACCAGAAGGAGGCAGTAGTAGCTTGTGAGTCTAATAGAAGGTAGAGCAGTAGCACAAGGGTCTTACACCAGCAACTAATGTACAATAGCAGGTGGTGCACCAATAGATAGCAGTAGCGCATGCTAACAATAGATGAGTAGACAACAATAGTGCAAAAGGATAGCAGTAGAGGCACAAGTAGACAACAGTAGCGCACTTAGATAGTAGGAATAGAAAGAATAGTGTATACAAAGTGTGTGCAGATAGTAGCAACAGTGCAAGTGGACAGCAGTAGCTGTGCATGCGGACAGTAGGAGTAGTGCGTGTAGCACGCATGTAGACAACAATAGCAGCGCGTGCAGACAGCATTAGCAGTATGCATAAACAGCAGTGGCACCATGCATAGGCAGTAGGAGTAACGTACACAAACAGTAATCGTAGTGCATGTAGACAGCATTAGCAGTATGCATAAACAGCAGTGGCACCATGCATAGGCAGTAGGAGTAACGTACACAAACAGTAATCGTAGTGCATGTAGACAGCATTAGCAACAAACAGCATTAGCAACGTGCACAGACAGCAACAACAATGCGTAAGGACAGCATTAGCATCGTGTGCAGGCAGCACTGGTAGTGAAGGAAGGAAAAGATCCATATTCTACTCTAACAATCTGTACACATTGAGTGATTATTCTCCAGGAAAGGTTTTACCATAAAATCTTGATAAATTTGTTGAAAAACAAGGTGGTGAAGGATTGAGAGATCGTTGTAAGTGGTTAAGGAGTAGTCCATCCATAAGTGGTGAAGGAGTGATCCTTCCACAACATTATTGTATCCCTTGATAGTAAGAGGATTGTGTGATTTAAGAGGGATCCTATCACACCGTGGATGTAGGTCACACATTATGGGTAAACCACATAAAAATTGTCGTGTGTTCTTGGGTGCTTGTGCATTGATTTTTTAGTCATATGGTTGCGCTCACATAAAGGAGAAAAATAAAAATTGGATTATTAGTTCTAATAAGTGTTGTTCCCACAGCCTTGTATGGGTTGTAATTGTTGTCAACTAGGTTTAAGTGTACAAGAAAGTAAAGCCACATGGAAGGACAAGAAAGTAAATCTGCCACGTAAGAGCAAGAACGTAAATCCGCTATGTAAGGGCAAGATAGTAAATTCGCCACAAGTAAGCCCTATAAGGGTTTCATGGAAGAGAGTATATAAAGGCCTTGGAAGACAAAACTAGGGTAAGGCCAACTCAATTGAATACACGGCAAAAAGAAGAGGAGCATGGCAAAGAAAAACCCGACAGACGAAGAGAGAGAAAAAGGGAGAAGAGGAGCAGCTAATGGCTGAGTGAAAAGGAACTGACGGCAACAAAATATATAGTCGAGAGAGAGAGAGCAAATAGGGTAGCCGTTGACGGGAAGAAGAAGGGTGTTAGCAATTGAGCAAAACGAAAAACCTAGAGGAACCACTCGGAAAACAAGCAAGAGAAAGCAACTGGTCGACCAAAGAGAAAACAAAAAGAAGATGTCAAACCAAGGTGAGTTGGAAATTGAGCTTTGGAATGGCAAACCTAGAGCAAATGGCCAACCAAGGTGATCACTCGGCAAAACCCTACAAGTTGAAGAACACCACCAAAAAGGAAGAAAGAGTCCGTCCAACACAAGAGACAACCGGCAAAACACAAAGGCTGGACGGCAAAACCAGCACGGCAGAACACATAGTGGACGGCAAAAGAAAGTGACCGGCCAAAGGAGACATACATCCAAAACAGCACGACAAAACAAAGAATGGACGACAAGAGAGAACACAGAATAGAGGAACCGGCCAAAGTAGTAAATGGCAAAACAGGGGATATCCAGCCAAATGATCTCTCAGCAAAAACTAGCAAAATGGAAAAACACAAAAAACAGAGCACCCGGCTGGACGGTGAGAGAGACAACCCGTGAGAGACGATACATCCTGGAAGAGAAAACGTAAACACCACCTGGAGAGAAACAGACAGGAACATGCGACGGTTGAAACCAAAAACGGACAAGCCGTGTGACTTAAACCAGAAAAATCAGAAGAGTGGTGCAGACCAGCAGACGTGCAACAGCAGTGAGGCAGGCCGTGTGACTTGAACCAAGCTGTTTGGAGGTGTTAAACGGACAAGAATGTGCATGAGACCAGAACGTGCGTGAGACCAGAACGTGTTTGTGACCAGCAAACTAGAACATGTGTGTGACAGGGGTACAGCAGAAACGAGTGACAAGGAGAGCAGACCTGGTATCCGTGAGGTGTGAGACTAGGTGAGGCGTGAGATAGGTCATGTGACTTGAACCAGCAAAACCAGAAAGTGGTGCAGGCCAATAGAAGTGCAACGGCAGTGAGGCAGGCCATGTGACTTAAACCAGCAAAACCAGAAGTGTGGTGCAGGCCAATAGACGTGCAACGACAGACCAGAGGTGTGAAGGTAGGCTGTGAAACGGTGAGACGGTGAAATAGGAGACGGGTGAGACTGTGAGACGGTGAAAGCAGGAGTTGTGTGATACAACGTAGAGAAGAACTTCAGCGAAGTATCGGAAAGAACTCAACGTATTTCTAGACTTCTTCAAGAGAGGTTAGAGAGCATTGCGGTGAACTTCTAAGCGGTAGTGGAGCAGCTTTTCAATTCAACAGAGGCAAGACAAGTTAGAAGAAGGGTAGACACAGTAAGTGATACTCTTTGTATTGTACTTGCTTAGTAATTGCAATAGTGATAGGAGTAGAGAATTAAAGACATCCATTGTAACCTGTATTCATAAGTATAGTGGATAGTCTCGGTAAGGGAGAGTCCCTACCACCGTGGATGTATGTCATGTTGACGAAACCACATAAATCTCGTGTATCCTTAATTTGCTTTATGTTCTGTATTTTGAATTGAGTTGTGAACGCAGCTAAAGTGTCAGCCAACCCATAACCTAACAAAGACCTAAACAAGAACATCCGTATTGTCTATTAGGCAAGGTGTCTGAAAGGTGACTATGGGGACTATTGTGATTAGTAGGTAGCAATAGATCTACCTTAGTTGAGTCTGAGAAAGAGTTCGCTTTTAAGAAGAGATTGAAGTTGTTTGCTTACTTGCGAATTGCGAATTGTGGTGATACTGATTCACCCCCCCTCTCAGTATCACAAACTAGTAAATCCTAGGGAGACATCAGGAACTTCAATAAGCCACAAAGGTTAAATCCAGATCGATTTGTAAAAGGCGTATATCTCACACTGAGTCATCCCCCTTCTTATTGTGAGACCTACAACGGTCCTTATTAGTGTGATATTGAAAAGGAATCTAAAAATGTTAAATCAAAGGCTGTTTAGCATAAGGAAGACATTAATTCTTAAATTACAAGTGATAAAGAAGATGAATAAAGGCATTCCCAAACTCATAGAAGAGTTAGAGTTGAAATTGAGGCTAAAAACATTATTGGTAGCAAAAAGAATTCTATTTAGACTAGAAGAAGACTAAAAGGTGGTGATCAAACCTCATTGATCTTTGAAGTTGAACCCAAGTTAATGGAAGAAGCATTAAAGCATAAGGAATGGGTATGTGTTATGAATGAAGAGCTTCATCAAATTGAAAAGAACAATAATTGGTGTTTAGTTCCTAGACCTAAAGGGAAAAACATCATTGGAACCAAGTTGGCGTTTAGAAATAAGCTTAATGAAAATGGTGAGGTGGTAAGAAACAAGGCATGACTTGTCTACAAAGGTTACTCATAAGTTGAAGGTGTTAATTTTGAAGAGACCTTTGCTCCTATGGCTAGACTTGAAGCAATCAGAATATTCATGGCCATTGCTGCTCAAAGAAATTACAAAGTTTATCGGATGGATGTGAAATTAGCATTTTGAATGGAGAGTTTGAAGAAGAGGTATTTATTGAACAACCTGATGGTTTTATACTTGATCATAATGGTTTAAGTGTGTGCAAATTGAAAAAGGCTTTATACAACTTAAAGCAAGTTCCAAAAAATGGTAGTCCAAGCTATATACATGCCTCAAAGATATGAAGTTCAAAAAAGGGAATGTGGACAGCAACTTGTAAATAAAGGAAGATAAAAAGGGCCAATTAATTATTGTGGTTTATGTTGATGACATTATTTTTGCTGTTGAAACAAAGGCCCTTTGCATTGCTTTTGCTGATCAGATGAAGAAAACGTTTGAGATGTCTATGCTAGGTGAAATGAAATTCTTCTTAGGGTTACAAGTTTTGCAAACTAAGGCTGGAATTTTTCTCTCCCAAGAAAAATATGCATGTGAGTTATTAAAAAGGTTCGAGATGGAGAACTTTAAAGAAGTAAGCACTCCCATCGTTATTGGAATAAAGTTAAGCAAAGATAAATAAGGAAAAATGGTTGATTAGAAAGAATAAAAAAAGTTGATTGGAAGTTTACTGCATTTGATAGCATTAAGACTTGATCGTCTTTTTGCTGTTATTGAGCCCATCTCTGATGGCTAATGTTGGATTTGTTGTTAACAACATCTCACATTGTTGTTTGTGTTGATTTGATGTTTTGAATGTAGTTGAGATGCATAGAAGTCGTTAGTCAAAATCGTTGATGGTAGGTCAATTAAAGTCAATGAGTCAATATTGACCATTAATCCTAAATTTTAGGGGTCAAGGTTGACTATTGACACTTGACCATTGACCCTAAATTTTAGAAATCAAATCTGGTTGTTGATTATAGGGTAACTTTTGGGAATCAATGATGACTGTTGATGATTGTGTAACCTTAATCTCAATACTTTATAAATACCTCCATGCATCTTGCAAGACTTGTGTGGTCTACAAAAGAGAACGTGTGTTGCAAATTTTTGAGAGAGAACAACAAACCTAAAAGCAACTATAAGGAGAGGTGAATGGCAAAGAGAGAGGCAGCCATCAAGGAGAAAGTAACCAACCAACATAAGGCCAATTGCACCTAGTTCGATAGCAAGGGAGGCAAACCAGCAAGGTTAGCAACCACCAGTGGGTTCTGGTAGCAAGAGAGGCAAGCTAGTAAAAAGTGCAAGCAAAACCTGTAACTCAAAACCATAACTTAAAGATTACAAGTCTAGGAATCAGGTAACCTGGCAAGGAAAAACAGAACTTGCAGATTGCAAGTCTGACATCCAGCAGCAAACTAGAATGTTCGTGCACCAGTAACATGTCCAAAAGGGTATACTAACACCAACAGCACATCCAAGAGGGTATACCAGCACTAGCAACACATCTAATAGGCATAATACCAGCAGTAGGCGCAATACCAGCAGCAGGCAATCCAACAATCTATAGCAAGTGCAATACTAGTAGTAGTTGCAGCAACTTTAGTAGGCACCCTAACAGTTGTAGCAACTTTAGCAGATGTTCTGAGTCCAGCAGTCTACGATCTTAGCAGCAATAGTGCATATGGATAGCAATAGTAGAACGTGCAGGTAGCAACAACAGCCCGTGCACTTGTGGACAGTAGCAGCAACACGTGCGAAAAGCAATAGCGAAACATGTAGGTAGCAATAGTAGCCTGTGCACTTGCAAATAGTAGCAGCAATGCGTGCAAACAAAAACAACATATATGGATAGCAGTAGCAGCACAGGCATACAGCAGCAGCAGTGTGAGCGAAAAGCAGCAACACGCGTGGATGATAGCAGCAGCGCGTGTGGATAACAGTTGCAGCTCGTGTAAGCAACAGTAAAAATGCATGTAGGCAACACCGATAGTGGATGAGACAACATTGACAATAAAGGAAGGAGAAGATCCATATCCTGTACTAGCAATCTGTACACATTGAGTGATCATTCTCCAAGAAAGTTTTTATTATAAACTCTTGATAAATTTGTTGAAAAAGGGTAGGATACCCTTGGAGTGATCGAGAGATCATTGTAAGTGGTTAAGGAGTAGTCCTTCCACAAGTTGTGAAGGAGTGATCCTTCCACAACATTGTTCTATCCCTTGATAACAATAATGGATTGTGTGATTTAGGAGTGATCCTATCATATCGTGGATGTAGCTCAAACATTATGGGTCAATCATGTAAAAATTGCTATGTGTTCTTAGGTGCTCATGTTTGATTAATATCCATATGACCGATCTCACACAAAGGAGAAAGTTAAATAATTGGATTATCGGCTCTAACAAGTCATAAAGGATAAATTCGGATAGGCTTGTAAAAATGAATATCTCACATTGATTCACCCCCTTTTTCAGTGTGAGACCTAAAAAGGTTCTCGTCAAGTTGTATTAGAGTCTGGTTCCTTTGTTGATCCAATTTTTCTACTTTGAATTAAAGTTGTGCATTGCTGTGTTAGTTTTTATCTTTAGTATTACTTGAGATCATGGAGAGCATAAACAGTATTAACAGCAAGGGCATCCCTACTTTCGATGGACAAAATTATTAATTATGGAAGAATAGAATGCTCCCATATTTGATGTCCTATGGTCTTGATGTGTTTCAGTTTGCTGTTAATGGCTTCATCCCTATTGCTAAAGGTGATCCTATGATGCCGGCTAATAAGAAGAATTTGGAGTGTGATGGAAAGACGTGAAATGCCTTATATGCCTGCTTGTCAGACAAAGAATTCACCAAAGTGATGGGGTGCAACATAGCCAAGCAAATCTGGGACAAATTGAAGAACATCTATAAAGGAGACAAGGTTGTGAAGGAAGCCAAGTTACAAATTTGGAGGAGCAAATTCAAAGACATAAATAAAGATGTAGAATAATGAGATTGTGGATGTGTTCTTTATAGGAGTCAACGAAATTGTGTGCTCCATTAGAGGCTATGGAAAAGGGATCCATGATGCCATTATGGTAAGGAAAATACTTAGAATCTTGCCGAAAGCTTACAACACCAAAGTCTCTTCCATAGAAG
Organism: Ceriops tagal; assembly: GCA_021533255.1. Taxonomy (NCBI): domain Eukaryota; kingdom Viridiplantae; phylum Streptophyta; class Magnoliopsida; order Malpighiales; family Rhizophoraceae; genus Ceriops; species Ceriops tagal. Next base: position 9,460,589 of record CM038594.1, on the reverse strand, counting down.
ATAGAGATTTAGATAAGCTACCCTTAGATGGCCTGCACAGCATATGGTAGCTTATGAAATGAGAATAGCCCTATTGAAGAAAGAAAAGAAGTCTAAGGTGGAGAAGGAGCTAGCCTTCAAAGTAATGAAGAAGTTGAAGAGGAAAGTGATGATGATTCCGATGATGAGGCTACAAAGGATGTGCTGGTCACTCAAGTAGATGATGATCAAGAATCTTCAAGTGGTGAGGAATCAATAGAAGAGGAAGAGGATGAGTTGTTGTAGAAACTTAAGATTAAGTTGAGGGCGCAGAGGCCTGCAGTAGGCCTTGGAAGTGAAAAGAGAGTCATCATTAGCTAATGCCATCAAGGAGGATGCTACAAGAAAGTTGGATAAATGTCTAAGCAATCAAAGACCTTATTCCATGGGGATGAGAGGACTTGGCTATATCTAAAGGCCGAGTGAGAAGGTAAAAGAGAAGAAGAAAATTGTGTTTGTGCTTAAGAGCAAGCACAATGACGTGATGGAGAAGAGAGACCAACCCTAGCTAAAATGAGTTATGAAAGATATGGTGAAGACTACCATCCAAAGAAAATAGGCTATCAAAGATGGAGAGAAGGTTGTCATACCAATTGCTAAAGTAAGGAGACACGAACTTGGTAAAAGAAGTAAATCCAAGTTTGAAGGATTTTGTTAGAGCTATGGTAAGTATGGGCACAAGGCTAATGCTTATTAGAATACTCGGCCCATAATAAAGAGGAGTGTGAGGCAAAAGTCTAGGGGGAGCCTCTATTAAGAAAAAAGACAAGCTTAGGTGGAAAGAAGTCATATCCAATGAGAAACAGTTTTATTTGCTGGGAGAGATTTGTGGAAGATGTGAAAGGGTTGGACACACTGTTAAGGATTGCTTGACATTGCTGCTTGGTCAAAGAATGCAAAGGAGAACATGCCAACCATTGCTGCTAAGTCAAGAAGTGCTCCCACATTCGGCTAAAGAAGAAGAAGAGGAAGAGAAACAACTATGGTTGTAGAAATAGCCTTAAAAGCTTCCAAGAAAGAGAAGCCATGGATCTTGGACAGTGGCTGCTCTTCACACATGACAGGAGACTCCAAAATGTTGAAGGGAGTAGCAAAATATGATGAAGGGTTAGTTAAATTTGGCAATGATGGTACCTTAAAGATTTAAGGTATCGATGCTGCTGAATTTGGTGCAGAGAAGCTGCAATAAAAAAAAGTGCTTTATGTTAAAGAGCTAAAACACAATCTCATCAGTGTTAGCCAACTTTGTGATGATGAACATGAAGTTACTTTCAACAAAAGTGGTTGCACAGTAAAAAGACTAAAAGATGATGTTGTACTTACCAAGGGTGAAAGAACAAATGGAAACTTGTACCAAGTCTCCAAAAACAAAAATACATGCTTCATAAGTACCAAAGATGAGAACTTGTTGTGGCATAGAAGATTAGGACATCTTGGACAAAAGGGGCTGAACAAGCTATCTAAAAATGAAGCTGTGAGAGATGTACCCAAGTTAAGAAGAGAAAAAGATACAATTTACAGCACGTGTCAAAAAGGAAAGATGACGAATGCTCCCCACAAAAATGTGGAGATTCAAACAAAGAAGCTATTGGAGCTCATCCACTCAGACATTGGTGGTCCTGTAAGATAAAGATTAACCAAGGGTGATAGGTACTTCATCTCCTTTATTGATAATTTTACAAGAATGACTTGCATTATGTTCTTGAAACATAAATCAGAGGCTATCAATAATTTCAAAAGCTATAGGGTGTTGGTTGAAAACTAGTTGGGGGGGGGGAAATTAAAAGGCTCAAGACAAATAATGGGACAGAATACACATACGATGAATTTGAAGATTATTTGGAAAAGCATAGATTGAAGTATGAATATGCTAGTCCCTATACACCCCAATAAAATGAAGTAGCCAAAAGGAAGAATAGAAGCCTAATAGAGATGGCAAGAACCATATTAGCTAAGCATGGTACATCAAATGGCTTCTGGAGAGAGGCTATCACCACTACAACTCAGGTTCAAAACAAATGCCTAATGAGACCACATATTGAGAAGACACCCTATAAGTTATGGCATGGAATAAAGCCAAGTGTAAAACACTTTAAAGTGTTTGGGAGCCTTTGCCTCATTAAAGTCAAAGGTAAGCATCTCGGCAAATTTGATGCGAAGGTTGATGAAGGCATATTCTTTGTCTATTTACTAAATGGAAGAGGCTTTTGATGCTACAACAAAAGGTTGCTAAAAATGGTGGACAACTTTGATGTTAAAGTAATTGAAGATGGTCTTACAATACAATCACAACATGAGGAAGTTAAAGATGTCATGTATGACAACCAAAGAGAGTTCGACAGTGACGAATCCAAGGCTATTTAGCATGAGGAAGACATTGATTCTCCAGTCACAAGTGATGAAGAAGAAGAATCAAGGCATTCCCAAACTCATAGAAAAGTCAAAGTTAAAGTTGAGGCCAAAAATATTATTAGTAGAAAAGTGGACTCTATGCGGATGAGAAGAAGACTAAGGGGTGGTGAACAAACTTCATTGATTTCTGAGGTTGAATCCAAGTTTGTGGAAGAGGTATTAAAGCACAAGGAATGGGTGTGTGCTATGAATGAAGAGATTGACCAAATTGAAATGAACAACACTTAGTGTTTAGTCCTTAGACCTAAAGGGAAAAATATCATTGGAACTAGGTGGGTGTTCAGAAATAAGCTTAATGAAAAAGGTGAGGTGGTAACAAACAAGGCAACATTTGTTTACAAAGGCTACTTACAAGTAGAAGGTGTTGACTTTGAAGAGACCTTTACTCGATGGCTAGACTTGAAGCAATCAGAATATTCATGGCCATTGTTGCTCAGAGGAACTATAAAGTCTATCTGAATGGAGAGCTTGAAGAAGAGGTATTTATCGAACAACTTGATTGTTTTATACTTGATCATGATGGCTCAAGTGTGTGCAGATTGAACAAGGCTTTATATGGCTTAAAGCAAGCTCCAAGTGCATGGTATTCCAAGTTGGATACATGCCTTAAGAACATAAAATTCAGAAAAGGGAATATGGATAGCAACCCGTATATCAAAGAAGACAACCAGGGCTAGTTAATTATTGTGGTTTATATTGATGACAAAATTTTTCCTGCAAAAAAAGAGGTCCTGTGCACTGCCTTTGCAGAGCAGATAAAGAAGAAGTTTGAGATGTCTATGCTTGGTGAAATGAAATTCTTCTTAGGATTACAGGTGTTGCAAAGTGAGGTTGAAATTTTTCTTTCCCAAGAAAAATATGCTTGTGAGCTGTTAAAAAGGTTTGGGATGGAGAACTCTAAAGAAGTAAACACTCCGATCACGGTTGGAACAAAGTTAAGCATGGATAAAGAAGACAACATGGTTAATAAGAAGGAATACAAAAGTTGATTGGAAGCTTATTGTATTTGATAGCATCACAACCTAATATTGTTTTTGCTATAACACTTTGTGCCAAATTTCAAAGTGACCCCAAGCTGTCCCATCTCATGGTAGCTAAGAGAATTCTAAGGTATGTGAAGGGCACAAGAAATTATGGGCTGCTTTATGATAAGAGTGGATAGCTTAATCTTTATAGGCATATAGATGTAGATTAGGTTAGGAATTGTGATGACAAAAGGTCAATGTCCAATGGTGCATTTTATTTGGGCAGTAGATGTGTTTCATGGCATAGCAAGAAGCAAAATTCAATGAATCCAAGTACTATAGAGGCTAAATATATGGTTACTACTTAAGCTTATACTCAACTGCTATGGATGAAACAACAGCTTAAAGATATGAAGGTGGATGTAAAGCTACCACTACTGATTGGTTCTGATAATCGAAGTGCTGTCAATTTGTCCAAGAATCCTATCCAACACTCCAGAACTAAACATATTGAAATCAAGTACCACTTCATTAATGAAAAGGTGGAGAAAAATGAAGTAAAGCTACAATATGTGCCTACCGTGGAGCAAGTGGTAGATATATTCACTAAACCTTTGTCAAGAGAGATATTCCAAAAGCTAAGGCTGATCTTATGTGTTCAGCCAACCCTTAGAGGCTAAGGTATTCTATAACCCCTTTCCCTTTCCTTCTTTTATTATTCTTTGGATTTGTTGTCAAAGGGGGAGATATTTGCATAAATCCAAAGAGAGGATATATTGATTAAAAAAAGAGGAGTAGCTTGATGAATAAAGGGGGAGAAATTGTCAAGGGGAGAAGCAGGAAAAAGGGGGAGGTACAAGTACATGTAAAAAGGGAGATGCATGTTTTAAGGAGAGCTATGCTTATGCTTAACAACTGAAAGTTGGATTTAATGTGTTGCCAACAAATCCAAAGGGGGAGATGTGTTGCCAACATCTCACATTGTTGTTCGTGTTGATTTGATGTTTTGAATGTAATTGAGATGCATAGAAGCCGTTGGTCAAAACCGTTAATGGTAGGTTAATTAAAGTCAATGAGTTAATATTGACCATTAACCTTAAATTTTAGGAGTCAAGATTGACTGTTGACCCTTGACCATTGACCCAAAATTTTAGGAATCAAATCTGGCAGTTGATTGTAGGGCAACCTTTGGGAATCAACGATGACCGTTGATGATTGTGTAACCCTAATCTCAGTGCTCTATAAATATCTCTATACATCTTGCAAGACTTGTATGGGCTGCAAGAGAGAACGTGTGTTGTAGATTTTTGAGAGAGAATGACAAACCTAAAGGTAGCCACAAGGAAAGGTGAATGGCAAAGAGAGAGGCAACCACTAAGGAGAGAGCAGTCGGCCATCACAAGGCCAATTGCAACAGGTCCAACAACAAAGGAGGCAAACCAGCAAGGTCAGCAACCACCCACAGATCCTACAACAAGGGAGACAAACTAGCAAGGTCAGCAGCCACCTACAGATCCTACAGCAAGGGAGAAAAACCAGCAAGGTTAGCAGCCAACAGCAGGTTCTGATAGTTAGGGAGGCAAGCCAGCAAAAGGTGCAAGCAAAACTTACAACCGGAAACCATAACCTACAAATTGCAAGTCTGGGAATCAGGCAGCCAGGCAAGCAAAAACAGAACCTGCAGATTGCAAGTCCGGCAAGCAACAGCAAACCAGAACGCCCTTGCACTTGCAGCATGTCTAAAAGGGTATCCCTTCATCAATAACACGTGTAAGAGGGTATCCCTACACCAGCAACATATCCAGGAGGGTATACCAGCATCAGCAGCACCAGGAGGAGGTCCTTGCACCAGCAACACATTCAGGAGTGTATACCAGCACCAACAACACATCCAGCAGGCGTAATACCAGCAGCAAGTGCAATACTAGTAGTAGGCAATCCAGCAATCTGCAGCAAGTGCAATACCAGTAGTAGTTGCAGCAACTCCAACAAGCATCCCAGTAATTGTAGCAACTCCAGCAGACATTCCAAGTCTAGTAGCTGGGACGGGCCGTGACAGATAGCTACTCGTGCACATGTGGACAACAGTAGCAGCGCTTACAAATAGCGGCAGTGCATGCAGACAACAACAGCAGTGCAAGTGGATAGTAGCAGTGTGTGTGAACAGCAGAAACAACGCATATGGACAACAGTTGTAACTCATGTGGACAGTAATAGCAGTGCATGCAGGCAGCATCAACAATGGGTGAGACAACACCGGCAGCAAAGGAAAGTAAAGATCCATATCCCGCACTAGCAGTTTGTACATATTAAGTGATCATTTTCCAGGAATGTTTTTATTATAAACTCTTGATAAATTTGCTAAAAAAGGGTGGGATACCCTTGGAGTGATTGGGAGATCATTGTAAGTAGTTAAAGAGTAGTCCTTCCACAAGTGGTGAAGGAGTGATCCTTCCACAAAATTGTTGTATCCCTTGATAATAAGAGTGGATTGTGTGATTTAAGAGTGATCCTATTACATCGTGGACATAGCTCACACATTGTGGGTCAACCGCGTAAAAATTGTTGCGTTCTTGGGTGCTCATGTTTGATTAATATCCATACGACTGGTCTCACATAAAGGAGAAAGTTAAATAATTGGATTATCGGCTTTAATAAGTCACAGAGGTTAAATTTGGATAGGTTTATATGGGTATACAAATGCTGATAGGGCTAGAAATTATGATGATAGCAGGTCAACATCAGGTGGTGCATTTTATTTGGGCAATAGATGTGTTTTATGGCACAACAAGAAGCAAAATTCAGTGACTCTAAGCACTACAGAGGTTGAATATATGGTTGCTACTCAGGCTTGTACTCAAATGCTATGGATGAAACAACTGCTTGAAGATTTGAAGATAGACGTGTAACTGCCATTACTAATTGGTTATGACAACCAAAGTGTCATCAATTTATCAAAGAATCCTGTCCAACACTCCAAATGTAAACATATTGAAATCAAGTACCACTTTAATAAAGAAAAATGGAGAAAAATGATGTAAAGCTGGAGTACGTGCTTACAGTGGAGCAAGTTACAAATATATTCACCAAACCTCTATCAAAAGAGATGTTCCTAAAGTTAAGGCTGAACTTATGTATTTAGCCAGCTCCTAAAGGTTGAGGTATGCCTCTTACCCTTTCCCCTTCCCTTTTTTATTACTTTTTGTATTTGTTGTCAAAGGAGGAGATATTTTGCATAAATCCAAAGATAGTATATACTGATAAAAAAAGGGAGTAGCTTAATAAATCCAGAGGGGAAATATCAAATAATGGAGGAGAAATTGTCAAGGGGAAGAAGCCAAAAAAAAAAAA
>CM038594.1:9292421-9453743 GCA_021533255.1 Ceriops tagal | reverse complement strand
AATGATCTAGAGCTTCACCAAATGGATGTAAAGACTGCCTTTCTGAACGGTGACTTAGAAGAGGAAGTGTATATGGACCAACTTGAAGGTTTCACCACCACTGGACAAGAAAATTTGATGTGTAAATTAAAGAAATCGATATATGGACTGAAACAAGCCTCCCGACAATGGTATATTAAGTTCAATAATACCATTACGTCATACGGTTTTGTAGAGAACACCGTTGATCGGTGTATCTATATGAAGGTCAGTAGGAGCAAGTTCATTATATTAGTCCTATATGTCGATGACATTCTTTTGGCTGCTAATGACATGGGTTTGTTACATAATGTAAAGAAATTTCTCTCTGAAACTTTTGAAATGAAAGATATGAATGAGGCATCCTATGTGATAGGAATAGAGATATTCCGTGATAGATCACAAGGATTGTTAGGATTGTCTCAGAAAAGCTATATCGATAAAGTATTAGAGAGATTTAGAATGGAAAATTGCTCAACAAGAATAGTTCCAATTCAGAAAGGGGATAAGTTCAATGAATTGCAATGTCCAAAGAATGATTTGGAACGGAAAGCAATGGAATCAATTCCTTATACATCACTGGTTGGAAGCCTGATGTATGCGCAAACATGTCCTAGGCCAGACATTAGTTTCGCTGAAGGAATGTTAGGCCGATATCAAAGTAATCCTGGAATAGATCATTGGAAAGCCGGAAAGAAAGTACTTAGGTACTTACAAGGCACCAAAGATTATATGCTTACTTATAAAAGATCAAGTCATCTTGAAGTAGTAGGCTATTTGGATTCAGATTATAATGGATGTGTAGACTTGAGGGAATCTACATTTGGTTACATGTTTCTGCTGAATGGAGGAGCAGTTTCATGGAAAAGTGGGAAGCAGTCTGTCATTACTACTTCCATTATGGAAGCTGAATTTGTAGCATGCTTTGAGGCTACTGTTCATGCATTATGGTTGCGAAATTTTTTATCTTAAGGCTTTGTTTGGTCGACATTATAGAAAAGCCGTTAAGAATTTACTGTGATAATTCCGCAGCAGTTTTCTTCTCTATGAATGATAGGTATTCTAAAGGTGCGAAACATATGGATTTAAAATACCTATCTGTTAAAGAAGAAGTGAAAAACCATAGAGTGTCTATTGAGCATATTGGTACTGAATTGATGATAGCGGACCGTTAACTAAAGGTTTGCCACCGAAAACATTTACTGGACATGTTGATCGGATGGGCATTATGGACAGGTCCTCATTCTCTTGAAAGCCAATATTTTAGGATGCTCATATTATTGTGACACTCGTGAATTCAATTAAGGTTATGGTTTTGCTTGTGCTTTGTTATCTCTGTTCATATGTATACAATTATAGTTGTGAGATAACTAATAGCATATATGGGAATGACAATTTAAAGTTTCAATATTCCTCAGTAAGGTTATTATGAATTATGATGATTCTGTGATACATGGAAGGAATCATGTCGCTGAATGATGTGTGACCGCCATGATCCAATCATTTTAATTCAATTAAGTGTTGTGATTTGATGATCTTTAAGGATTATGCACACTTATCTGTTATTGATTCATCAAGTCATAATATGGGCCAAGTGGGAGATTGTTAAATTAATTAACATGAGTGACCCATATTATTTAAAGTATGACCCAAAATAAAAGGCCTAATATGATGGTCGGTTAAGCATAATGGCAATTTGGGTCATCGGGTTTAAAATCCCTCCACTCTCCCTATTAAGGATAAACGTTATAGGAAGAGAAATATCTTCCTATTAAGATAGCCGTTACAGAAGAGAAGGATTTTTTCTGAAAGGGTAACGGTTACAGGAAAGGAATAATGTGTATATATATATATATATATATATATATATATATATATGCTATTACGGACATTTCCTGTATTCTCAACCATCATAGAGAAAACGTAAAGAAAAGAAAGGGAAGAGCAGGAGAAAAGAGACGTTCAGGAACGAAAGGGAAAAAGGATTTTCATTTCTACTACGGGATATCAGCATAATGGACAACGGTATGCTAATTTCATTACAGTTTTTATTGCTTGTATTCGCGTAAAGAAAGATCCTGTATTATAAAAATAGGAATTTCATAAAGAGAAATTTTAAAAAAGTTCTAACACACTTTCCCGCGGTCGTTTTCATGTGTTATCGTGTTTCCCCCAGCTACCTCCCCCAAGCTCTTTGTTTGTTTACATTTCCGTGTCCTTAGAATCGCCAAAATCAGGGCATATTTTTCCAATCTTTACACTTGCAAGTGGGATTAAATTTCCTCTGGAGTCAATGAATCCTGCCCTGGCGCACCGTTGTTGGACATACAGATGTGTATGAAAACTAGAGGGCCACTGGTATGACAATAGATGTGATATTATTACCTGAGACCTAACAACATAATAATACCCGCCAAAAAAATAAAAAATAAAAAGATAGATAAAACGCGGCTAAATAGACTTGTAATAAATACAAATTCACACATTATATAATTGTGATCATTTATTAAATATTTGTAATTTTTTATACTTAATCCACTATACAAAACCCTTGGTGTATTCTTCTTCACTACGAGAAAGCTGGGGCAAAAATTACAAAATAACTATTAGAGTTTTCGAACATATTTTTTAATACCCCTGACACAACAAAACCTGAAAACTTCAGTGCATCCCTCATAATTTTTATTTTTTTTATTTTTTTAAAAAAAAAACTACAAAAGCTGCTATTGTTGAACAATGTTCACCTAAGCCAAATGAAGTTTTAGGTCTTTAATCACAACTACAACTAAATGTCACACTAATTAAATACATGTTGAACGAGAAAAAGAACAAAGAAGGATCATAAAATTGAGTCATTTGAATTGACAAATTCTGGAAGAACTAGGTATTTTTACCTTGCCACTGAATGGCTACAACAGGCCTGAGGTTAGATCGACAGCTCACTATGATGGACGAACTGCACGAGTAGGGGAAAATGTGCAGCTCATAAAGAAGCAAGCTTTTCTTCATGCCACAGCTACTCCAAGGGAGAGGCTACCTGGACACCTACTTTCCATTTACAGAATAAAGTGCACGGGAAGATAGCTATGTACAAATTATAGTTAAAAAAAAAAAAAATGCCAGACAACTGAATTGTCAACCAAATAAATCTCTGTTGCATGCATGAAAGCTCCATTAAGGGACGAGATTATGATCTTGACTTATCCCGACCTCATTCCGGAGCAGGGGTCCTCTGCCGATTACCTCCAAGATGAGTTATCGAGCAGTACTTTGCAATGAAATCCTCTGCCAGGTCGGGGTACTTTCCCTTGATATAATTCTCTAGGCATTTTCAATAAGAGAAGTCCTGCTTAATACCATTTGTTGAAACAATGTAGAAGCACCTGCTCTTCTGGAAGCTGCTGTGTCTGCTAACCTATTGACATCATGACACATGGTTTATTACAGGAGAAATACAAAGGTAAATTCCTAAATTTCAAGCACAATGTCCCAAATCCCACTAAAAGGGCATGTCCTACATCATTACCAGCTGGCAATTCTTCTAGACCCTCCTATGATATTAAACTTGTCCTTAATATCCTCAAATCTCAATTCAATTGTTCAATTCTAAAGTCTCAATTTTTCAAAAGCTAATGAACCCTAAAACCAGTAATAAATTTTTCATTCTAAGTATCCTACATCATTACCCTTCCTCCCCCAATCCAGCACAATATACTGAAACATTATGTTTGCTAAGATCCTTTCCAAGACAAGTCATAAACATGTATGTAGTGCTTAATTTGTTGTTTTAAGTTCAGATTAAAAGGTAACAAAAAACTACCAAAAGAATAAATAAACAATATTATAAATTCAAAAAGAGATCAAGTTTCATTACAAAATCTAAAAGGAAAGAGCATTCTAACCTCTGCATCTGGAGGAATCCTCCTTGACTTTTTCAGAGATTCCATCTCTTGCTCCAGCAACTTGTTCTCCCCGGTTAGCCCAAGCATAAGAGTTCTGCCCAGTTTTCTTTGCTCCCAATTCGTATGCCTTATTCCCCCAAGCAGCACCAACACTCGACTTTTCTGCTTCTTTACCCTTGCTTCCCCAGTCAGCACCAGCACCAAAAGAAATAGATTTTGGTTCTGCTTTCTGTTTTCCCCATTCAGTGGCCTCATTCACCTCGGCAGCACCATCATTCGACTTTTCTGTTTCTTTAACCTTGCTTCCCCAGTCAGCACCAGCACTCCAGGCATCCAACTTTGGCTTGGCTTTCTTTTCTCGCCACTCTGTTGCCTCATTCCCCAAAGAAGCACCAGCACTCAACTTTTCTGCTACTTTAACCTTGCTTCCCCAGTCAGCATCAGCACCCCAAGCATCTGACTTTGGCTCTGCTCTCTTCATTCTCCACTCTGTTGACTCGTTCCCCCAGGCAGCACCAGCATTCGACTTTTCCACTGCTTTACCCTTGCTTCCCCAGTCAGTGCCAGCACCCCAAGTATCCGACTTTGGCTCAGCTCTCTTTGCTCCCCACTCTTTTGCCTCATTCCCCCAGGCAGCACCAGCATTCGACTTTTCCACTGTCTTACCCTTGCTTCCCCAGTCAGCACCAGCACTCCAAGCATCAGACTTTGGCTCAGCTTTCTTTGATCCCTACTTAGATGCCTCATTCCCTTAGGCAGGACCAGCGTCCAACTTTTCTGCTTCTTTACCCTTTCTTCCCCAGTCAGCATCAGACACTCGCTCTGCTTGCTTTGTTTCCCACTTAGTAGCCCTATTCCACCATGCAGCAGCATCTTTCCCCTTTTCTGTCTCTTTACCCCTGCTTCCCCAGTCAGCACCAGCATTCCATTTACTGGACCTTGCAAATTCCACTTGCTCTTCTGCTTTGTCTTTTCCCCAACTAGACCATGTGTTTGGCTGTGAAGCCTTTTCCCAACTAGACTTGGCAGGTTTATTATTGAAGAAATTATGAAGTTCAATGCTATTCGAAGACACGCTTTTCTGAATCAGGGTTGTGCTTTGGAGACAGGTTCCAATCATCCTCAAGCATGAGGTCATCAACTTCACCGCCTAAGCAAGCAGTCATTGGCTCTCCATCTGTGGCAGTTTTCACCATGTTCAGGAAGTGATATACATCTATGCTACCTTCTTGATCAAAAGAAGCCTGCAAAAGAAAGCTCGCGATGTTGGAATTTTTGCAGTGTACAAACATTTCTACAAGCCACATCATGTTTAAGCTCTTAGAGATGTTCAATAATTTCAAGGGACTGGCTCATTTGGAAAATTAGTGTCATTGACTTTTTTGATTCATCTGAAAAAGTTGTTTCATTGTTTCATTAAACAAATCAACATTCAAATAGAAGGTTATCATTTGAAGGAAAACCTGCATCTTTGTATCCCACAGGACATCAAAGCATGATCCTGTACCAACAGACACGTGTTTGCCCCAAGAACAAGCTGCAACTGTGCTTTGCAAGGAATCAACATGACACTTCTCTGCAGCCCTCTCAAAACATCTCTTGGGTGCTTGTGAACACATACGAGGGAGTCACACTAGCAGATCGATAGAGATTAATTTTCAGCGTTTTCAAGTAAAAGAGCACTTACAAAAATTGTTGCCTCAGTAAATAGCACTTGAATGTCCAAAGAGCGAGACAATGCTTTGTAACCACCAGAATTGAAGCCAATTAAATCTCCAGTGCATGTCATGCTGTTTCCCAAAAGAATGAGATGCTCTTTGAGGACACCTTTTGCTACCATTGTCACTGACGTAGAAAGCTGCTGCAAAAGTGACAAGTAAGCAAGCTCTTAGTTAGGCTTAATAGAAATGAACCCTCAAGGAGAGATTATAATATTAGGGAAATTAGGCATACTGTAACCCAAGATTAAATTATATTTATTAACAGATGACAGTGCACTTAATACAGAAAAAGCCAAATAAATTACCTGCACTGCTTGTTCAAACGCACAAGAAATCCCTGGCAATGCCTGAACTTGTTTAATTGCATAAGGAATTGAACGTCTGATATCAATTAAATGAAAAACAGGGAGGCAAGCATCAAGTACAGTTCTCCATGCATCACCACTTTGTTTTAACTGCTAATTTTTGAACTATAATATCTAAAGCCAATTCCCCTTTCTCATGTGACCATGGCGTTGTGTCTGGGCTAACCCATATTATATTTGCTGATGAAATTCGAGGGTCACCTGTCCATTAGATAATTATACAAACTTAGCAAAAAGCATCATATATCCCACTGACAACAGATGTATTAAAGGGAAAGTAAACAAAGACAATGTCTCGTTAAAGGCTAACTAGAGGTAAATATCATATCAAAGGCAAGGGAAAGGAAGATGAAAATGCCCAGATAAAAAAGTCAAGCATAAATTAAAACAAAGCTAAAATATTAAACAGAAAAATACTAATCCTTAGGGGCAGGACTGAAATCAGGAGCATTTAGATCGTTATCATCACTACTTAGAAACAAGGAGAAATTTGCATTTGATTCATATTAAATAATACTTAATTGCACCAAAGGCAAAACAGCTATTCAATGGATACGAATGTGATGGACTCATATCATCATATACTTAAATGAAAGACTTGAATTCAGAAAGTAAAGCAATGAAAAGGAAACAATATCTCTGTCAGATAGATTTCTCAAGTTAACCAGAGATAGGTAAGTTGAAGCCAATTCATTAACAAGATTGTTGTTTTAAAGCAATATGTAAAGATGTCCTGTATTTGAAGAACCATCATGATATGTCATATAATTTATAAACAGTTCATGCACGGGGCTAGAAAACAAAACACTCGAGCAAATATCATGTTGCTCGAAAATTAGACAAATCCATGTAAAAGAACTTTAACCAACATCCAATGAGACACAAGAGAGAGGTGTAACGGGTGCACACTACCCAAATCTCACATTGTCGAGGAAGAGGGAGATCTTGAACTATATAAACGTGGGTACTGTATACCCCAACAGGTTGCCTTTTGGGGAGAAAGTAATGGCCCTGTGACAAAGTGATATTAGAGCCTACCCCTGTCCGCCGTGGGACCCTCGACTTGGCGCCGAATGCCGAGAACCCGGCTTGGTGCATGTCTAAGAACAACGACGAGGTCATCGATGAATTTGGTGTGAGAGAATGTACTGCACACCCCAACAGGTTGCCTTTTAGAGAGAAGGTGATAGCCCTGTGATAGAGGGCTTGCATAAGCAAGCATCAATTGTTCCTTTGGTTACTGATATTATGCAATTATGCAGAGCAGGCAAGCAGACCCACTAGCTTGGGATATTAATAAAAACATGCAGTGCTATTGGTTTTCATTTTGCATTACATTACAAGTATTCTCCAAAAATAATGACAATCACATCCATGTTATATTCCCAAAAAGGGAAAAAGAAAGTTATGGATCCAATATAACAAGCTGATATTTATGCTGGAATATTTCCTCTTGTCCAAAGTACAATCAAAATAAACAAATTAGAGGCAAGATATGTGAAAAACAAATATCATTAAATGCAAAACAACTATTTAGATTGTACCTTTAATGATAGTTTCAAACAAAACTGGGCAAATCACATCAGCAAAAATATCAGATAGGTTCTCCAGTGGAATATCAGTATTGTCTTGGTAACACAACATTAGGCATGGAAATTTATCCACGGCATGGTGATCAAGTGAACAGCATTCATTGCAAGGAAGGAAGCACAAATCATGAACACAAGAAATAGAGACAAAGGAAGGTGTTGTGAGAAAAGCAAAGTCAGTAAACTTCGAGAAGGATTCCAAGAGAAAGAGATGCATGATTGTCACATTAAACAGCAGAAGAGAATACAAAGTCATACATGCCATGAGGCATATCCAACAGCTTAATAGACAGATTCCAATCTAGAATAGGAACAGAATCTCGAGAGGTCACCAATAATTGCCTAGGAGACCCTGAAAGAACAACTGTGAAAGTGAGTGCAGTTTATGTTACCTGATCCTCTCATCAGGTTTATGTTTTATGGTTATCAGGATGTTTTGGGTTTCAAGTTTTCAGGCCCGTATCATCTTGTTTTTTTTTTTTTAAATTACTGGGTTTGGATCCTTACAAGTTGGATTCCTCGAGTGCTTTCAGTGGGTTTCGGTTTAACATTTGAATTAGCTTTGGCCACCCAAGCCACCAGCTAGGTAATCAAGTTTACCCCTAAATTGTTAAAGACTACACTGCAATAAATTCCCAAAAAAGAAAAAAAATCCAATCAACAGAAAATAAAGGAAATATAAAACAAAATGCAACATGTCCAAAAGGCTACCCACTCAAAAAGGAGGACCAGTCCTAATTGAGAAAACTGTTTCCAGCTTTTTGGGGATTAAATTGAGAACAATTCACAAAAGAATTAACCCACTGCTTTTAAAAAAAAAAAGAAGAAAGCAAAACAACTAAAAGGGTGATTCAGAAATAGAACTTTATTCTAGTAGATAGATCAAGAACACAAAAACATAAAATAGAACAGAGATGATCATTTCACTGAACCTCCCCCCAAGATAGTGCCCCAATGCAGACATTACATGGTTCCCAAATAACACAATCTCGTCCAGAATGGAGGAAAAAGTAAAAGGAATAGTCTCAAGACTATGCCTTTCATGGTTATCATTCAAGATGGATTATCATGGTCTCTTCAAAGTTAATTCCAACAAGGAACTTCAACCAATAAAAAAAAAATGCATTGATAATCATAAAATTCAAAGCAAGACCACTAACCTGATACACAATTTTGTCCTCTTAAAATAGTAGCCAATTTTTTTCTTCTTCCAGAACAATTTAACAGCATCTTCACATTTCTGAAGTATCAACTGCATACTCATATTCAAATCTTGCAACTTGAGCTATTTTAAAAATATCCAATTAGTTCAGGGAATGATTTGCCTCTGTTGCTGCTTTTTTTTACTCCTTTAAAGAAAGGATTTTATTTAAACAAAAGGAGAATAAAGTAAAACGAGATTAATCCCACAATTGCTTTCTTTTAGAAAACAAATATAGTACCTTTTGCAGGTGAATGTGCCCAACAAGTCCAGAAGCAATTTCATAATGTTCCTCCATATTATGCTGCTTCCTGTATCTGATAACAAAAATCCATCAAAACATTCCATGATACACAAGCCATCAAATTGCAAATAAGAAGTCAACAGTAGCATAAAGTCCAACAAACAAAAGCGACTGCATATTACTGCAGGAGAAGGATGCAAACTGCAAAAGAAGATTGTATTGCCACACAAACAAAGCAAAAGATATATTGAAAGATACATCTGTTGCATGCAAAGGAATGTAAATTAATCTTTCCAATGTTAACAATATCTTCAGAATAAAGCCATTACCAATAAGCAGAGGACACCAATAACATCAATATAGAAGAATCGATCAAAACTAACAGAATGCTGGACTATCTCTAATCATGGATTCAAAGAGAACTAAAGTTATGTTGATAAGTGTTGCACGTAATAGGCATCTAAAGAACCTTCTAACAAAAATGATGGACCAGTACTAAATAGGAGATGAGTTGAGCAATAGAAATGAAGAGCTCGTAGAGGGTTTTGGCACACCATGGATACATTCTTGTTTTCAAATGAGTAATAGAGACCAGAAACCACATCCGAGATAAAATAAAAGCCAAAGCTTACTCAATATCTGTTGGAAGCTGCACAGAATAATTATGAACTTCCGCACATACCTCCTTGGTTTGGTCATGTTGGTGGTCATAAACTATATCAGGCTCTTGCAGGGATTGTTAGGCTAGTAGGTTTATCTTTAATGACGGGTCATTTCAACACTTCGGAAATTTTATCACTTTCAAGTAAGCAGTTTCTTCGTTCTCTGTACTTATTCCAAGATTCCCTTTTCTTCCTTGATGCTAGATTTTGATAATGAATGGCATATGTCTGTTGTTACTGATGTTCCACTGGGTTACCTACGTAAACTGGTGTCTGAGGTTCGGGTAGAGTATAACAAAGAAAGCTGGCTTTCTTGGTATAACAGAACTGGATCAGGACAGTTGCTGCGGCAGGCCAGCACTGCAGCTTGTATTTTAAATGAGATGATATTTGGTCTATCAGACGAAGCAGTCAATGACTTGGCAAGAATGTTTCAAAATTCCAGGGATAAAAGGGAAAAGGTGCAAGAATCTAACATAAAAATTGCTGCTGGTGAGGCTATTGCAGTTGAATATCCTGAGCCACCTCAATCTATTTGGAAGGTTTCACAGGGACAGGCTTGTAGGAGTCACTTGGTTGATTGTGTTGGGTGAATATTACATGAATATCTTTCTTCTGAACTGTGAGATTTCCAGAAGATCATAAATCTCTCCTGCAACCAGACTATGAAGTCAAAGATCTTACTCTGCACTTCTTCCATGATACTGCTGTGTTACATCAGGTTCTTTTATGTTCTATTCAGCAGGAGTATGGGCAACTCTGTAGAGCATGTTCAGTTTCATTATTTGTGTGCATGGTGTATTAAAAAGAGCTAACTCCATATGTGGTTCTCGTCAACAGGTTATTATTGAAGGAATAGGCGTCTTAGCTATGTGCCTTGGAAATGAGTTTATATCTAATGGATATCTTCACTCATCTCTTTATCTGTTACTTGAGAGTCTTGTACGTTCGAACTCCGGAGTTAGAAGTGCATCTGATGCTGTCTTACATGTCCTTTCTAGTGTATCTGGCTATCCAACGGTGAGCTTTTATAGCAATACCTTTCTTTGTTACTTAATGTTTTCTTACATGACTGTTGTTGTATTTCTACTTTGCAGGTTGGGCAATTAGTCCTGTCAAATGCAGATTATGTAATTGATTCTGTTTGCCGACAATTACGTCATTTAGATCTTAATCCACATTTCCCAGATGTGCTTGCTTCCATGCTTTCATATATTGGAGTGGCCCAAAGGATATTACCTCTGCTGGAGGAGCCCGTCTGCCTCTATTTTATTATTTTGATATAAATGTGGGGTTTCATTGCTTTCTTTCCTTATAGATCATGTTTTCAAAATACCCTTCTGGAGTTATCTCGCCACCCCTGGGCATCCTGGGGCATCCCCCTCCTGGATTTTTTTGGACTTCGTTCTTCGATAACAATTACTTGGCGTCAGTTTTGTTTCTTTCTTGACCACTTAGGTGCTATAGCTAAAGAACTGTGCATGACTTAAATATTTTGGGCATTGAATTGGATTCTTATGTATCCTGTAAATTGTCCAGATACGCTCTGCTCCACAGGAACTTGAAATTCTTGGCAGGCATCAGCACCCAGAGTTGACAATTCCATTTTTAAAGGTCATACTTAATACTGCATATCTCCTCTATGTTCAACTAGTTTTTTCCCTTTTAGTTAGTCATTCAGGATTGCAATTCCCTTTTTAAAAGCAGTTGTATTTAGGCAACAGTTACTGCTGTAATTTATTCCCATTTTTATCTTCCTTTATGAATTGAAGTGCTGGGGAACGACTTTTAGAGATAGAAGACAAGAGCACCAGTCCTTGAATTGTCAAAAATTTATTTGTTTATGAGGGAATGGAGGACAATAATTTAAGGCAATCGGTTTTATTTGGTTCTTGTTATTCTGGATTTTAGTATTAGATGCAGTTCCATGAGCTTGTTTGTTATTTTCAATCCTATGTGGGTTTACTTTGACTTGTTCAAATTGCAACTACTATTTCATTGACAATCTTTAGGTATCGAATGAATCTTCAATGGTTATGAGAGATAATGCGTAGCAGTGCAGCTCTCGTGTGAAATTGAAATTGTATTTTTCTTTCATAAGCATCTCAAGGCTTCAGAGTTGGTGCTTTAATTTCTACTAGATCACTAGGGTGATAGATTAAAAAAAAAAAAATGAAAAATGGAAAAAACAGGCTTTGTATGAGTTCTTTGTTTTCCCTTTTCCCTCTTAGGTTGCCATAGTGCATAATAGAACTGAATGGCAAGGAAAAATTCATGTAGCCAACCCCAATTAAAATTGGGTTTGAAACTTTCTTCCTGTTGTTGCTTCTCAGATTGCCATATCTTTTCCTTCCTCACACTGCCAATCATAACCCGTGCCTGTTGGATGCAATTATTCTGTCACAACTTCTTATTCTTTAATGGATGGACTCAATTGATTAGAACTATTGATGTCAAAGGTAGGCCATACTAATAGAAGTTTTAGGACTAAGCTTTTCCTGAACTAATGCCACGCATGATGTTACTGTTCTTGCTCTACTGTTACTTGATGGTTGTAGCTTTTCTTGCTCTATATCTACATATTTGTTTGTAATCTTTGACATTGTGACTGTTATTGGTTACATTTTGGCAAGAGGAGATCTGATGTTATTTCAATGATTTCATGTTCTTCAGGCTGCATCAGAAATTTCCAAGGCATTGAGACGTGAGGCTTCTACATTGCCTGATAATGCAAAATCTTATCTTATGCCACTCGTATCCAAAGCATCTTCTATGGACAAGGAAATGAGACCGCAAGTTGGCAAAAGTTTCAATATTTCATCACAATGAAGCAGGTACTATATCATTAGTGCTTATTGCATTTTTTTTCCTATAAAAATTTGGTTATGAGTTCTGGTTGTTTATACGTAGTTTTTTGCTTGTGGGTGATGATGTCAGTGAGGTTGCAAACCATTAATATATATATATATATATATATTTTACTTTTTAATTTTTAATTCATGTGTTTATAGATGAGTATTTGTTTGGATGATCTTCAACGTAAATTTTTTATACTTTTTTTAATCTACTTTGATCTGTAACTCTTTTTGAAAAGTATGTCTGGTCGCTGTTTATTTTTTCTTTTTTTAATTTTCTTCTTCACATAATCTTCCCCAAGCCTAAAAAGGCCAGGTGAAGTGCCAAACTTGTGTGAAGGATTTTTCAAAGACAATGAGCATGCACTAGTGTAAACCTTGTTAAAAGCTCTATGTCATGGTTTTCAAGTAGTGTAGTCAACTTTTAATTGTTGATGCTAATGAAATCTGGCATATTAGAAATGTAAAATTATTAGAGTACGTTCGAACTCTACTCAAACTCTAGTTAATTTGGGAATGTATGGTTCTTTTCTCTCTTTTGTAGCAGCAATGGATTCTATGGATGAATGGCAGCAAAAGCTACATTGTAGGAATATTTTCTTTTATCTGTATTCGTTAATAATGTACTCTCTTAGGAGGGGATTGCAACGCTAGCCAAAGTGGAAGAAGCTTATCGACATGAAAAGGAAGCCAAAGAGACTATTGAAGAAGTGATTCAGTTGAATTCATTATATGAAGTTCAAGACACTTGAGACGCTGCCCAGGAAGGGACTGATGAGAACAGGTTGCTTCCAGCAATGAATAAAAAATGGCCCTTCTTGGTTGCTTGTGTTCGGAACAAGAACCCAGTGGTGCGTCTTCCATTTCTCTATCTTACTTAGCTGCTTCTGAAACTATTATTTTCATGAATTATTGTCCTCCAAATGTCTCGGAGGATTTTGTATCTGTTTTAATCTTAAATTCTCATTCATCAATTCTAATCGGCCAAACCTGAGAGAAGAAAAGAGAAACAGAAGATTTCTGTTGAGGGTGATAAACTACTGTTATGAGACTAAATATGTGAGTTCTTTTGTTGCATCCTCTCATATTACAACTTCATTGGTTTGGCAGGCTGTCAGGAGATGCTCAAGTGTGGTGGGCAATGTGGTAGAAGTCTTTGAGGGAGATTTCTTTTCACGCTGCTTCCTCACAGATGGATCAAACTTCTGGAAACTTCTTTCCTTGTCGCCGTTTCAGAAGAAACCCTTCTCTGGGGAGGAAAGAACTCCATTGCAACTTCCTTACAGAATTGCTCCCACTTCTTCAGAGGACTCCATGGCTGAAGTTTCAAACTTGAAGGTCCAGGCAGCAGTGCTCAACATGATTGCTGATTTGTCCAGGATGCTTCAGCATTGGAAGTTGT
Organism: Ceriops tagal; assembly: GCA_021533255.1. NCBI lineage: Eukaryota > Viridiplantae > Streptophyta > Magnoliopsida > Malpighiales > Rhizophoraceae > Ceriops > Ceriops tagal. The sequence continues at coordinate 9,439,784 of CM038594.1, read as the reverse complement.
CCTGAAGAAAGTGAGTGGTCTTGTTGTGGGGATTGCTTGTAGCGGTGTTGCTGGTCTTCAGGAGGCATCCATTAATGCCTTAAATGGACTTGCATCTATCGACTCTGATCTTATTTGGCTTTTGCTGGTTGATGTATACTACTCGTTGAAGAAGTCGAAGAAGAAAGACCTGCCTCCTCCCCCCACCACAGATTTCCCAGATATCTCCCAGATTTTACCGCCGCCTCCATCTCCTAAAGGATTCCTTTATGTACAGTGCGGAGGACAATCCTATGGATTTGATGTGGACTTCTCTGCCGTAGAGACTGTGTTTAAGAAGTTGCATCGCCAGCCATTTGCTAACCAAATGTACATATGAAACACAGCACCTATATGCAACTAATTTAAAAGGCCCCAATAAAAATTTTAAGTTTATAATACTTTTTTATCTTGAATTTCTTTTATTCTTTTGAATGAGACATGGAGTTTGAACCCCTAACTTACCCTCCGAGCATCTTCAAAGGTTTAAGGTGACCATCAGGTAAAAGTCTGATGATCTATTCTGAGTTTGATTTCATTTCCAAATGTCAACCTCAAAAAAGAATAAAGAGGAAAAAAAAACAAGGGGAAAAAGGTTCCCTCTACAATTGACTGGTCAGACCCGCTCTGGGGAGCTACTTTGAAAGTGAATTAAGTATCAATTTCTACATTAGCCAATTGCAAAACATGGCAGTAAAACTTTTCCAAAGTGAAAAAATAAATGAATAAATAAATAAAACAGTTGGGAAAGTTGACAGTTCTGATTTGTACCAAAGATGCACATGGTCATCCTCGTTTGCAATTCTCCGCTTCCTCTTGGCCCGAGAAGCTTCCACCATTGTTGAGATTCACAGCCACAGAGCACTTGGTCATTTACTGTGAACCAAAACAGCTATATAGGTTAATTCCATATAGCTGCCGTGCAAAGCAGACACAAGGATGTAGACATTTATGCTAGTATCAAGGCAACTGCAACGGCTTTGAGATCAGTATCCACATAAAATCATGGAACACTAAATATCAGAAACCTTAGGCTAGCTAGTTCATTCAGCTAAAAAACAGAAAACAAATTCAGAGCATACAAATACCAATAGCTATGGATATAACCATTTTACTGAGATAAAACAAAAACTCAATACAAGAAAAGGTTTATGTTAGAGATTGAAAGAGTAATAATTCTTATTATTCTTAATAATACATTAGACAATAGCTTTATAGACGATAGACCTAGTAAAAAAAGGAAAGTAATAAAAAGGTAAAAATATATCTAATCCCATAATTTATGGGACCTTAAAAAACCTACCTAACTAATCACGTTTTCCAACAAATCACGTTTTCCCACACTCTCCCTCAAGCTGGTGAATAGGCATTCTCTATTCCCAGCTTGGATATTATATTTTGAAATACTGAACTGTTTAACTCTTTGGTAAGTACATCAGCAAGCTGGCTGTGTGTAAGCATGTAAGGGGTACAAATCAACCCGCTCTCCAAGTGTTCTTTGATAAAGTGTCTATCAACTTCGACGTGCTTCATTCGATCATGTTGTACTGGGTTGTGAGCTATGCTAATTGCAGACTTGTTGTCACAATAGAGTTTTATTGAGCCATCCCACTTAATCTTCAAGTCTTCTAGAATGATCTTTAACCAAAGTACTTCACACACACCTTGAGCCATTGCTCGAAATTATGCTTCTGCACTAGACCTGGCTACTACATTCTGTTTTTTACTCCTCTATGTCACAAGGTTTCCACCAAGAAAGGTGCAATATCCAGTGGTTGACTTTCTGTCAACAATTGACCTAGCATAATCAGCATCTGTGTATGTCTCAAGTACTAAACTTCCGTTCCTTTTGAATAAAATACCTTTCCCTGGTACTCCCTTAAGGTACTGTAATACTCGGTAAGCTGCTTGTAGATGAACTTTCTTTGGGTTATGCATGAATTAACTAATCACACTAACTATATATGTTATATCTGGTCGTGTGTGAGACAAATAAAGGAGTCTTCCTACAAGGCATTGATATGTTGCCCTGTCTACCGCAACATCCTTGCATTGACATTCTGATCTATTGGAGTACTTGCTGGTTTGCATGCTGTCATGCCTGTTTCCTTGAGGAGATCCGTGACATACTTTTGTTGGGAGATAAAAATGCCCTGCTTAGAGTGAGCAACCTCAATCCTAAGAAAATATTTGAGCCTTCCTAATGCCTTAATCTCAAACTCCTTGCCCAAACAATGACTCAGGATTTGTTTTTCTTTGTCATCATCTCCTGTCACTATTATGTCATCAACATAAACCAAGAGAGTTGTGACTCCCCCTGAACTTGAGTGTTTAATGAACAATGTATGATCCCCTCGGCTTTGTTTATATCCCATAGCTATCATAACTCTAGCAAATCGTTCGAACCATGCTCGTGGTGATTGTTTTAGACCATATAAGGCTTTCTTCAATTTACACACAGTTTGAGAATCCAAGTTCTTCCCATAACCTGGTGGGACCTCCATATAAATTTCTTCCTCTAGTTCTCCATGCAAGAATGCATTTTTTACATCGAACTGCTGTAATTCCCAATCATAGTTAGCTGCCAACGACAATAAAACTCTAACAGTATTCATTTTTGCAACTGGCGCAAAAGTTTCTAAATAATCAATTCCATAGCTTTGAGTATATCCTTTGGCTACTAACCTTGCTTTGTATCTTTTTATTGATCCATCTACTTTATACTTTATTGTATACACCCACTTACACCCTACAGGTTTCTTTCCCATTGGTAACTTTACCAACTCCCAGGTTTTATTTTTCTCCAGTACCTTCATTTCCACATTCATAGCTTGTTTCCATTTCTCATTGGACAACGCCTCGGATAAGGTGGTAGGAATGGTAATGGTGTTTAAGCTAACAAGGAAGGATTGATGAGATGGTGAAAATTTCTTAAAAGACATAAAGTGTGCAAGAGGATATAAAGGTCGTTTTGTGCACTCTCTTGTTGCTTTCCTAATGGCAATGGGAATATCCTGGTCATCCTTACTCATATGAAATTCAGTTTCATTTTGCAATGTAGGATTAGATATTGTTACCTCATTCTCAGGACTTGGGTTGGACTCTTGGACCTGCATAAATTCAGGAATGGTCATCTTCTTCCTTGTGAACACCTTGCCCTTGTCAAATCTTACATTCTCAAGTACAGAATCTGTTTTTTCTTGAGAATTTTCAGACATAAGTTCAGGTTTAGACATGGATTTAAGAGAATTTTCTGACATAAGGTTTTGTTCATTTTCAATTATATGTTTAGGAAGATTTTCAGGCACACGGTTTGGTATAATGGGACAAGATGAATTAGATGGTTTACACATGGACAGTGGCGATAGATCAAGTAAAACATCCTCATCCTTATTTTCTCTTGTTAAATTCTCCTCCTGAAAATAAGGATGGGTGAAATAGGACTCATGTTCATTGAAAGTGACATCTATTGAGACATAGAACTTCCTTGATGGAGGATGGTAGCACTTATACCCTTTTTGAGTTGAGGAATACCCCACAAAGACACATTTTATTGCCCTTGGATCTAATTTCCCTTTAGTTGGACAGTGAACATGAACAAATGATACACACCTAAATATCCTAGGAACAAGGTTATTTGTAGTTTGTAGGTCAGGGTAGAATGTGGAGAGTATTTCCATAGGACTTTTGAATCCCAAAACTCTAGATGGCAAACGATTTATGAGATGGGCAGCAGTAAGAACTGCTTCGCCCCAAAAATTTTTAGGCACATTGTTTTGGAACATAAAGGCTCGGGTTTTTTCAAGAAGGTGACCATTTTTCCTTTCCGCTACTCCATTTTGTTGTGGGGTATTGACACAAGATGATTCATGTACTATCCCTTCCTTTTGAAAATATGGAGTTAGGGTTTGATTGAAATATTCCCTAGCATTATCTGACCTAAACCTTTTGATATTGATTCCAAATTGATTTTTAACCATGGAGCAAAAATTTGGGAGAACGGTAATAACATCTGATTTATGCTTGAGTAAAAAAATCCAAGTAACACGAGTACAATCATCAATAAATGAAACAAACCATCTTGCCCCAGAAATATTAGGAATAGACGTAGGACCCCAAATATCACTGTAAACGAGATAGAAAGGAACAGAACTCCTTTTGTTATTGGTATACGCTTGTGTTTAGCAAGTTCACATACCTCACAATGAAAGTTTTCAACATCTAGATTTTTAAACAAAGAGGGAAACAGAATTTCAATAACTCTAAAAGATGGATGTCCAAGTCGGCGATGATGAAGCCAAACTTTCTCTTTATTGGATGAAAGATTTTCTGACATAAAAGAATAGGATAAGCTACCCTTAGTAATGTTTAATTGACTTGGTGCTTCAAGGTAGTAGAGACCATACCGTTCTTTAGCATGTCCAATCATTTTCCCCGAATCCTTTTCCTGAAATTCACAATAGTCGTGATGAAAAACTACATTGCAATATAAATCTTGAGTAAGTTTTTGTATGGAAATCAAATTTGTGGACAGTTTAGGGACATGGAAGAAGTTTTTTAAGATCAGTGATGGATCTATTTTAACATTCCCTACACCTGCTACAGTGGTCACCGAACTGTCTGCTGTGGCTATTTTCCTATTGCTTGGACATGGTGATGCGGAAAACCCCAAAAAGACGTGGTTTAGGGGACCCCACACACACAAGGAATCAAATAACAACCAGGAAAGCTAAATCAGAGTTTAATATCACAAACCCTAGACCCACCCTTCAAGGAACACGAACCTAGAACATTCAAGAAGGATATGGACGCCACACTCCAGAAAAGGAAGGAATTAGGAGTGATAAGTCGCTTGGAACGCCACAAGAAGAAATACCTCTTGATAAGTTCCTTAGTTCCTAAAATAACCCTTGCTTTCTATTTCACTCAAAATTGTCTGATGCTCCAGAGCTTACAAGGGGTGCCTATTTATAGGCTAACATAGCAATCCTAAAGAGGTACAAATTCCTACTTAGGAGAAATCCTTATTTTGGAGGAATTCCTAATTGTGGACAAATTCCAACATAAATAATAAACTCTTATTTAAGAAGAAATGCTATAACTTATTCTGACCTATTAAGTATTCTAATTATATTAATTGGGCCTGGACTCCTTATCAAACTTGAATTCGCATCATTTGAAGCTGGGTTGGCCTGAATGTTCTGAATCAGCCCATTTAGTGCTTCTTTAATCTTTTTGGTTCTAGTTCGTGTTATTGGGCCTTCTGGAATGTACAATGGACCTCTTGCAACCATTGAAGCCTTCCACCCATCATCTCTATAGTTCTCATCATTCCCCCTCTCCTCAAAAGGATTCGTCCCCGAATCATCACCTACATCAAAAGGGGAAAGATCAGAAACATTAAATGTTGCACTCACATTATACTCACCAGGAAGGTCCAACTTATAAGCATTGTCATTAATTCGGGCTACAACTTGAAAGGGACCATCTCCTCTGGGTTGTAGCTTCAAACGCCGTTGAACTGGGAACCGTTCGTTGCGCATATGCACCCAAACCCAATCACCAAGTTCAAACACCACCTTCTTTCGTCCCTTGTTGACATGGGAGGCGTGTTGCTCAGTTCGTTTTTCAATATGTTGTCGTACCTTCTCATGCAATTTTTTTATCATGTCCGCCTTGTGTTCTCCATCGAAGCTGGCATACTCATTAACAGGTATAGGTACCAAATCCAAAGGAGTCAATGGATTAAAATCATATACAATTTCAAATAGAGAGTAACTAGTAGTAGAATGAACACTCCTATTATACGCAAACTCGACATGCGGTAAACAATCTTCCCATGTTTTCAAATTTGTTCGAATAATAGCACGCAAAAGAGTAGAAAGAGTTTGATTAACTACCTTAGTCTGTCCATCAGTTTGTGGATGATAAGTAGTTGAAAACAATAGTTTAGTACCTAACTTACCCCACAAAGTCTTCCAGAAGTAGCTTAAGAACTTTGTATCCCGATCTGAAACAATGCTTCGTGGCATGCCATGCAAACGTACTACTTCTCTAAAGAATAAGTCAGCCACGTTGTTTGCATCATCAGTTTTATGACATGGGATGAAGTGTGCCATTTTTGAAAATCTATCAACAACAACAAATACAAAATCCCTACCCCTTTTTGTTCGGGGCAATCCTAGTACAAAGTCCATAGATAAATCAACCCAGGGATGGTTAGGTATGGGTAGAGGGGTATACAAGCCATGAGGTAAAACTCTAGATTTAGCTTGTTTGCATGTTATGCATTTCGCACATATCCTCCCAACATCTCGTTTCATTCGTGGCCAAAAGAAATGTTCATTTAGGACATCTAGGGTTTTCCTAACTCCGAAATGACCCATTAGACCACCCTCATGAGCTTCTCTTACAACCAACTCCCTCAAAGAACTCATAGGCATGCATAAACGATTTTCCCTAAATAAGAAACCCTTATGCCTATAAAACTTCTCAAAGGCTGACACCTCACATGCTTTATACACATTAGCAAAATCAGGATCATTCACATATAAATCCTTAATGTGTTCAAATCCCAATAAGTTTGCAGTAAGTGTAGAGATAAGGGTATACCTGCGAGATAATGCATCAGCTACCACAATTTCCTTACCTTTTTTATATTGGATGATGTAGGGAAAGGTCTCAATGAATTCAACCCACTTGACATGTCTTTTGTTTAACTTTCCTTGTCCCTTCAAGTGCTTCAAAGATTCATGGTCAGTATGGTTGACAAACTCTTTAGGCCAAAGGTAATGTTGCCATGTCTCCAAAGCCCGTACCAATGCATACATCTCCTTATCATAAGTAGGATAATTAAGGCTTGCTCCACTTAGCTTCTCACTAAAGTAAGCAATTGGGCGCCTTTCTTGCATCAAAACAGCTCCAATGCCAATACCTGAAGCATCACACTCAATCTCGAAAGCTTTTGTAAAGTTAGGTAAAGCAAGTAAGGGTGCAGAACTTAATTTTTCCTTGATGCAATTAAAAGCCTTGTCTTGGTCACTACCCCACCTAAAACTCATGTTCTTTTTAATAAGCTCAGTGAGTGGTGCGACAATGGTGCTAAAGTCTTTAACAAAGCGTCTATAGAAACTAGCTAGACTATGAAAGCTACGCACGTCACTAATTGACTTAGGTGTAGGCCAATCACGAATTGCCTTAACTTTTTCCTCATCAACCTTAACACTTTTAGCACTAACAACATAGCCAAGAAATGTGATTTGATCAGTACAAAAGGAACATTTATGTAAGTTAGCATACAATTTCTCAGAACGTAAAACACTCACAACAGAACGTAAATGATCAAGATGATCTTTTAGGGTTTTACTATAGACCAAGATATCATCAAAATACACCACTACAAATCTACCAATAAATGCACGTAAAACATGATTCATTAGTCGCATAAAAGTGCTTGGTGCATTAGTGAGACCAAATGGCATAACTAGCCACTCATACAACCCATACTTAGTTTTGAAAGCTGTTTTCCACTCATCTCCCTCTCTCATCCTAATTTGATGATATTCACTTTTCAAATCAATCTTAGAAAAGACACATGACCCATGCAATTCATCTAACATGTCATCTAATCTAGGTATGGAATGACGATACTTTACAGTGATTTTGTTGATTGCTCGACAATCAACACACATCCTCCAAGTCCCATCTTTTTTTGGTACAAGTAGGACATGAACAGCACATGGACTCATGCTTTCCCTCACATATCCTTTGGACAGAAGCTCCTCAACCTGCCTTTGAAGCTCTTTTGTCTCCTCAGGATTACTCTTATATGCTGGCCGGTTAGGGATGGATGCACCTGGGATGAAATCAATTTGATGCTCAATTCCTCTAGTAGGTGGCAATCCACTTGGGATATCATCAGGGAATACATCTTCAAATTCCTGTAATAGCGCAACAACAGCACTAGGCAAAGATGGGTCAAACTTGTTAGTGTTAAAATAAGCCTCCTTGTACAAAAGTACAATTATAGGCTGTTTGGCATAGAATGCTCTTTTGACATCACTTCCTTTTGCATAGAGATTTTCTCTTTTCTTCTCTTTCTCTGGGGTCCTCACGTTTTCTTCTCCTTTTTCTTTTTTGTCAATCTCTCTTTTTTGTTCACTCTCATTTTTAATCCTTAATTGATCCTCATATGCTTGTTGAGGTGATAATGGTACAAGAATGACGGGTTTCCGTTCATTACAAAGGAATATCGATTCTTGAAGCCATCATGCATAACTCGCCTATCAAATTGCCATGGTCTTCCTAATAGAATATGTCCCGCATGCATAGGTACAACATCACATAAAACTTCATCATGATACCTTCCGATAGAAAATGATACTAGCACTTGCTAAATACCTTCACTTCACCATTCTCATTTAACCATTGAAGTTTATATGGTCTAGGATGCTTCATAATAGGTAAATCCAGCTTTTCAACCATAGTTGTGCTAGCAACGTTAGTGCAACTCCCACTATCAATAATCATACTACATACCTTATCTTTGATGAGACATCGTGTCTGAAAGATGTTATCTCGTTGCACCTCATTTTCTTCTTTTATTTGCACATTCAATGCTCGCCTAGTAACGAGAGCTACTCCGTTAACCGGATACTCCTTTCCATCACATTCAACCTCTGATAGTGGGATAGAATCATCATCTGATTCACTTTCAGTTTCAACATCACCGTTACTTTTCAGGATCATTGCACGCTTATTTGGACATTGAATTGCAATGTGACCCCTGTCCAAACACTTAAAACATTTAACATCTCTATTTCTACTCGATTGGGGTTCAAATTTACCTGTCTCCTTGCTAGAACCCACATCCTTGTGCTTGGGTAGCTCGGCTTTGGACTTGTAATTGGTCATCTCGTCCCTTTTACTCCAATTTGGCTTCCACAATCAGGGAGAACCTGAATTCTGCCCAAACCGTGTGGAGCCCTTTCGTTTAAGTTGCCTTTCAACTTTCATTGCCATATGCACCATGTCTTCTAATTCCACATAGTGCTGCAATTCAACTACATTTGCTATGTCCCTATTTAGTCCTTGCAGAAATCGAGTCATGGTTGCCTCCCTATCTTCTTCCACATTAGCCCTAATCATGGTAATTTCCATCTCCTTGTGGTAGTCCTCCACACCTTTGGTGCCCTGAGTGAGCCCTTGCAGCCTTTGGTACAACTCCCTGTAATAGTGAGTACGGACAAACCTCCTCCTCATGATAGCCTTCATCTCCTCCCATGTATCAATAGGCCGCTCATGATTCCTTTTCCTAGTCAAAACAAGTTGATCCCACCAAATAATAGCATAATCAGTAAATTCAACTGCAGCAAGCTTTACCTTTTTCTCCTCGGAATAGTTGTGGCAATCAAAAACCAATTCAACCTTCTTTTCCCATTCTAGGTATGCATCAGGATCATTCTTACCTTGGAATGAAGGAATTGTCATTTTAATACTACCCAAATTATGGTCGTAGGTGCCTTGCCTCCCAAATTCTCTTCGATCCCTTCTATTGTTACCAGTTCTAACCATCGTAGTTTGATCGTCAACTTCATCATCTTCTACATCATCTTCATGGTCATAGGCACGTGTCAACTGCCTTCTTGCTTTGGGAGCCTCATATTCCCTATGTCTCCTTTGCAACTCTGCTATTGTATTAGCTTGCTCCTCCATCCTCTCCCTCATATCATCAAATCTGGTATTCATACGCTCAAATTGTTGTTGCATAGTTTTGATCATGAAGGACACATCACCAATTCCCTCTTGAACTATACCTTTGTCTTTGGACGTCATAGCCTTATTTCTACACAAACAAATGGATACCTCACAGAACACTCCCTCACGTGTGTCACTCAAAAGATTATGTCACACTCCCTCGTGTTTACACTCTTTATGGTTTTTCTTTATATGAACTTTCACTCTTACCTTTTTCCATTCAGATTTTCCCTTTCAGCTCTATAAAGAACTAAAGAACGTAAATCAAGGGTATTGATGTAGAACAGAATAAGCTAAATGGCGTAGAATTGAACAAATTGGAGAACAAAGAATCAAGTGACAAAGGATGTTAACACAAACGGATTTAATGAACTAAATTCATAAGAATCAAGAGAAGGATAATATAACCTAAAGGACAACTTGAGTAACAAAATAGAAAAACAGATGATAGAATTAGAGTTGAGCAAGAAAACTTTATTATTATTGTAGCCAATATGAAACTGTTAACTTTTTGATGTTTTCTTTCTTTTATTTTCTTCCTTCCCTTTTTTTTTGTCCCGTCGTTTTGTTTTGTCGTTTCTTTTTTCGTCAAAAAATTTTTTTTTTTTTCGTTTCTTTTTTCCGTCGTTTTTTTTTCCGACGGTTTTTTTTTTTTAACACAAAACAATAATAGAATACTTAAATATATCAATTGAAATTGAAATTAGCACGTTTATGAGAAACAAGCAAAGAAAGAAGGATGACAAATAAACAGATTTGTGCATTTGAATGATAATGCACATAATAGACAAACTAAATAACAATAAATAAATCAAAAGATAGAAAATTGAAGAGTGAGTGGATTCAACCTGATTTAGAACCCTGCTCTGATACCAACTGATGCGGAAAACTCCAAAAAGACGTGGTTTAGGGACCCCACACACACAAGGAATCAAAGAACAACCAGGAAAGCTAAATCAGAGTTTAATATCACAAACCCTAGACCCACCCTTCAAGGAACACGAACCTAGAACATTCAAGAAGGATATGGACGCCACACTCCAGAAAAGGAAGGAATTAGGAGTGATAAGTCGCTGGGAACGCCACAAGAAGAAATACCTCTTGATAAGTTCCTTAGTTCCTAAAAGAACCCTTGATTTCTATTTCACTCAAAATTGTCTGATGTTCCAGAGCTTACAAGGGGTGCCTATTTATAGGCTAACATAGCAATCTTAAAGAGGTACAAATTCCTACTTAGGAGAAATTCTTATTTTGGAGGAATTCCTAATTGTGGACAAATTCCAACATAAATAATAAACTCTTATTTAAGAAGAAATGCTATAACTTATTCTGACCTATTAAGTATTCTAATTATATTAATTGGGTCTGGACTCCTTATCAAACTTGAATTCGCATCATTTGAAGCTGGGTTGGCCTGAATGTTCTGAATCAGCCCATTTAGTGCTTCTTTAATCTTTTTGGCTCTAGTTCGTGTTATTGGGCATTCTGGAATGTACAATGGACCTCTTGCAACCATTGAAACCTTCCACCCATCATCTCTATGGTTCTCATCACATGGGGAATACATTGAAAAAATATTTGGTAAGTGAGTCATATGGTCAGTAGCTCCTGAGTCCATGACCCAAGACTTGACAAAGGTTGTACCCAAAACATTTAACCCAATGGAGAATGGAAACTCACTTGAATATGCCAAAGAATAGGTACCTGAGGGTTTTTTAAGTTGGGACCACTTAAGATAATTTTTTCCATCCAACCTATATGCAGCCTGGATACTTTGTAGTTCTCTAATATGTTGAGATCGAAACCCCTCTGATTGGGTTGTAGAAATTGTCTCTGCAACCTCAGACATCTTTTATGGAAAAATAACAATTCTAGGCAATTAAGGCCTTCCACGTGAAGTAGAGATCATCAGCAATAAAGGCTAGCAAAAATAATCTGTTTTGATGTCAAAGGGAAAATAAAACAGAAGGAAGAAGACTACGAAGAACAATAGGCTCTGATAACATGTTAGAGATTGAAAGAGTAATAATTCTTATTATTCTTAATAATACATTAGACAATAGCTTTATAGACGATAGACCTAGTAAAAAAAGGAAAGTAATAAAAAGGTAAAAATATATCTAATCCCATAACTTATGGGACCTTAAAAAACCTACCTAAATTAGTTTATTTTTAAAGATATATTCTAAAAATAGCTAACTATGCACAATATAAGCCACTAATCACGTTTTCCCACAATTTAGAAGAGAGAGAGTTGGTCATTTAGGAATTAGCATTAAATAAGTGAAAAGTAACTTGAGTAAAAACACACACACAGAGAAATAAGAGTTAATTACCTTGGAGCTCCTAGAGAGGCAATGATAAGCAAAATTGATGTCAGGGCACCATTTAGGTATAACCTAGTTACTTCTCCCTCCCTCAAGAGCTCTCCCTCAAAGACAACGCCAAAGGTATCTTCATTTCCACAAGGGCACAGGACTTTGAGCTGCAAATCTCCCAACATTCCCCTTTAGCCTTCCACCAACCATCTTCAGAGGCTCTATCAGTTTTCCACCAGCTTGGATGCTTCTTGTCTACAAGGTTAGACAAGTACCATTATTTCTCCCCCAACTTATTCTCCTGTAAAGAACACAATTAGAATGAGACAGTTAAAAAAATGCCATGTCACTGAACCCTCAAGGAAAGTAGAAGCCAGTGAAGCCAATGCAGTACCAGGAAGCTCTAATGGCTCACACTTATTGAGGTCCTCTCTTGGGAAGATTGCCAGTAAAGTGTTGTCAAGAAGCTTCTCGAGGAGATAGCATGCGAAAAGCTCCTAAGCCATTTGCTGAAACTTATGGGCATCTCCATTGTCAAAAGATAATAGCTCCATGTGAAGAAAACCAGCTTTAGTTACATATCTTCACTAATAATCATCTGATCACTGTTTTCTATACCATCATTTTATTTACCAAAAGTCTCCACAAGAACAAGTTCCATCTTTGAAATGATGGAATCGATTTGTGTCTCTCACAAAAATCTCCCTTTGTTCAAATCTGGATAAAAATTTTATGAAGGCATGGCAATCACTGCAGATCCTAAGGTTTTTAATTACTCGAAGAGATGTCCCTGCACTGGTGTTTAGAAGCCCAAGAACAACTGCCAACTTCTCACTGTGGCCACACAAGATATGCTCCTTGTCCTCTTACTCCACATCTTGCAGCACAAAATCTGCATGAGGAATGTAACCTGATATTTTCATTTCCCTAATCAGCTTAGTCAACTTCTCAGCAATTTGAGCCATTTGTGGATGTGATTCATCACCACAAAGTAGCATGTGCACTTTATTTTTGACTTCAATCCAGCTGCAGCCTGGGTTCTTTTTCAGGCCTCTACTCTTCATCATATCCCTCTACTTCAACCCACATTCCCTTAGAAGCATAAATATTAGACAGAAGAAAAAAATTTCCAGGATTTTTTGGTTCTAATTCAAAGAGTTTACTTGCAACAACTTCACCTAAACTCACATTTTTGTGAACTCTGCATGAACTAAGCAAAGCACCCCAAACACAAGCATCAAGTTCAAACAGCATTTTCTTGATCATGGTATATGCTTCATCCAGCTTTCCAGCACGGCCTAGGAGGGCACCATGCATGCATAATGCTCCATTCTGGCCTCAATTCCATGATCTCTGGACATGCAACTAAAATAATGCCTACCTTCTTCTATTAGGCCACTTTGACTGCAAGCAGATAAAATGCAGGTGAAGCTAATAAAGTCAGGTTTTGCCGAGCTCCTTTTCATCAACTCAAAAACATCAACAACATCTTTCGCCTTTGCATGCATTGCATATCTTCTCATTAATGCATTCCAACAAAATAAGTTTCTAGAGGGCGTTATCTCAAAACAAAGTCTAGACATGTGTAGTCTTCCGCACTTAGCATACATATCAATTAATGCACTTCCCACATAAACATCAGTATAGAGTCCTCTTTTAAGAGAAAAACAATGGGCAACTTTTCCATGCATCAATGCTGCAATATTTCCACAAGCAGGTAGTAAGCTTGGGATTGTCACTGAGTTTGGCTTAACCCCCTCAACTTTCATCTCCCTGAAAAGCTCCAAAGCCTCCATATCTCTGCCATTCTGGGATCAACTATCAATCATTGAAGTCCATGAAACAACATTCAAATCCATCCCTTGCTGCTTCAACTCTCTAAACAACTCTAAAGCATCATCAATGAGACCATTTATCAAAAGGCCAGTAACTAAAGCATTACAAGCACCTATATCTGCATCATACATCTCGTCGAACACTATTGACATTTCCAATGTACATCTACACTTTCCATACATGTTGATAAGCGCACTAGCCACACACTTATCTTGTCCTAAACCTTGTTTTAGCACAAAAACATGAACCTGAATCCCCATGCTCAACATTTCCAAGTCACCTAAATAAGGAAGCATGCTAGAAATACCAACCCCATCAGGCACAAGCCCCCCTAGATGCATCTTTTGAAACATAATCACTGCCTCCAAATAGTGCCCGCTCTGATTGAATCCTGCAATCATACCATTCCAAGACACCAAATTGAGCTCTAAACCCAAATTATCCATCTTATTGAACAAATCTTTTGTTTCCCCTACGCACCCATTACGGGAATAACCCGCAAGCAAAGCACTACAAGGCACCACATCTGGCTGATCCATTCTATCAAACACATTGCGGGCATTACTTAATCGGTCACACTTTATACACATATGAACCAAAGATGCTAGAACACGCGAATCCGAATCAAACCCGGATGCCAATCCAATACAATGGATCTGCTTTCCCAGTTTCAAGGACGATAAAGCGGCACACGCCTTGAGGACACTAGGAAGAAAACGAGCATCAGGCATAATACTTTGGGAAAGCATGCCCGAGAAGGCATTGATTGCTTGGACAAAATGATTGAGTTTGGCGGAGGCATGAATGAGGATAGAGAAGAAGCTGAACGGTGTTGGATGGTGCACCGAGCTAAGGATGAGGTTTGCATCGGGGAAAGATTGGTGATTGGCATAGAGGGAAAGCAGCCGGCTTGCGAGGCGGGTGTGGGTGGAAGTTCATGTTTTGAGGAGGTGGGCATGTGCCTGCCGTGTCTGTGAGAGAGACAATATGGCCGAACTAACAAGTTTTTCAAGCATCGGGAATCCTTGCCTAGCCATTTCCATCGTCCATGTATCAATCTTTTGCTGCAATTGCTTTTGCATCCAACAATGCCAAATAATAATAAAAAAAAAGGTAAAGATTGGGATTGAAGGCAATCAAAACTTAGGACACAATGCCACTGACTAACTACATCCAAGCAGTTTAGGACTTAAACATCCCCCTACTAAATTTTAGTTCAGAATCCAAGAAAAGAAAAGAAAAATTAAAATTTTGTTTCTTTTGTTTGAGTGTATAAATTAAATTCTTAAATTTGCCGCGCGGCGGGGTTGGGGTGAAGTCAGCATTTGGTGACTGCAATTCCGGGGGTAGTATCCGTAGATCGGGTTTGATTAACGAGAGGCGGAAAATTTGTTAGTTTTGGGCTGGCATACAATGCTTTGATTTTTTTTCTTTTTTCTCTAATCTCTTCCCTCTTCTTTTCCATTTTTCCCCCTCGTCCCAGTTGCCCGTTCCTTGACTAATGAGTGGCAGAGAGGTCCGGTCTGGTCTTTTTTATCAGCCATTTGCAGCATCTACCCCACCGTAGGTGGAGGCTGAGATTTGTGTAGATCGGTGGGTGGAGAGCTTGAACAATATGGATCTTGTGTTGTGTAGTAACGGTTCGTTCTGGGAAAAAAATTTCGATTCGATGTCTCGCCATCACTGCAAGCTGCCTCTTTTCATCATCCAAAAAACGGATACAAAAATTGAATCCAGGGAAAATATATCATATCAATAACACCACATATTTTCCTTTTTCAGCTTTATAAACAAGATCAACTTTGCACTGTAATTTCAAGGCTAGACTACCCATAGAGTGGGATCAACAGAATATGGAAAATCCATTAATTGTGGGAAGATGCACTCTTTTGTACCTTTTTTAATAGTAATGGGAAGATGCTGAGTCATTTTCTGGCATATCAATTGATTGTTTATGCAAAGGAAAGTTAGAATTTACCGGAAATTTGTTTGCAAAATCTGGATGGAAATCTTGAACTTGTGTTCGGTCTGAAATTGCTGTCTTTCTTGAGTATACTTGAGGAAATCTCATATAGTCATAAATATAGAGAGATATGGGAATGGACTCTTGTTTCGGAATAGGCTCAATTGTAGAGGGTGAGTCCGGGATTGAAGTGACACGAACTGATTCATAAAGGGCCCATTGGTCAGAGTTAGAGACTGATTGGTCAAGAGTTGATTGATCAGGGATTGGTTGATCAAAAGTGGGAGCTCAGATTGGAAGATTATTATGAGGTAAGTCAAGATTAAGGCCATCAAAGTCTTTATCTTTAACTAATGACTTCTCCCCTTGAAGAAAAGACTGTGGAAAGTAAGGTTTATTTTCTACAAATGTAACATCGACTAATATATAGGTCTTTCGAGAAGGAGGATGATAATATTTATACCCTTTTTGTGTAAAAGAGTAACCAAGAAAGACACATTTGATTGCTTTAGGATCTAGTTTTCCCCTTTGCTGATTATGAACATATACAAATGAGGTGCAACCGAAGATTCTAGGTATGAGATTATTTGTTGTCCTGAAATGGGGATAAAAGTTAGAAAGAACTGCCATAGGAGTTTTGAAATCTAATACTCTTGATGGCAATCTATTAATCATATATGTAGATGTAAGGACAGCTTCCCCCCAATAAGAATTAAGGACATTTTCATGAAACAACAATGCTCGAGTAGTGTTGAGCAAATGACCATTTTTTCTTTCAGTCACCCCATTTTGCTGTGGTGTGTTTATACAAGATGACTCATGGATGATCCTTTCCTTTTGAAAATAGGTTGACAAGATTTGATTAAAGTAGTATCTAGCATTATTTGATCTAAAGCTCTTAATTTTAACCCCAAATTGATTTTGAACCATAGAATTAAAATTAGGAACAATACTACTTACATCAAATTTGTACTTGAGTAAAAATAGCCATGTGACCCTAGTACAATCATCAACTAGAGAAACAAACCATCGAGCCCGTGAGATATTTGGAATTGTGAAGGATCCCTAAATGTCACTGTGAATCAAATTAAAAGGATGAGAACTTCTTTTGTTGTTTATAGGAAAAAATACACTGGTGTACTTAGTAAATTCACAAGTATCATATTAGAATTGACTCATATCTAATCCTTTAAATAAAGAAGGAAACATGATATTTAAGACACAAAAAGATGGATGACTAAAACGAAAATGGTAAAGCCAAATGACATCTTTATTTGAAGCATTAAGAAATGATAAGGGTGAATTGTTCATGACTTTCTTTGAAATCCTTGGCATCTCAAGATAGTACAACCTATTCCTTTTCTTAGCAAGTCCAATCTTCTTCTCCGAATCCTGTTCTTGAAAAACAAAGTAGGTAGGGTAAAACATTGCATAACATTTGAGGTCATTGGTGAGCCTTTGTATGGAGACTAGGTTGGTTGATAGTTTCGGCTCATGGAAAACATCTTTTAGAGTGAGAATAGGCGTAATATAGATATCACCAACTCCTGCAACAGTAGCCATAGAACTATCTGCCACCACTATTTTCCTATTGCTTGGACATGGGGTGTAGGTAATAAAAAAATGTGTAGTGTGAGTCATGTGAACAATGGCACCTGAGTCTATTATCCAAGCTTCACTTGAAAGTTTTTCTGAGGCATTTAGACTAAAAGAGAATGGAGACTTACCTGAGAGTGTTAAGGAACATACAGTAGAGGGTTTATCAAGAGACCCTAAAAGCCCCTTAATTCTTTCTATTTCCTTATTGTTAAAGGATTCTTTCACCTGTCCTTCATTGTGACTGATTTGCTGGCTGGTGTGTTCAATTAGATGAGCCTGGGGCCTTGACTATCCTTTTTTGTTTCCCCATCTCAGCTTGAGGTTGCTGGTTTGCCATTCAACAAATTGCGAGTTACTAAGGTTGAGCCTTCCACAGCTTGAGGCTCTAGCATTATTCCCCTTTGACTTTCTTCTGTCTGGGTTAGAGAGATTGTCTCTTTCAAAGGGGATTTCTTCCTTTCCAAGTATTTGAATCCTAACTTAGTCAAATTCACAATTAAGACTTGCTAGGAAATCATATACTCGATCCTTTTCAATAAAGGTTTTCAGAGTTGCAGCATCATCTGCACACTTCATCTCAAATACTTGATAATGATTGAGTTCTTGTTATAGATTTTGAAGGGAATTGACATATTCCGTCACCGTTTTGCTCCCTTGTTTTGTTGCATTTGTCTTTACCTTGATTTTATATAATTGTGCTGCATCTTGAGCCTTTGAATAAGTCTTGTGAATAGAATCCCAAATCTCCTTTGCAGTATTAAGAAACATACATATATCACTTATGGTTGGATCCATTGAATCCCAAAGCCATGACATGATCATTGAATTTGCCTCATCCCATGCGTTGAATGTGGGATCTTCTAGTGTTGGACTTGTTCTGAAAAGATGACTGAGTCTTCCTTTACCCTTCAAATAGGTTTTGACGAATTGAGACCATTTGAGATAGTTCTTTTCAGTTAGCCTATAAGTTGCTTTGACATTTTGTAGATCTTCAGTCATATGGTTGGTGTTGGGCTCCTCATTTTGACCCGAAGTATCTCCAATCAGTTTCGTTTCAGATATGGATAATTCTAGGTATAAAGAACATACTTGAAAAGGAAGAGCAAAAAAACAGAAGCAATAAAGGCTGCAAGTGAATGAGGTTTTAGGGAAAAAATTGGGACAAGTTTAGAAGCAAAAAGAGAAAAATATAGCTAAAGAGATGACAATAATGATAGTTGCAATTAGATTATTAAGGACAAAGACAAACCCAGCAATAAAGACTATGATTGGAAGATTATCGCATCAATGAAAGATGCACTACAACACTAGCCCAGAAAAATTAGCTCTGATACCATGTAGAATTTAGAGAAAAGAATTGTGATAATTCTTCATATTCTTGTACTAAGATTACAAAGCTATTTATAGGACTTCTACAAATATTAACTAGGAAAAACAGATCTGTAAAATACTGCTATAATCCTATAAATCAGGGATAATAATAAATTATTTCCTAACTAATTATTTACAGCTATTTCCTAATAATTAGAATCCAAAAAATTAGGATTGAATATTCCTAATAATCAAATCCTAAAAATCAGGATAATTCAACAGTATTCTCATTGGAAGAGAATCTAAAAGGGTTCACAGGTCCACATCCACAAATTTGGTTAAATTACTCATGCAGTTTGCCTTGCCATTTCTTTTATCCTTTTTTGTTATTTATACATTCAAAAATGAAAAAGTGCAAAATTTTATGCAGTTAAAGACCCACAAAAAGAAAGAGAAAGAGAGAGAGGTCTATGAAAATCTTTCGATAATGGCATAACAAAGGGTCCTCTAACTAAAGTAATGTAAGAAGAAGCAAATAACTAGAATTATAGAAGTTAGCACATGAAGAAGATGCTATCTGATTCAACAAGAGCTTCCATAGTCTAATCTGCTAGAACACAAAAAGGTAGAAAGCACAAAAGTGTAAACTCTACCCCCAAAGGGACACTGTGATAACTAAGACCTTAAACATTCATCTTAGATGTCTTTGTTCAAATCTTTTTTCTTAGGGCATAGAAAGGTAGATATAACCTAGTCACTTTTTTTTTCTATTTATTTTGTGTAATGCACATAATGGTTGAGTAATAAGAGAAACAATATGTGTACAATGTTGGCCTATTTAACTAAAATTTTGCATTTTAAAAAGCAAGATAACTAAAATAGAAAAAAAAATGTTAAAGTTGATGCACTAAGAAAAAAGCTATCCTAGCATATGAGACTCACATTGTAGGGTTTGAGAAGGATTAGATGCACACAGTTTTACCTTTGTTTTCACAAAAAAGCTATTTCCATCCTCACATTGCGACCCCCATGTCATAAAGGAATAACTTTACTGTTATACCAAGGCCTACCCTCAAAGAAGAAACAGGAAAACAAAGTGGAAAAATAAACTCACCTCCTGTCCCAAATTGGCTCCATTAGGAACACGTGTTACCAAGACCTAATGCAACACTTCCGTCCATTAAAATAGACATACAAGTTGGATCATCTAGGAACTCCGATAATGATCTGATCTGAAAAGTGCAGGATGTCAAACAAAGATTTAGAAAGAAGGGATAAGGGAGAAGAAAATGAAGGAAAAGAGGAAACAGGTTGAATACCTTTTTGCTTGCATGTAATGGACTATAGAGCTCAGCAAATTTGATACCAGCAAGTGTCAACTGGTCCAAAAGAAAAAAAAGCATAAAAATGAAAAGAAACAAAAAAAGAAAAACAAAGGAAAATAAAAGAGAAGTTTTGAATAAATTGGTAATTAAGCATAGAAATACTTATTTACTAAAACAAAGTGGCAATTACCTGCTTTTTGATTGCATTTATATGCTCAAGAAATTAGGAAAATATAATGACTTTTTCTGAGACTGTGTTGGACTCAGAACTCTGTCAGGAGCAGTTTTTCAACAGTCCCTCCAAATCACCATGGAAAAATGAAGTTGCTTGTCAATGTTATTGACTTCACTGTCCTCATCTATAGAATAAACACCACTTATGGTAGCCTTCTGAAGTGCTTTCAACTTCTGTACAAGATAAGTAACCTTACAGTTGGATGTTGATTCCCAATTAGGATCCCATTCATCCTGTGTAACATCAGACAACCCACTTCTTCCTTTTCTTTTTCTTTTTTTTTTGATAGAACAACCCATTGATTATTAATCACAAGAACACATTTTAGCTTGTAGAAAAACCAACCTATTTATAAGAAGGTTGCAACTCTATAAGATCTTTTGGGACAGGTCAATTTGGGTTTGGATTTTCAGATCGGGCTATGGTGTCAGGAGATTACATTTCATACAACTTGCCACAATCGAGTAAAGTACATTTTTCACTATCTAGAGGAATATAATATAGGCACAAAAGATGCCTACATGGTGTAATCATAGGTAGGTGGCACCATTCTTTGCATCTGAACCCATTTTACCAAAAAGGAAATGATAAATAAAAACATGAAACTGCACCTCCAAATACAAATATGTTGTGCCCAGTGCAAAATTTAGAAACAAATGGAACAAAAGTCAGAAAATTAAAATTACCTAAGGCAGTTGCCACCAAATTGAAGACTATATTTTATCAAAGCATATTCCATTGATATGGGATCCAGAACTTTTCCTATTAACATATCCATTGTTTCCTGTATATCATGAGCAACATCTTCCATTTTAATATGACCTGCCACACAGCAAGATAGCCTGACATTCCTAAGAGTAACACTTCGAAATTTCCACTGCTTTGGGTTAAGCAAACTTTCAATATGATCAGGATCATTCCAGTCAGCCATTAGTATATTCCACCACATAGTAGAAACTAATTCATTATAACTTCTTGCAAGCTCATCAGTGAAACCAAGAAATGTAACTTTCCTAATACATGAAGGAATAGTTTTCAAATCCACCTTTCTAGCACTAACCAAGCACCTCTATAGCAACTGCACCAACTGTGTGTGACCTTCCTCAATGTTTGCCTTAAAAGGTCTGAGGATTCTTGCTTCCTAATACTTGTGATTAGATCCATAGGCTTTCTCATGTAGGAACATAAGCATCCGATGAAGATGTGACAACTGGCTATCCGGTGTGTTAGATGTTGAGGTTCCTGTTAGTAACCAACGATTTGTAACTGCCAATAAAGTAGCCATTTGCAATTTGTTTGTCAAGTTAAGACTAGAACCAAGAGTATGCCCCTTATCTAACATAACCCTCATCCAACATAACCCTCATCCAATGCACTTGTTCTAAAGGACTTTTTTTCCTTAGGTCCCACTTTGCACTCAAACAGTTAAAGGTAGTTATAACAATATCATAATCCCAAGCCAGATTATGAGTAGAAAGCTTTCTATGATCAGTCCAGATGCAGAGCCTCAACTAGCCAGGTTTGACATGCTTTAGAATTTGGGCTTTCCAGTGGTCAACTAGATTGGTAGGAACTACAATTAGTGTTGCTCTTGATAAATAGAACCTGGCTAAATTCAATGGCTCACACAAAGCTATTCTCAAAGCAGCTAAATCAAATTCTATGTTGATAAGAGATTGAGGGTAATACCACTTACTGATACCCCTTTCTACTTTCCTCACTAGGCCAAATGCCTAAAAATTTTTATGAAATCTGTAGGATTGTCGAACATCAGAAACATAAGGAGCCAAGGGACCTACTAGGCTAGTTGTTTCCATTTGGGAGAGTTTTTTTGGAGAAAGTTTAGCCAGCCAAGTCAAGGCTCTCTTGGTTTTAGATTCCATCATCAAATATGTATCTTTAAGCACACTTATGAAAAATGATACATTCTCTTGCTTCCCCCCCGAAGTTCCTTTGGTGTAAAATCCTAGAAGTTATGTTACAGATTCACAACTTTCCCAAGCTTCTTCTGCATCTTTGGTAGATCATGTCTTGGATTTCTTAAGGGAATGTTTCAAGGTATATTTTTCCAAAGAAAAATATTCTTGAAATCGTATTTTGGAAAGAATATAAAAATTTTAGACTTGGAGTGGCCAAGTCCTTTATCAAACCTTTTATGTGGTGGAGATGTATAATCTGGCTAAATTTCGCTCATCTTACCTTTTCCCTTATTGGACTTATGTAGTTTGGATGTTACAGATTGTTGACTACTCTCTGCATCACCTAATCTCTCTTGAAGATTTTTTATTTCTATACTATGAACTTACAATGTCTGCTCAGCAATTTCTAATTTATCTTTTATGTCTTTAAAATGTCTCATAAGAGTATTACAATGATTACAAAAATGTAAATCTTGAGAAAAATGTTTTGAAGAAAGATGTTTAGTAATGGTGTTGCAAACCTTAATCTTTTTAAGGTCTAGTGATTGTAGATTTCAAACTGTATTAATGAGTGCTTCGTTGTACTGCTTTAAGTTTCGTGAAATTTTTGTTTGTGGCCTTTTGGCAAATTTGGTAGGGTGATATTTTTGAATTATGTGTAGGCTATCCAATTAGGATTTATTGGTACTTTATCCATTTGTAAAGTGAAATGTTAGCTAAAAATAAACTTTAGTAAATAGAGATGTCAGATGTAGGCTAAAATGTAATGTTATTTTTGATGTCTATTGTGTTGAGATGTAAAATGAAAATGTTATAGAAAAGTTTAATCCTATAGATGATGCACTATGTAAAATTTTATGTGATGTGTTTTGTATTTATGTTTGGCCTTTCATCAATGGATACAAACTCTTCATACTTTAGTTTGGGAGCAAAATTTTCAAGAAGATGTATTAGTAAATAAACAAAATGTATACGAGTATAATAATTCATTTTAATCTAAGGAATTGCCTTAGGAGGTACTCTTTCAATATTGTCCTAAAAATTTGTTAGCTTAGAAGGAAACATATCCTTAAGCTCATCAATAAGATTTTGTTTTTCTACCTGGTCAGATAAATTGATACTAGAAATATACTTTGTAAATTTTTCAATTGACATGGGAAAAATGGAAAAGACAGATAAAATAGAATACCACAATTTTCAGATGAAACTAAATAATTCAAGTAAAGATTACAAAGGTGAAGGTAGATAATAAAAGTCTATTATTAAATAAATTACTAATAATAACTAAATTATGAACCTTTGATCTCGATGATCATATGGATTTGGTCTTCTATCCTTAATTTGTTTTTTTTTTTTAAATAAAAGGTGTGATATAGAAACAGAGGGTTTTGTAGTTGAAGAAGATGAAGAGGAAGTGGGGCAACCTTGAATTACCTTACTTATGACAAAGAACTTTATACATTAGTACGAACACTTCAAATATGGCAATATTATTCGTAGCCAAGGGAATTCATAATTCATTCTGATCATGAGAGCTTAAACTTCTTGAAATCCCAAAGGTAAGCTTAATAAAAGACATAAAAAGGAAATGTTTTCATAGAAATGTGATCAAGGACAAACATGCAAAGGAAAACATTGTTGCCGATGCATTATATGCATTACATGGAAAGGTACGCATTACATACTTCTTTGCAAATTTAATTACTTGGTTTTGAATACATTAAGGGCTTGTATACTAATGATTCTGATTGACCAAGTATGGAATGCATGTGATAAGTGTGCATTTGGTGATTTTTATAGGTATGAAGCATTTTTGTTTAAGAGAGATAAATTATGTATGCTTATTTGTTCTATTCATGAGTTGCTTGTTAGGAAAACACATGAGGGTAGTTTGATAGGACACTTTGGTGTGCAAAAGACACTATATGTATTGCATGAGCACTTTTATTAGCCTAATATGAAGCATGATATGCAATTTATTTGTGATAAGTACATTACACGTAGGCAAGCCAAGGCTAAAGTTAAATCATATGGCTTGAATATCTAACTAAGGCTTAAAACTTAAAGAACAAAACTTGGAGCCTATGATATAAGTCCAAACTGCATGACCAAGTTAAGGAAAGACTCGATTTGCATGCTAAGTTGTATTAAAGGGCTTGATTTTGTTTTAGGTTGCTGGATTTTAAGTTAAGGTCGAATTACATGTAGAAAAGGTTTAACTTCTTGAGTTTATTTGGACTTGTAGGTTTACTTAAGTCTTGATACGTTAGTTAGGGTTTTTTTTTTTTACTTTGACTTTTATGCCTAGTTATCATTATTTGTACTTTGTTTTAAGGATTTCTAATCAAAGCAGATTTGTATTTTTCAGGATTCCTAATTAAGGTAGATTTTTATTCCTTAATTAGAGGAATCTCCTGTAATTAAGGTTTTTCCTATATAGATATGTTAAGAAACACCTTTTCCTTATATGATTATAATATTTGTATGCTTATATAAAGGCTACAACTATGTAAAATAGAATCAATAAGATTGAAGTATTTTTTAGTAAGTTTTGCTTTGCTTTCTTGTGTTCTTGGAAGAATACATTGTCTCGACTTATTAAAGGAGTAATCAACCTTTGGGGTGTTTTAAGATTGGGGCTTTTAGGACTTAATTTCTTTAAGGTTTTGATCTAATCAACTCAACTTGTTTCCTAGCTTTCTAGGGTGTGCATAACAAATTGATTCAAGGGTTCTTAAGGCAGGCCACTTAGCGGCTTCTTTATCAGTTGATATCAGAGCCTTGGTTCTAGAAATAAATTACGTATCCCTTTTCCATCTGTGTTTAGTACTTTTCTTTATGTTTTATTCATTCTTTGTGTTTTTTTGTTTAGTTTTAATTAGTTTATTACTCTTGAAGTTATGCAAATTTTGTGGGTGTTTGGATAAAAAAAAAGGTTGAGAAAAAAAAAAAGAAAAAAAAAAAGGGAAGACGAAGAAATTGTGTTTGAGCTGAGTAGTATATATTTATTCTTGTAACTTATTGTGTAAGGTTGCAAATCTAATTTTTTTTTTGTTTTTTAAGCCTAAAAAGGATATCTTGAATTTGTTTTAAAAGTTCTGATTTTAAGATTTCCCATAATTTAATAGATCGCTCTTTGTGATTTGTTGATTTTAAGTGTTTCGAAAACATAAAGAGAACCTATCTTGACTAGAAAAAGGTAAGAGTGGTGAGATCATCATCGTGAAAAGCCAAAATAAAGTGAAACACGAGTGATAACAATTTGATTTGAAGGTAAACATATAAGGGAGTGTGTGAGGAATAAATTTCTTTTAATTATTAATGTGTTTCTGCAAGTTATAAATGTGAGTATTGAGGGAGAAGTGTATGATATAGATGTGAAGATTTGGATGAAGGCTGTCATTGAGCAATTTAAGATGATAAATGTAGGACTAGATAAGTTACAATCACATAGTAAATCCAAATCCTTTAAAAAGTGTATGATTAAGGAAGAAGATGAGGAAGAATTAGTCTATGAAGATTAAGCTTAAGAAAAGCCAGGAAGTGATAAGGACCCTCTTGGGATTGTTGAGCCTATCTTTAATGGCTAATGTTGGATTTGTTGTTAACAACATCTCACGTAATTGTATGTGTTGATTTGATGTTATAAATACTGTTGAGATGCAAAAAGGTCATTGGGCAAAACTGTTTGTTGATGGCAGGTCAACCCTAAAGTCGATGAGTCAATGTTGACTGTCAACCTTAAATTTTAGGAATCAAATCTGGCCATTGATTGTAGGGCAACCTTTAAGAATTAACACTAACCGTTGATGAGTGTGCAACCCTAATCTTAAGACTTTATAGATATACCCATGTATCTTTCAAGATGTGCGTGTGCTATAAAAATTTGAGAGAGCAAACCAAAGAGAGGTGAGTGACAAACCTAAAGCTATAAAGAAAGGTTGAGCAGCAAAGAGAGAGGCAGCTACCAAAGAAAGAGTGATCGGTTAAGGTAAAGGAGGCAGCCATTAATTAAAGGTGCAACCGGCCAAGAGAGCTGTAGCACCAAAGAGAGGTGCAGTCGACCAAACAAGGTGTAGTAGTTGGCAACCACACCAAACTAGAGGAGACATGTAGCAGCCACACCAAACCAGAGGAGGACGTGCAATAGCTATATCAAACTAGAGAAAAATGTGTAGCGGTCACTGCAAACTAAAGGAGATGTGCAGCAGCCACACCAAACCCAAGGAGACGTGTAGCAGCCTTACCAAAGGGAAAAGAGAGTTGTAGCAGCTAGTAGCCACACCAAAGGGAGAAGATGGTAGTAGTTAGCTAAACCAAAGGGAGAAGAAGAAAGCAGCAGTTGGCCTAACCAAAGGGAGAAGAAGAAAGCAGTAGTCGACCAAACCAAAGGGAGAAGATGAAGGTAGCAGCTGGCCAAACCAAAGGGAGAAGAAGAAGGCAGCAGCAGGCCAAACCAAAGGAAGAAGTTGCAGCAACCACCTAAGGAAGAAGTTGTAATAGCTACCCAAGGAAGAAGTTATAGTAACCAATCAAGGAGAGGTGAGCAGCAAGAGGAAACTAACAATTGCAGCAAGAGGAAACTAGTAGCAATTATAGCAGTAAGGAAACTAGTAATTGTAGCAAGGAAACTAGCAATAGCAATAAGTGTAGGCACGACTAGTAAGTATAGGCACAACTAGCAGCAAGCATAACTAGCAGGAAGTAGCAAGTACAGGCACAACCAACAATTGGCAGCAAATGTAAGCACTAGTAGTAGGAGGAGAAAACTTGCCCTGTCAGCAGGTCAGGTAGCATTAGTAGTAAGGAAGGCAACTTGCCAAGGTAGTAGGGGAAGAAACCTGACAAGGCAGCAGCTGAGGCAGTAGAGGAAAAGAACCCACCAAGGCAGTAGGTAAGACAACACTGGTAGTAAAGGAAGAGAACCTGTAGTAGAGATAACTTACAGAGAAGAGACCAGAAAAGCTTAAGCAAAGACCAGTAGTGAGGAAGGAGAAGATCCGCTTTCTGTACGAACAACCTGTGCACATTGAGTGATCCTTCTCAGGAAAGTATTAGTTACTAACCTTTTTATAAACTTTGTGAAAAAGGGTGGGAGACCCTTGGAGTGATTGGGAGATCAATCCTTTGAGTGATCGGGAGATCATTGTAAATGGTTAAGGAGTGATCTTTCCATAACATAACTGTATCCTTTGATAATAAGAGTGGATTGTGTAATTTAGGAGTGATCTTATCACATCGTGGACATAACTCACACATTGTGGGTGAACCATGTAAAAATTGCTGTATGTTCTCTAGTGCTCACGCTTGATTGATATCTATATGGTCGTGCTCACATAAAGAAGCAAGATAAATAATTGGATCATCGACTCTAATAAGTCACAGAGGTTAATCTTGATTGATTTGTAAAAAACAAGTATCTCACATTGATTCACCCTCTTCCCCTCTCAGTGTAAGACCAAAGAAGGTCCTCATTAAGTGGTATCAAAGAGGGAGTTTGAAGTAAAAGAGAAGGAGTGTTTGAAGAGAATTGAGGAATTGATTATACTTGAGGTAGAGCAAGGCAAGATACATGAAGATCTTGACGCTAAGGTGAATACATAAGAGCAAGAGTTGTTGATTTTGCAAGCCAAGCTCTACAAGGTGGAGTTTGAATTGAAGAAAGCTTTATGTAGGCCATAGAAGTGAGAGGAGAGTCATTTTTAGCAAATGCCATTAAGGAGGATGCTACCAAAAAATTGGATGAGTGTCTTACCAAACAAAGACCCCATTTTATGGGAAAGAAAGGACTTGGATATATTGAAAAGCCAAATGAAAAGGTAGCAGAGAAGAAGAAAATTGTGTTTATACCTGAAAGCAAGCACAATGACATTATGGAGAAGAGAAACTAACCCTAGGTAAAATGGGTTAGGAAAGATGTGGTGAAAACTTCCATCCAAAGGAGATAGGTTGTTAAAGATGGAGAGAAGGTTGCCACAACAGTTGTTGAAGATAGGAGATATGAACTTAGTGAAAGAAGAAAATTCAGATTTGAACGATTTTGCTGGAGTTGTGGCAAGTATGGGCACAAGGCTAATGTATGTTGGAGTAATGGGCCTATAATAAAAAGGAATGTGAGGTAAGAGTCTAAGGGGAGACTCTATCAAGAAAGGAGATAGTCTTAAGTGAAAAAAAGTCATATTCCATTGAGAAATAGATTTGATCTTTTAGGAGAAATTTGTGAAAGATGTGAAAATACTGGACACACTGCTGAGGATTGCTTGATATTGTTACCCGGTTAAAGAGTGCAAAGGAGAACATCTAGTCATGCTCCTACATTCGACTAAAGAAGAAGAAGAGGAAGAGGAACGATTATGGTTGTGGAAGTAGCCTTAAAAGCTTCCAAGAAAGAAAAGCCATAGATCTTAGATAGTAGCTACTCTTTACACATGACAGTAGACTCCAAAATATTGAAGGGAGTAGTAAAATATGATGGAAGGTCAGTCAAATTTGGCAATGATGATGCCTTAAAGATTCAAGGTATTGGTACTTTTAAAATTAGTGCAGAAAAATTGAAATCAAAGAAAGTGTTTAATGTTGAAGGGTTAAAACACAATCTCATTAATGTTAGCCAACTTTGTGATGATGGACATGAAGTTACTTTCAACAAGAGTAGCTACACAGTAAAGAGATTAAGAGATGGTGCTGTTCTTACTAAGGGTAAAAGATTAAATAGAAACTTATACCAAGTTTCTAAAAGATAAAACACATGTTACATGAGCACCAAAGATGAGAACTTGTTGTGGCATAGAAGATTGGGACATCTTGGACAAAAGGGGCTGAACAAGCTATCTAAAAATGAAGTTGTGAGAGATATACCCAAGTTGAGAAGGGAGAGAGATGCAATTTGTAGTACGTATCAAAAAGGGAAGATGGTGAATGCTCCTTACACAAATGTGGAGATTCAAATAAAGAAGCCATTAGAGCTCATCCATTCGGATGTTTGTGGGCCTATGAGATAAAGATCAACAAAGGGTGATAGGTACTTCATCTCCTTCATTGATGATTTTACAAGAATGACTTGTATTATATTCTTGAAACATAAGTCAGAGGCTCTCAATAATTTTAAGAGCTATAGGAGGCTGGTTGAAAATTAGTTGGGGGAGAAAATTAAAAGGCTCAAGACAGACAATAAGACAAAATACACATGTAGTGAATTTGAAGATTATGGAGTGAAGCATGAAAATGCTAGTCCCTACACACCCCAATAAAAAAGAGTGGCTGAAAGGAAGAATAAAAGCCTAGTGGATATGGTAAGAACTATGTTGGCTGAGCATGGTATTTCACATGGCTATTAGAGAGAGGCTATCACCATTGTAACTCAGATTCAAAACAGAAGCCTGATGAGACCACATACAAAGAAGACACCCTATGAGTTGTGGTATGGAAAGAAGCCTAGTGTAAAACACTTTAAAGTGTTTGGAAGCCCTTGCCTCATTAAAGTCAAAGGCAAACATCTTGACAAATTTAATGAGAAGGTTGATGAAGGCATATTCTTGGGCTATGTACCAATTGGAAGAGGCTTCAGATGCTATAACAAATGGTTGCTGAAAATTGTGGATAACTTTGATGTTAAAATGATTGAAGATGGTTTTGCAATGCAATTACAACATGAGGAAGCTGAAGATGCTGTGTATGTCAATTGAAAAGAGTTTGAAAATGATGAATTTGAGGCCTTTTAGCATGAGGAAGACGTTGATTCTCAAGTTACAAGTGATGAAGAAGAAGAATTAAGGCATTCCCAAACTCATAGAAGAGTCAAAGCTAAAGTTGAGGCTAAAAACATTATTGGCAGTAAAGAGGACTTGGTGCAAACTAGGAGAAGACTAAGAGGTGGTGAACAAACCTCATTGATCTATAAGGTTGAACCCAAGTTAGTGGAAGAAGCACTAAAGCACAAGGAATAGGTATGTGCTATGAATGAAGAGCTTGATTAAATTAAAAAGAACAACACTTGGTGTTTAGTACCTAGACCTAAAGGGAAAAACATCATTGGAACTAAGTGGGTGTCCAGAAATAAGCTCATTCAAAAAGGTGAGGTGGTAAGAAACAAGGTAAGACTTGTCTATAAAGGCCTACTCATAAGTAAAAGGGGCTGACTTTGAAGAGACTTTTGCTTTTGTGGCTAGGCTTGAAGCAATTAGAATATTTATGGCCATTGTTGCTCAAAGAAACTACAAAGTTTATCAGATGGATGTAAAGTCTACATTTCTAAATGGAGAGCTTGAAGAAGAGGTATATATCAAACAACCAGATGATTTTATACTTGATTATAATGGTTCAAGTGTGTGTAAATTGAATGAGGCTCTATATGGCTTAAAGCAAGCTTCGAGAGCATGGTATTCCAAGCTAAATACATGCTTAAAAGATATGAAGTTTAGAAAAGGGAATGTGGACAGCAACTTATACATAAAGAAAGATAAGTAGGGCCGGTTAATTGTTATGGTTTATTTTGATGAAATAATATTTGCTGCTGAAAAGGAGACCTTTTGCATTGCTTTTGCTGATCAGATGAAGAAGAAGTTTGAGATGTCCATGCTAGGTGAAATGAAATTCTTCTTAGGGTTACAGGTTTTGCAAAGCAAGGCTAGAATTTTTCTCTCCCAAGAAAAGTATGCTTATGAGTTGTTAAAAAGGTTTAGGATGGAGAACTCTAAAGAAGTAAGCACTCCCATCATGGTTGGAACAAAGTTAAGCAAGGATAAGGAAGGCAACATGGTTGATTAGAAGGAATATAAAAAGTTGATTGGAAGCTTACTGTATTTGATAGCATCAAGGCTTGATCTTGTTTTTGCTGTAACACTTTATGCCAGATTTCAAAGTGAGCCTAAGGAATCTCATCTCGTGGCTGCTAAGAGAATTCTGAGATATGTGAAGGGCACAACAAATTATGGGCTACTTTATGACAGAAGTGGATAGCTTAATTTGGATGTATACAGATACTAATTGGGTTGGAAATTATGATGATAGAAGATCAACATTAGGTGGTGCATTTTACTTAGGCAGTAAATGTGTTTCATGGCATAGCAAAAAGTAAAATTTAGTGACTCTAAGTACTGCAGAGGTTGAATATGTGGCAGTTACTTAGGTGTGTACTCAATTGCTATGGATGAAACAACAGCTTGAAGATATGAAGGTGGATGTGCAGCTGCCACTACTAATTGGTTGTGACAATTAAAATGCCATCAATTTATCAAAGAATCTTGTCTAACACTCCAGAACTAAACATATTGAAATCAAGTACCACTTTATTAAAGAAAAAGTGGAGAAAAATGAAGTAAAGCTGGAGTATGTGCCTATCGCGGAACAAGTTGCTGATATATTCACCAAACCTCTGTCAAGAGAGATGTTCCAAAAGTTAAGGCTGACTTTATGTGTTCAGCTATCTCCTAGAAGCTAAGATATGCCTCCAACCCCTCTCCCCTTCCCACTTCTATTATTCTTTGGATTTGTTGCCAAAGGGGGAGATATTTTACATAAATCCAAAGAGAGTATATACTGATAAAAAAGGGGAGTAGCTTGATGAATAAAGAGGGAGAAATTATCAAGGGGGAGAAGCAGGAAAAAGGGGCAGCTAAAGGTATAAGTATATGCAAAAAGGGAGATGCATGTTTTAGGGGGAGCTGTACTTATGCTTAATTGCTGAAAGTTGGATTTAATGTGTTGCCAACAAATCCAAAGGGGGAGATTGTTAAGCCCATCGTTGATGGCTAATGTTGGATTTGTTGTTAACAACATCTCACATAGTTGTATGTGTTGATTTGATGTTATGAATGTCATTGACATGTAGAGAGGTCATTGGGCAAAACCATTGATAGTAGATCAACCTTGAAGTCAATGAGTGAATATTGACTATCGACCTTAAATTTTAGGTGTCAAGGTTGATCATTGATCGTTGACCATTGACCTTAATTTTAGGAATTGAATTTGTCCATTAATTGTAGGGCAACATTTAGGAATTAACGCTGATCATTAATGAGTGTCCAACTCTAATTTCAAGGCTCTATAAATACACCTATGCATCTTTCAAGATGTGTGTGTGCTGCAAAAATTTGAGAAAGTCGACCAAGGAGAGGTGAATGGCAAACCTAAAGCCAAAGATAGGTTGAGCAGCAAAGAGAGAGAGGTATCCACCAAAGAGAGAGTGACCAATTAAGGCAAAGGAAGTAGCCATTAAGGAGAGGTGCAACACCAAGGAGAGGTGTAGTCAGCTAAGAGAGGTGTAGCACCAAGGAGAGGTGTAGTCAGCTAAGAGAGGTTTAGCACCAAAGAGAGGTTTAGTTGGCCAAACAAGGTGCAGCAGTCGGTAACCCTACCAAAGGGAGAACAAGGTGCAGCAGTCGGCAACCATACTAAACCAGAGGTGACGTGCAACAACCACACCAAACTAGAGAAGGATAAGCAGCAACCACACCAAACTAGAGAAGAATGTACAATAGCTACACCAAACCAGAGGAGACGTGCAGTAGCCATACTAAACCCGAGGAGACGTGTAGCAGCCTTACAAAAGGGAGAAAAGAGTTGTAGTAGTTAGTAGCCACACCAAAGGGAGAAGAAGGCAGCAGCTGGCTAAACCAAAGGGAGAAGAAGAAGGCAGTAGTCGACCAAACCATAGGGAGAGGAAGGAGGTAGCAGCCGGCTAAACCAATGGGAGAAAAAGAAGACATTAGTTGGCCAAACCAAAGGAAGAAGTTGTAGCAACCACCTAAGGAAGAAGTTGTAGTAACCAATCAAGGAGAGGTGTACTACAAGAGGAAACCAGTAGCAAGGAAACTAGTAATTGTAGCAAGGAAACTAGCAATAGCAATAAGGGGGCAACAATAATAGCAAAGGTAGGTAGCAATAGCAGCAAGTGTAGGCACAACTAGTAAGTGTAGGCATGACTAGTAGCAGGCACAACCAGCAGCAAGTAGGAAGTGTAGGCACAAATAGTAGTAGGCAGCAAATGCAAGCACTAGCAATAGGAGGAGAAAACTTGCTTCGATAGTAGGGCAAGTTGTATTAGCAGCAGGCAGGCAACACCAGTAGAAAGAGGAGAAAACTTGCTTTGGCAGTAGGGCAATCAGCATCAACAGCAAGAGAAGAAAACTTGCTTCAGTAGTAGGGCAATCAGCATCAACAGCAAGAGGAGAAAACTTGCTTCGGCAGTAGGGCAAGCAACATTAGTAGTGAAGGAGAAGACTTACCTTGACAACAGGGTAGACAACACTAGTAGTGAAGGAGAAAACATGCCCCTACAGTAGGTCAAGTAGCACTAGTAGTAGGGAAGGCAACTTGCCAAGGTAGTAGGGGAGGTAGCACCAACAGCAGGAGAAGAAACTTACCAAAGCAGCAGGTGAGGCAGTATCGACAGTAGAGGAAAAGAACCTGCTAAGGTAGCAGGTGAGGCAGCATCGACAGTAGAGGAAGAGAACTTGCAGCAGAGATAACCTATAAACGTAGAGAACCTGTAGAGAAGAGACAGGTAAAGCTTGAGCAAAGACTAGCAGTGAGGAAGGAAAGGATCTGCTTTCTGTATGAGCAGCTTGTGCACATTGAGTGATCCTTCTCAGGAAAGTGTTAGTTACTAACCTTTTTATAAACTTTGTGAAAAAGGGTAGGAGACCCTTGGAGTGATCAGGAGATCAATCCTTTGAGTGATCAAGAGATCATCTCATCTAGTGATTAGGAGATCAAACCTTTAAGTGATTAAGAAATCAACTCTGTGATCGAGAGATCATTGTAAGTGGTTAAGGAGTAATCCTTCCATAACATAACTATATCCCTTGATAACAAGAGTGGATTGTATGATTTAAGAATGATCCTATCACACCATGGACGTAGGTCACACATTGTGTGTGAACCACGTAAAAATTGTTGTGTGTTCTCTAGTGCTTAGGCTTGATTGATATCCATATGGCTTGCTCACATAAAGAAGTAAGATAAATAATTGGATCATCGACTTTAACAAATCACAAAAGTTAATTCGAACTGATTTGTAAAATACAAGTATCTCACATTGATTCTCCCCCTTCCCCTCTCAGTGTGAGACCTAAGAAGGTCCTCATCAGGGTCTTACACTGAGAGGGGAAGGGGGTGAATCAATGTGAGATGTTTACTTTTTACAAATCTATCCAGATTAAACCTCTGTAACTTGTTAAAGTTTATAATTCATTTTTATCTCGCTTCTTTATGTGAGAATGGCCATATGGATATTAAGCAAGTGCAAGCACCCGAGAACACAATTTTTACGTGGTTCATCCACAATGTGTAAGCTATGTCCACAATGTGATAGGATCACTCCTAAATCACACGAATCACTCTTGTTATCAAGGGATATAGCTGATGTTGTGGAAGGATTACTTCTTAACCACTATGGAAGGATCACTCCTTAACCATTTACAATGATCTCTCAATCACTCGAATGGTCAATCTCTCGATCATTTTAAAGGTCTCCCACCCTTTTTCAAGAAGTACATAAAAGATTTATGACAAAAACTTCCTTAAGAAAGATCACTCAATGTGCACAGGTTATTATTGCAAAAAAACGAATCTTCTCATTCTCACTGTCAGTTTCTCTCCTCAAGCTTTACTAATCTCTCCTTTATAGGTTCTCTCCTTTTCTTTTTGTTGTTGTTGCCTCCTTCTTTCTATTGCTACTGCCTCTTTCTTTTTGTAGCTGCTGCCTCCTATTTTTTGCCACTGTTGCCGTCTCTCCTTCTTTGTGCAATTGCTGCCTCCTTCTGCCATGCACTCTCTCTTTTTACCTTGAAATCTCTCCTTCTTTTCTGCTACTAGAGGCTTTCTCCTTTTTATTGCCACTGCTGCCTCTTTTTGCCTTTGCAGGTTTTCTCCTTTTGCCTTTACAAGTTCTTACAAGTTCCTCCTTTTGCCTCTTTAAGTTCCTCCTTTTATAGGTTCTCTTCTTTATTGCTGGTTCTCTCTTGTCTCTCTGCAGTTTTTCTTTTTTTGCTCTACCTCTCTATAGTGCTCTCTACTTTCTTTATCTTTCTCTGTTGTGCCCCCTTATTCTTTTGGTGGTTGCTCTCTGTCGTTCTTTATGTTGTTTCTGCAGCTCATTTTTTCTTCCTCTACGATGCCTTATTTTACTTTTTGTAGCACACTCTCTTGACATTGTGTAGCACTCTCTCTTAGCATTCTATAGCACTCATGTTTTATTCTTCTGTTAAGCCCTTTCTTATGTTTTGTAGAACACACATTTTCTTTTGACAGTTGTATGGATATTTATATGCCTTGAGTTTAGGGTTACTTTACAATCAATGATTAATATTGATTCATAAAATTTAGGGTCAATATTTAGCATTAACTCCTAAAATTTAGGGTTAACGGTCAACATTGACTCATTGAATTTAGGGTTAATTTGCCATTAATGATTTTGACAAATGATCTTTTTGCATCTCAGACTCTTTTTCCTTGTTCACAATGCTTTCAAGAATATCTTTAATGGATACAAATTACACCTGTGGGTAGGCCACAACCTGTATTGCTAGATCCTATGTAATTTCCTTGGTTTCTGCCTTAACAGGCTACTCAATGGCTGGTGTTGCCAACACTTTGCCAATACAGCAAACACATCTCAACAACGCTCATAACATCAAATCAACAAAGAGAAATATGTGAGATGTTGACAATAAATCCAACATTAGCTGTTAAAGATAAGTTTAACAATCTCCTTTTTTGGATTTGTTAGCAATATAATAAATCCAAAAATCAACAATTAAGCACAATTAGTAGCTTTTGACATTCATAGCTCCCCCTAAGACTTACATCTCCTTTTTTGCATGTGGGTATGATACTAATTGGAAACAACCTTTAACTCTCCCTTTTTCCTAATTCTTCCCTTTGACAAATTTTCTCCCTTTATTTGATTTTCCCCTTTGGATTGATCAAGCTACTCCCCTTTTTGATTAGTACATATTCTTTTTGAATTTATGCAAAATATCTCCTCCTTTGACAACAAATCCAAAGAATAATAGACGAGGGAAGGGAAAGAGGGGTTAGAGGCATACCTTAGCCTTTAGGGGTTGGCTGAACACATAAATTTAGCCTTAATTTCTAGAACATCTCTCTTGACAAAGGTTTGGTGAATATATTTGAATGAATGAGCTCCAATGGATTTTTGGTTTGAATCTCCACATTTTTGTAGGTAGCATTCACCATCTTCCCTTTTTAATATGTGCTGCAAATTGCATTTCTTTCTCATCTCAACTTGGGTGCATCTTTCAAAGCTTCATTTTTGGACAATTTGTTCAGCCCCTTCTATCTAAGATGTCCCAATCTCCTATGCCACAACAAATTCTCATCTTTGGTACTCATGTAGCTTGTGTTTTTGTTGTTGGAAACTTGGTATATGTTTCCATTTGTTTTTTCTCCCTTTGTAAGAACAACATCATCACTTAATCTTTTTACTATGCAGTCACTTTTGCTGAAAGTAACTTCATGCCCATCATCACAAAGTTGGCTAACACTGATTAGATTGTGTCTCAGCCTTTCAACATAAAGCATTTCCTCTGATTTCAACTTTTCTATACTAATTTCAGTACCACTAACACCTTTAATCTTTAAAGCACCATCATTGCCAAATGTGACTGACCCTCCATCATATTTTTCTACTTCCTTTAGCATCTTGGAGTCTTCTATCATGTGTGAAGAGCAGCCATTGTCTAGGATCTATGACTTTTCTTTCTTGAAAGCTTTTAAGGCTACTTCCATAACTACAACCATTTCCCTTCTTCCTCTTCTTCTTTTTTAACCAAACATAGGAGTATATGTAGGTGTTCTCCTTTGCACTCTTTGATCGGGGAATAATGTCAAGCATTCCTCAGCAGTATGTCTAGCCTTTTTGTATATTCCATAGATTTCTTCCAATATATCAAATCTGTTTCTTAGTGGAATATGACTTCTTTTCACTTGAGGCTGTCTCCTTTCTTGATAGAGTCTCCCCTTAGACTTTTGCCTCACATTCCTTTTTATTATAGGCCCATTACTTTAGCACTCATTAGCCTTGTGCCCATACTTACTATAGGTTCGGCAAAATCCTTCAAATCTGAATTTTCTTCTTTCACCAAGTTCATATCCCCTATTTTCAGCACTTGTTGTGGTAACCTTCTTTTCGTCTTTGACAACCTATCTCTTTTGGATAGGAGTTTTCATCACGTCTTTCCTAACCCATTTTAGCTTGGGTTGGTTTCTCTTCTCCATAATGTCATTGTATTTGCTTTCAAGTATAAACACAAATTTGTTCTTCTCTTTTACCCTCTTATTTGGCTTTTTAATATAGTTAAGTCCTTTTTTTCCCATAGAATGAGGTCTTTGTTGAGTCCATCTTTGATGGCTAATGTTAGATTTGTTGTTAACATTATTTTACATGGTTATATGTGTTGACTTGATGTTGTGAATGCTGTTGAGATGTAGTGAGGTCATTGGGAGAAATTGATGATGACAAGTTAACCTTAACGTTGAGGAGTCAATGTTGACCATTGACCCTAAATTTTAGGGCTCAAGATTGATTATTGACTGTTGACCCTAAATTTTAGGAAATCAATGTTGATTATTGACCTTAAATTTTAGGAATCAAATCTGGCTATTGATTGTCGGGCAACATATGGGAATTAACGATGACTGTTGATGATCATGTAGCCCTAATTTCCAAGGCTCTATAAATACGCTTAGGTGTCTTGCAAAAAGAAAACTATGTGCTGTAGAAAATTGAGAGAGCCAGCTAAAGAGAGAGGTGAGTGGCAAACCTAAGGAAAAAGGGAGGTGAACGGCAAAGAGGAGGCAACCACCACAGAAGGTGCAATCGACTAAGAAGGAGAGAAAGAAAGCAAGGGGTAGCTGGTCAAGGAGAGTGCAGCAGTCACTAAGGAAAGAAGGCAAGGCAGTCGACCAAGGAGAATGTAATAGCCACCAAGGAAAAAAGGCAATGCATTCGACCAAGGTGAGTGCAGTAGCCACCAAGGAAAGAAGGCAAGGTAGATGGCCAAGAAGAGAGTAGCAACACATCTAGGAGGCTTCCTTGCACCAACAGCATATCCAGGAGACTTCCTAGTAGCAGTAGTACATCTAGGAGGGTATATCAACACTAGCAGCACATTCCTACACATCCAAGAGGGTATACTAGTAGTAGCAAACGTCCCTGCATGTCCAAGAGGGTATACCAGCACCAGCACGTTCTTGTATGTCTAGGAGGGTATACCAGTAGCAGCAGCACATCCCTGCATGTCCATAAGGGTATACCAACACTAACAGCACCTCCGGAGGCTTCCCAACAGTAGAAGCATGCTTGAGAATCAAGCAAAAAATCAGAATGTGCAGCAGCAGGTCTGGGAATCAGCAGCCACCTGCAGAAAGTGTAGCAGCAGGTCATGCGACAGCAGGTCTGGGAATCAACCAACAAACCAGCAGTGGTGCAAGAAGACAGATGCAATGCACGGGGATAGCAGCAACGACACGAGAAAACAGCTATAGTGCGTGCGGATAGCAATAGTGGCATGAGAAGACAGTTGTAGTGCACGGAGAGAGCAGCAGCAGCATAAGAAAACTGCTATAGCATGTGAGGAAAGTAGCAACGCTTGCGGATAGCAGCAGTAGCACACACGGACAGCAAACACAGTATGTGCAGATAGCAGGAACAGTGTGTGCGGACAATAGCCACTGCACGCACAGACAGCAGTGCGCGTGCGGACAGCAAGTAGAGTTTGTGCAGAGAGCGGGCACAGCTTGTGTGGATAGTAGGCACAGCGTGTGCAGACAGTAGGCATAGCGTGTGTGGATAGTGGGCATAGCATGTGTGGACAGCAGGCAGCAGCGGCAGCACTTACAGACAGCAGCAAACAGCAGTGGGCACGCGTGTTGACAGCAGCAGACAGCAGCGGTAGCGTGCGCAGACAATAGCAGCAGTGCGCACGGACAACAACGTGTGTGTGGACAGCAGCGACAATGCGTGCAGACAGCTATGGCAGCATGTACGGACAACATTAGCAGCACGTGCGGGCAGTAGTGGCAGCTCGTACGAATAGCATTAGCAGAGCTTGTGGACAGCAGCGTTAGCATATGGGTAGCACCGGCAGTGAAGGAAGGAGAAGATCCATATTTTGCTTTAGCAGATTGTACACATTGAGCGATTATTCTCCAAGAAAGGTTTTTCCATAAACTCTTGATAGATTTGTTGAAAAACAAGGTGGCATGCCCTTGGAGTGATCGGGAGATTGTTGTAAGTGGTTAAGGAGTAGTTCTTCCACAAGTAGTTAAGGAGTGATCCTTTCACACCATAATTGTATCCCTTGATAACAAGATTGGATTATGTGATTTAGGAGTGATCCTATCACACCATGGATGTAGCTCACACATTGTGAGTGAACCATGTAAAAATTGTCGTGTATTCTTGGGTGCTTACACATTAATTTTTATTTATACGGTTGCACTCACATAAAGGAGAAAATTAAAAATTGGATCATTGGTTCTAACAAGCCACAGAGATTAAATCCGGATTGATTGGTAAAAAGAGGATAACTCATACTGATTCATCCCTTCTTTTAGTGTGAGACCTACAACAGTCCTCATTAGTCTTTGTTTGCTTAGACACTCGTCTAACTTTTTGGTAGCATCCTCCTTGATAGCATTTGTTGAAAAAGATTTATTGAGCCCATCTTTGATGACTAATGTTGGATTTGTTGTTAACAACATCCCACGTATTTGTCTTTGTTGATTTGATACTGTGAATGCCGTTGAGATGTGTTTGTTGTATTTATAAAGTGTTGGCAACACTGACCAATGAGCAACCTATTAAGGCAG
Source organism: Ceriops tagal (assembly GCA_021533255.1). Taxonomy (NCBI): domain Eukaryota; kingdom Viridiplantae; phylum Streptophyta; class Magnoliopsida; order Malpighiales; family Rhizophoraceae; genus Ceriops; species Ceriops tagal. The sequence goes on along the minus strand of CM038594.1, from coordinate 9,399,669 downwards.
AAGTCAAGGAAATTGTTCAGGATTTGACAATGTAGGTTGTGGCTTGCCCACAGGTGCAATTTGTATCTGTCAAGGATATTCCCAAAATCATTGTAAACAAGGAAAAGGAGCTTGAGATATAAAGAGATTGTTTGTCAAAACCATTGATGGCAGGTTAGCCCTAAATTCAATAAGTTAATGTTGACCGTTGACCCTAAATTTTAGGAGTCAATGCTGACTGTTAACCCTAAATTTTAAGAATTAATGCTGATCGTTGATTGTAGGGCAACCCTTGGGAATCAATGCTAACCGTTGATGGTAGGGTAACCCTAAATTCAAGGCATATAAATCTCTATGTAGCTATTAAAAGAAGATGTGTGTGTTGCAGAAAATAAGAGAAGGTATGGTAGAGGAAGAAAGAGTGAGCTATAGAAATGTAATGGAGAAATAGATTGCAATGATAAAGAGCAGCCACTAAAAAGAAAAGGAGAGAATGGCAGAGAGCAGCCACCAAAAGGAAAAGGTGAGAATTGTAGAGAACAACCACCAAAAAGAAAAGGTGAGGGCACGACAGTGAGGAGAAACTTAATAGGTTATAGCATTAGCAAGAAGGAGAAAGCCTCTAATAGCAGAAGAGAAGGAGAGATTGCAAGGCAGAATGAGGTAGCAGTGGTAGCAAGAAAGAGAAAGCCTCTAATATCAGAAGAGAAAGAGAGTGCAAGGTAAAAAGAGGTAGCAATGATAGCAAGAAGGAGAAAGCCTCTGGCAGCAATAGAGAAGGAGAGGTTGCAAGGTAGAAGGAAGCAACAGTAGCAACTTGAAAGAGAAAGCCTTTAGCAGCAAAAGAGAAAGAGAGAGTGGATGACAAAAGGAGGTAACAACAATAGAAAGAAGGAGGTAGCAGTGGCAGAAAGAAGGAGGTAGCAACTGTAGAAAGAAGGAGAGATAGTAGTAGTGGCAAAAAGAAGGAGAAAACCTGCAGAGATTGGAGAGAACTGGTAGTAGAGAAGAGAACCTTCTGAAGGAGGAACCTGTAGAGGTAGAAGGAGGAACCTATAGAGATAGGAGAGAATTGGTAGCAAAGAAGAGAACCTGTAGAGATAGGAGAGAATTAGCAATAGAGAAGAGAACCTGTAAAAGGAGGAACATGTAGAGGTTGAAGGAGGAACCTGCAGAGATAGAAGAGAACTGGTAGTAGAGAAGAGAACCTATAGAGACAGGAAAGAATCAATAGTAGAGAAGAGAACCTGTAGAAGGAGAAACTTTGATGAGGACCTTTTTAGGTCTCACATTGAAAAGGGGAAGGGGTGAATCAGTGTGAGATGCTCGCTTTTTACAAATCTTTTTAGATTAACCTTTTGACTAGTTAGAATTGATGATTTAATGTTTTATCTTTCTTCTTTATGTGAAAGCAGCCATACAGATATTAATCAAATGCAAGCACCAAAGAACACACAGAGATTTTTATGTGGTTCACCCACAATGTGTGAGCAACGTCTACGGTGTGATAGGATAACTCCTAAATCACACAATCCACTCTTGTTATCAAGGGATACAGTTATGGTGTGGAAGGATCACTCCTTAACCACTTACAATGATCTCCTAATCACTAAATGAGATGATCTCCTGATCACTCAATGGATTGATCTCTCGATCACTCTAAGGGTATCTTACCCCTTTTCAACAAGTTTATTAAAAGGTTTGTGACTTACACTTTCCTGAGGAAGATCACTTAATATGTATAGGCTGCTAGTGCAAAATATGGATCTTCTCCTTCCTTATTGTCGGTCTTTGCTCAGGCTTTGCTAGTCTCTTCTTTATAGGTTATCTCTATTACAGGTTATCTTTGCTGCAGGTTCTCTTCCCTTGCTGGTTCTCTCTGTTGCTGGTTATCTTCGTTATAGGTTCTCTCCCTTTGTTGTCGATGTTGCCTCATTTGCTGCCTCGATAAGATCTCTCCTTTGCTAACATGCTTCCTCCCCTGCTGCCTTGGTAGGTTCTCTTCTCCTGCTGCTGGTGCTGCCTTCTTCAGCCTTGGCAGGTTCTCTTCCTTTGTTGCCTTGGCAGGTTTCTTCCTTTATTACTGGTGCTACCTTACCTGCTACCTTGGCAGATTGCCTCACTTGCTACCTTAGCAGGTTCTCTTCCCCTACTACTAGTGTTGGCTCTCTTACTGCCTTGGCAGGTTGCTTCACTTGTTGTCGGTACTGCTTGCTTTGTTACTGAGGCACATTTTCTCCTTTGCTATTGTAAGTTGCTGGACTTGCTGTCAGGGTATGTTTTGTCCTTTGCTTTTGCAAGTTGATAGACCTACTGTCGAGACACGTTTTCTTCTATGCTGCTACAAGCTGTCAGGGTTGTTGCAAGTTGCTAGACTTACTATCAAGACACATTTTCTCTTATGTTGCTACAAGATGCCAGACTTGTTGTTGGAGCATGTTTTCTCCTCTGCTGCTACAAGCTGCTAGACTTGCTGTTGGGGCACATTTTTTCCTCCTGCTATTGGTGCTGCTTGCCTTGCTACCAAGGCAAGTTTTCTTCTCTGCTATTGGTGCTTGCACTTGCTGCCTTCTGTTGGTTGTGCCTGCACTTATTAGTTGTGTTTGCTGCTGGTTGTACCTACACTTGCTACTATTGTTGGCTGCCCTTGCTGCTGTTGCTACATGCCTTTGTTGCTATTGTTGGCTGCCCTTGCTGCTATTGCTGGCTACCCTTGCTACTATTGTTGCATGCCCTTGTTGCTATTATTGGTTATGATTACTGTTGTAATTACTAGTTGTGATTCACCTACTACTGGTTGCTACAAGTTGCTGGATGTGTTGCAAGTTGTTAGTTGTGCAGTAAGATCCCTATTTGGTGGTTACTGCATGTCCTTCTCTCTTTAGAGTGGCTACTACATGTTTTTTTCTCCTTAGTGTGACTGCTGCATATTTTTCTCTCCTTGGTGTGGCTGCTGCATGTTCTTCTCTCCTTGGGGTAGCTGTTACACGTTTTTCTCTACTTGGTGTGATTGCTACACATTCTTCTAATTTGGGGTGGCTGCTACAACTTTTTCCTTGATTGGTTTTGGCTGGCTGTTGCCTTTTTCTTCTCCTTTTAATTTGGTCGATTACTGCCTTCATTTTCCTTTGGTGTGGCTGTTGGTTGCTGCAACTTCTCCTTTGGTTGGTGTGGCTACCTCCTTCTTTGGTGGCTACTATCACCTCTTGGCCACCTGCACCTCTCTTGGCTAACTGCACCTTTCTTGGCCAGTTGCACCTCTCCTTGGCTCAACTTTGTTGCCTGGCTATTGCTACACCCTCCTTGGCCAGTTGCTCTCTCATTGCCTTGACCAGTCACTCTCTTTTTTGGTGGCTAACTCTCTTTTTGTCGCTTAACCTCTCTTTGGTCAGCTGCACACCCTTTACCACTCAACCTCTCTTTGCTATTCTCTCTCAAAATTTTGCAACCCATATGTCGTTCTCTCTTTGCAGCCTTTACTGTCGTTCTTTTAATTTTTTTGCAACCTACACCAATCTTGCAAGATGTATGGGGGTATTTATAGAGCCTTGAGATTAGGGTTACACAATCATCATTAGTTAATGTTGATTCCCAAAGGTTGCCCTACAATCAACAGTCAGATTTGTTTCCTAAAATTTAGGGATAATGGTTAAGGGTCAATAGTCAGCCTTGACCCTTAAAATTTAGGGTTAATGGTCAACATTGACTCATCAACTTCAGGGTTGACCTGCCATCAATAGTTTTACCCAATGACTTCTCTTCATCTCAACGGCATTCATAACATTAAATCAACACATACAACTATGTGAGATGGTGTTAACAACAAATCTAACATTAACCATCAAAGATGAGCTCAACAAACCTATAAAGGTAGAAGGAGGAATTTGTAGAGGAGAGAAACTAAAGAAGGAAAAAGCGACACAGTAGGAAACAAATAGGTAGTAGCACAGTAGAAAATAAAAGGTAGCAGCACAGTAGAATACAAGAAGTAGTAGGAAGTTGTGAGTGGTATAAATAAAAGAGAAAAGGAGATAGCAACAAGAAGCTAAGACTAGCAATGTAGAAGGTTGTGATCGACAATGCAAAAGGTGGAGACTGGCATAGGCAAAGATCAGTAATGCCGAAGGTAGAGACTGGTATAGCAGAAGACAAAAATCAGTAGTGCAAAAGGTAGAGATCGACAGTGCAGAAGGTAGAGACTGACAGTGTAGAAGGTAAAGACCAGAAGTGTAGAAGGAAAATATTAGCAGTGTAGAAGGCAGAGACCGACAGTGTGGAAGGAGAGAATAGCAGAGAGAAAGGAGAAGATCAGTTTGCTACCATAGCTGTACACATGAAGAGATCTTTGTTAAGGAAGTTTTTGTCATAAACATTTTATGTACTTCTTGAAAAAGGGTGGAAGACCCTTAGAGTGATTAGGAGATCAACCCTATGAGTGATTAGGAGATCATTGTAAGGGGTTAAGGAGTGATCCATCCATATTGGTTAAGGAATGATCCTTCCACAACATTAGTTATATCCCTTGATAACAAGAGTGGATTATATGATCTAGTAGTGATCTTATCACACTGTGGATGTATCTCATATATTATGGGTGGACCACATAAAAATTCTATATGTTCTTAGGTGCTTGTGCTTACTTGATATCCATATGGCTGTTCTCATATAAAGAAGCAAGATAAAATTGGATCATAGAATTTAACAGATCACAGAGGTTTAATCCAGACAGATTTGTGAAAAGTAAGCATCTCACACTAATTCACCCCCTCCCTCTCTCATTATGAGACCCAAGAAGGTCCTCATTAATTAATATCAGAGGAAGGTTTCCTCTGTTGATCCATTCTGCTTTGATCTGAAAGTTTTGTTGCTGTTATTAATCTTTACATCTACTACTGGTTAATATCATGAAAAGCATGAATAGTGTGAACAGCAAGGGCATTCTCACTTTTGATGGACAAAATTATCAGTTATGGAAGAATAGAATGCTCCCATATTTGATGTCACTTGGTCTGGATGTATTTGAATCTGCTGTCAGTGGCTTCACCTCTATTATTGAAGGTGCTGCTATGACGCTTATTGATAAAAAGAATTTAAAGTGTGATGGAAAGGTTAGAAATGCCTTATATGCCTCCTTATCAGATAGAATTTACCAAAGTGATGAGGTGCAACACAGCTAAACAAATTTGGGACAAATTGAAGAATATTTGTGAAGGAGACAAGGTTGTGAAGGAAGCCAAGCTACAAATTTAGAGGAGCAGATTTTAAGATATAAAGATGTTGAATGATGAATTTGTGGATGCCTTCTTTATAAGAGTAAATGAAATTGTATGCTCTATTAGAGATGATAAAGAGGAGATCAATGATGCTACTGTAGTAAGGAAGATACTTAGAACATTACTTGAAGCTTTCAATGCCAAAGTCTCCTTTATAAAAGATAAAGATTTGGATAGGCTGCCCTTGGATGATTTACACGTGACTTATGATATGAGAATAACTCTAATAAAGAAAGAAAAGAAGTCTAAGGTAGAGAAGGAGTTGACCTTTAAGGTAACGAAGAAATTAAAGATTAAAGAATAAGAAGAAGAATTCGATAGCAGCTTTAAAGAAAAAGATGGTGATACTAAATTTGATAAAATCATGGCATATATCACCTAAAATGTAAGGAAAGGAAAAGAGAAGTACAAGGAAAAATTACCCTTTAAGTGCTTTAGTTGTGGAGGTATTAAACACTTTACTGTGGACTGCCCAAAGAGAAAAGAAGCAAATAATGATGATGATGATGAACCTACCCCAAGGAGGAGAACAAAGAAATCCAGATATTGTAAAGCTAGGAATTCAAGTGCCAAAGGGAAAAAGAAATTCTTTAGATCCAAAAGAAGAAATTTCTTGAGCAAGCTAGATGAAGAAGACTCTAAAGAAAAAGTTAATGATGATTTGGATGATGATGCTGCAGAAAATGTGCTAGTTGTACAGGTAAATGATGAAAAAGAATCCTCAAGTGATAAGGAATCAGCCAAAGAGGAAGAGAATGAGTTGGTACAGCAGCTTGAGAATGAATTGAGAGCTTGTTTGCACAAAAAAAAACAAGTTGGAAAAGGAGGTAAAGAATCTTGAGAAGCTAAATAAAAATTCTACTGTTGATAAATCTGATCTGCAAGTGAAAGAAAAGGAGTTTGAAGCAAAAGAGAAGGAGTACTTGAAAAGAATTGAGGAGCTGAATGTACTTGAGACAGAGCAATGCAAGATACACGAACATCTTATAGGTGATTGCACAAGCTATGCTTCATAAGGCTGAATCTAAATTGAAAAGGTATGAAAAAAGCTTTATGCAGGCCATGAAGGTAAGAGGAAAGTTCTCTTCAGCAAATGCTATCAAAGGGGATGTTACCAAAAAGTTGGATGAGTGTTTAAGCAAATAAAGACCTTATTCCATGGGAAAGAAAGGACTTAGCTATATTGAAAAGTTGAATAAAAGGGTAGAAGAGAAGAAAAAAATTGTGTTTGCACTTGAAAACAAACACAAAGAAAAGATAAAATTGAAGGAAGTTGATATTATGGAGAGAAGAAACCAACCCAAGCTAAAATAGGTTAGGAAAGATGTAAAGAAAACTCATATTTGAAGGAGATAGGTTGTCAAAGATGGAAATGAGGTTGCCACACTTAAAAATCAGGTGGCTAAAAGGTGTGAGAAATGATTATAATGCTGATTATTACCAAATAAGTGCTAAAGATAAGAGATATGAACTTGGTGAAAGAAGAAAATCTAGATTTGAAGGATTTTGCTAGTGCTGTAGTAAGTATAAGCATAGGGCTAATGTGTGTTAGAGTAATGAGCCTATAATAAAGAGAATGTGAGGCAAAAGTGTTGAGCCCATCTTTGATGGCTAATGTTGGATTTGTCATCAACATCTCAAATAGTTGTTTTTGTTAATTTGGTGTTTTGAATGCCATTGAAATGTAGAGAGGTTGTTGGTCAAAACCGTTGATGGTAGGTCAACTCTGAAGTCAATGAGTTAATGTTGACCATTGACCTTAAATTTTAAGGGTTAAGGCTGACTGTTGACCCTTGACCATTGACTTTAAATTTTAGGAAGTCAATATTGACCATTGACCTTAAATTTTAAGGGTTAAGGCTGACTGTTGACCCTTGACCATTGACCTTAAATTTTAGGAAGTCAATATTGACCATTGACCCTAAATTTTAGGAATCAAATCTAACCATTGATTGTAGGGTAACCTTTGGGAATCAATGCTAATTATTGATGATTGGACAACATTAAAACTCAAAGCTTGTAAATACAACTATGTATCTTTTAAGATGTATGTGTGTTGCAGAAAATTGAGAGAGAATGGCAAAGAGAGTGACCAGCCAAGGAGAGGTGCAGCAACAAAGAAAGGAGGTAACCACCAAAGAGAGAGGGTGTGCATACTGAATGACAAACCAAAGGAAGCTATAGCCAGCAAAGGAGGCAGCCACACCAAAGGGTGAAGAACGTGCGACAGCTACACTAGAGGGTGAAGAACATGGAGTAGCAATCAAAGAAGGAGTCAACCACACCAAAGTGTGAAGAAGGTGCAGCAACCAATCAACCACACTGTTGTTCCCACAGTCTTGTATGAGTTGTAATTGTTGTCAACTAGATTTAAGTGTGCAAGCAGAAGTAGCTCATTCAAGCATTCAAGGGATGAGTTTTTCAATAGAAAGAAAAGAGCAAGAAAAATAAATTAAGAAGGAGGATAATGCTGAATTTTGAATGGAATAGTAATATGAAGCCACATAGAGGGGCAAGAATGGAATTTTGCTGCGGCTATAGTAAGACTTACTAGGATTTTCATAGAAGAGAGTATATAAACCGGTAGAGCAAGAGAAAAAGTGGGGAAAAACAGACCACCGGGAGAGCAAAACATGAAAGACAACTGAAAGAGCAAAACGTGAAAGAGACAACGTTGGAGAGAAACCAGAACACACCACTAGGAGAGCAAACCAAAACACACCACCGAGAGAGCAGATCAGAAACAGACCACCCGAAGAGAAGACAGCAGACCTGGAGAAGGTGAGACGTTAGAGCAGACCAGACCTGGAAACCAAACCAGGTATCCGTGAGACCACTCGGAAGAGAAGACAATAGACCAGAACGTGAGACGTGAACTAGAAAAACCAAAAGCGTGAGACAGCTGAGAGACGTGAACCAAAAAAACCAAAAGCAGGAGGCAGGCTGAGAAACGTGAACCAGAAAAACCAGAAGCGGAAGGCAGGCCAAGAAACGTGAACAAGAAAAACTAGAAGCGTGAGGTAGCTGAGAGACGTGAACTAGAAAAACCAGAAGCATGAGGCGGCTGAGAAACGTGAACTAGCAAAACCCGAAGCGTGGTGCAGGCCAAGAGACATGAAATGGTAGACTAGGAGCGTGGTGCAGGCCAAGAGATGTGAAACGGCAGACCAGAAGCATGAGGCAGTCCGTGAGGTATGAAACGAAAGACCAGTAGCGTGAGGCAGGCCGTAAGACGTGAAAAGGCAGACCTGAAGCATGAGTGCAGGTCGTGAGACGGTGAGACCAGGAGTTAGGTGAGACAACCTGGAGAAGAAATTCAGTGTAGCATTTGAGAGAATTCAATGTATTTCAAGATTTCTTCAAGAGAGGTTAGAGAGAGTTTTGGTGATCTTCCAAGCAGCAGTGAAGCAGCTTATTCAAATCAAACAGAGGCAACACAAGCTAGAAGAAGGGTAGACATAATAAGTGACACTCTTTGTATTGTGATTGCTTTGTATTTGCAATAATGAAAGGAGTAAAAGATTAAGACATCCATTGTAATCATAGGGAATACCACACTGGTGTTCTCAAGTATAGTGGATTGTCTAGGTAGAGGAAGAATCCCTACCACCGTGGAGTACGTCACATTGACAAAACCACATAAATCTCTCGTGTCCTTGCTTTAATTTACATTCTGTGTTTTGAATTGAGTTGTGAACGCACCTAAAGAATCATCAAACCCATAACTTAAAAGAAGACTTAATCAAGAACAACCAATCCGTTTAATAGGCAAGGTATCTTGAAAGGTAACTTTGAGGACTATTGTGACTAGTAGGTAACAATAGATCTACCTTAGTTGAATCTAAGAAAGAGTTCATTTCTGAGTAGAGTTTGAAGTTGTCCACCTATCAATTAAAAAAAGGGGGTGTAATACTAATTCACCCCCCCTCTCAGTATTACAAACTAGTAGATCCTAGGGTGAAGTAGGGAACTTCAATTGGTATCAGAGCACAGGTTCACCAGTTTGAAGCTTAATAGCTTGGTGTACTAGTTTAAAGGGTTTTAGAAGTTTTAACTTGTTCAACATACTGAGAAATGGATGCCGGTACCAGCACCAGCACTACTTACAGCAAGAAGATTCCAATCTTCAATGGAACCAACTACCATATGTGGAGAGCGAGAATGCAGGTGGTGTTTGCAACCATGGGCATGAACATGGTGAAATCTGTATAGGAGGGTTTTGAGCGTCCAAAAGAAGGTAAAGATCCAACCCTAGAGGAATTAAGGCAGTTTGAAATCAATGGGAAGGCCTCAAATGTCATCATTTCAGCATTGACAAATGTTGAATATGTTAAAGTTATGGACTACAAATCTACTAAGGAGATATGGGACAGATTGCAAAAGGTCTATGAAGGTGATGGCAGAATGAAGGAGGCCAAGCTTTAAGTGTTCAAGGAGAGATATGAATCCCTCATAATGCAGAAGAATGAGACAATCCAAGAGTTCTTCACCAGGGTTACTGATGCTGTAAACGACCTTAGAAGTCATGGGAAGAACAAGAAGGACTCATTTATTGTGAAGAAAATTCTGAGAATTCTGCTTGAGAGTAGAGATCTCAATTCTATGTCACTGTATGATATCCAATGCAATCTCATTGCATATGAGATGAGAATAAAGTCAATCAAAAGCTCCTAAACATCAAAGCTATCAGGAGGCAACTTTCAAAGTTATGTCTGCTCAGCATGCTTTAAAGGAAAACAGGTTAGGAAGCAGTATAAGACCAAAGAGTTCAGTTCTGAAGCAGTGCTTGACATTGTATATACTGATTTGTGTGGGTCGATGAGAACAAAAGGGTTAAATGGTGAGAGGTACTTCATCTTGTTTGTTGATGATTATTCCAGAAGGACCTGCATCATGCACCTCAAACATAAGTCAGAAGTTTTGAAATGCTTTAAGAGATACAGAAGATTGGCTGAGAATGAGAGTGGAAAGAAGATCAAAGTATTGAGGTCAGATCAAGGCACTGAATTCACAAATGGAGCTTTTGAAGATTACCTTGAGAAGCATGGAATTCACTATCAGATGGTAGCAGTAAGAACACCTCAACAAAACGAGGTGGTAGAGAGGAAAAATAGAGCTGTGGTTGAAATGGCAAGAACTCTACTGTTGGAATCCAAGCTTCACACAAGATTTTGGATAGTAGCAACATTTACAGCCGGGCACCTACTGAATAGAGTTTTACTAAGGCTCAATACTGATAAGACTCCATATAAGCTATGGAGTGGGAAGAAGACAACAGCCAAGTATCTTAGAATCTTTGGCAACCCATATTTTGTGAAGAACAAGGAGCAAAACTTGGGAAAATTCCATGCTAGGTCAGATGAAGGCATCTTTGTGGGATACTCAGCAAGGACAAAAGTTTACAGAGTTTTTCTGCATAAACTGGGAAAAGTGGTCACTTCTAGTGATGTGAGAATAGATGAAAACTAGAAAACAATGCATAATGGAGAGGCTGAGGATAGTGAAGAAGATGACTTCAAGATAGATGAAGAATCTAACCAACATGAAGAAGAGGGAAAAGAAGTAAGTTCAGACTCAGAGAAGAGTGAGTTTGAAGATGAAGAAAGAGATTCTTTTGCAACTAAGACTGTGTAAGAGAGAAAGACAAAGAAGACATGGACCAGTGCTCATCAAGGAAATCAGATAATAGGTGACCCATCAGTAGGAGTTACAACAAGAAGAAGAATTGTGGGAACTACTGCTTTACTCTCACAAGTTGAACCTAAATCTGTTGAAGAGGCTGCACAAGACAAAGCTTGGGTCAAAGCTATCAATGAGGAGCTGGATCAAATCAAGAAGAATGAAACATGGGAGCTAGTTCCAAGACCCACTAACAAGAATGTCATAGGAACAAAATGGGTATTTAAAAATAAACACAATGAAGATGGCAATGTGGTGAGGAAGAAGGCTAGGCAAACCAGTTTGCTAAGGCTACACTCAGATAGAAGGAGTAGATGTTGATGAAACTTTTGCACCAGTAGCAAGGTTGGAAACTATCAGAATGTTCTTAGCTTTGGCAGCACATAAGAGGTATAAAGTTTACTAGATGGATGTGAAATCAGCCTTTCTGAATGGGCTCTTAAAAGAAGAAGTGTATATTGAACAACCCGATGGAGTACAAATTAGTGAGGATGAGACACACGTGTGCAAGTTGAAGAAAGCCTTCTATGACCTTAAACAAGCCCCAAGAGCATGGTACAACAGGCTGGACGCATATTTGAGAAGGTTGAACTTCAGAAGAGGAACAGTTGATAATAACCTATATGTGTTCAACTTAGAGAAAGGCCAATTGATAACCATAGTATATGTAGATGACATCATCTTTGGAGGGGATCACTCTAAGTTATGCCAAGAATTTGCACAGAAGATGTGTGAGGAATTTGAGATGTCATTGATTAGAGAAATGACTTACTTTCTTGGATTACAGATAAACAGTGTGAAGAAGGTATTTTTATTTCTCAGACAAAATATGCCAAAGAGATGCTGAAAAAGTTTGGCATGGAGGATAGTAGACTTGTCAGTACCCCTATGACAGTGGGCTGCAAGTTAACAAAAGTTCAGGAAGGAAGGAGTACAAGCCCCATAGAATACAAGAAGATGATAGGGAGCCTTCTGTACCTTATAGCATCAAGGCTTAATCTCATGCAAGTTGTGTGCATCGCCAGCAGATTCCAAGCTGATCTTAAGGAATCTCATGTGTTGGCAGTGAAAAGAATCCTAAGATACCTCAAAGAGACATTGGAAATGGGTTTGTGGTATCCTGCCATGGAGTCTGTAAAACTACGAGCATACACTGATGCAGACTGGGCAAGAAGTACAGATGATAGAAAATCAACCAGTGGTTGCAGCTTCTACTTGGGTTCAAAGTGTGTTGCATGGTTAAGTAGAAAGCAAAACAGTGTTGCTTTGAGCATAACTGAAGTTGAGTATATGGCTGCTTGTGCAGCGTGTACTCAGGTGATATGGATGCGAAGACAATTGGCAGATTTGGGTGTTGAAGTGAAGTTACCAGTGAGTGTACTTTATGATAATCAAAGTGCAATTAATCTCAGCAAGAATCCAGTTCAACATTCAAGGAGTAAGCATATTGTTATTCCCACAGCCTTGTATGAGTTGTAATTGTTGTCAACTAACTAGGTTTAAGTGTGCAAGAAAGTAAAGCCACATGGAAGGGCAAGAAAGTAAATCCACATGGAAGGGCAAGAAAGTAAAGCCACATTGAGAGGTAAGAATGTAAATCCACATGGAGGGGCAAGAACGTAAATCTACTGCGTAAGTCCTATTAGGGTTTCATGGAAGAGAATATATAAAGATCTTGGAAGACAAAACTAGGGCAAGGTCAACACAATTGAATACTGGGCAAACACAAGCAAGTGCTGGACAGCAAAAGGAGAGAAGGAATGACACCTACCATCGAGAGAGAAAACAAGGCCAAAAATATATCGTCAGTCGTAAAGAGAGAGAAAAACTGAGAAACGCCCGAAAGAGAAAAATGGCAAAGAAATGGAAGAGAGAGAGAAAACACAGCCGTTGAAAGAGAGAGAAAACACAATCGTTGGAAGAGAGAGAAAACACAACCGTTGGAAGAAGGAGAAAAATCAGATACGGCCGAAGTGAGGGGTGGACAGCAAAGAGAAAAACCTGAACAACCAAAAAGAAAAACAGAATGAAAAACAGTCGAGTGAAAAAGGAAGAGAGAAAACCTACATGGAAAAACCAGCACAGCAAAACCAGCAAGGCAAAACACTTACACGACAAAACAGAGGAACCAGCCTAAGTGGTACACGGCAAAAAGAAGAAGAGCACGGCAAGAGAATGATAGGAGATCAGAACATCAAGAGAGCGGAACTGCAAAAGAAGCACACCAGAAACGTCACCACTGGGAGAGCAAACCAGAACATGCATCGGCATGACTGACCAGAAACAAGAGACCTGAAATGGGTGACCATGCCATGAGATAGGAAATGGGTGACCAGGCCGTGAGATCTAAAACGGGAGACCAGCAAAGCTGAAACATGAGACCAGAACGGCCAAGGCAAGGTGAATGGCAATAAGGAGAGCACGGTGACAACACACCAACGGCAAGTGAGACCCTGGTGAGTCAAAACCCTACAACAAGGAAGAGTAAACCGGCTAGACATCAAGAGTGAACACACGACAAACCAAGGGAGACCTTGGACAGCAAGGGAAACCAGGCAACAGCTGGAAGGAAACCGTGTGACTCACGGTAAGAGGAGAGGCAAATGCACCATTGGTAAGAGAGAAGACAGCACACCGTCCGTAAGGGAAGAGAGGAGAAACCGTGAAAAAGGAGACCACTGGGAGAGCAAACCAAGTTGTCTGGAGGTGTGAAACGGACAAGTGCAACACAGAAACGGTGGTAAGGTATGTGACTAGCAAGGCGTGCAAACCAGAAACATATGTGAGACGTGAAACGCCAAATCAGAAGCATGCATGAGGTGTGTGACCAGCAAAGGGTGCAAACCAGAAACATATGTGAGACGTGTAATGCCAAACCAAAAACGTGAGGCAGGCTGTGAGACGTGGAACGACAAACCAGAAACGTGAGGCGAGCTGTGAGACAAAGAGACGAGTGAGACCGTGAGATGGTGAAAGCAGGAGTTGTGTGAGACAACCTAGAGAAGAATTCGACGAAGCATTGGAAAGAACTCAATGTATTTCCAGATTTCTTCAAGAGAGGTTAGAGAGTGTTGTGGTGAACTTCTAAGCGGTAGTGAAGCAGCCATTTAATTCAACAGAGGCAAGAGAAGTGAGAAGAATGGTAGACACAGTAAGTGACACTCTTTTTATTGTACTTGCTTAATAATTGCAATAGTGAAAGGAGCAGAGGATTAAGGCATCCATTGTAACAGGAATTCTCAAGTATAGTGGATAGTCTCGGTAAGGGAGAGTCCTTACCACTGTGGATGTACGTCATGTTGACGGAACCACGTAAATCTCGTGTGTCCTTAATTTGCTTTACGTTCTGTGTTTGGAATTGAGTTGTGAACGCAGCTAAAGTATCAGCCAACCCATAACCTAACAACGACCTAAACAAGAACATTCGAATTGTCTATTAGGCAAGGTGTCTGAAAGGTGACTTTGGGGACTATTGTGATTAATAGGTAGCAATAGATCTACCTTTGTCGAGTCTGAGAAAGAGTTCGCTTTTAAGAAGAGGTTGAAGTTATTCACTTACCTGCGAATTGCGAATTATGGTGATACTGATTCAGCCCCCCTCTCAGTATCACAAACTAGTAGATCCTAGGGAGAAGTTGGGAACTTCAATTGGTATCAGAGCACAAGTTCACCAGTTTGAAGTTTAACAGCTTGGTGTACTAGTTTGAAGGGATCTAGAAGTTTGATTTGTTCAGCATACTGAGAAATGGAAGCCGGTACCAGCACTAGCACTACTTACAACAAGAAGGTTCCAATCTTAAACGGAACCAACTACCATATGTGGAGAGTAAGAATGCAAGTGGTATTTGCAACTATAGGCATGAACGTGGTGAAATGCATATAGGAGGGTTTTGTGGCTCCGAAAGAAGGTAAACACCCAACCCCAGAGGAGTTAAGGTAGTTTGAGATAAATGGGAAGGCCTCAAATGTCATCATTTCAGCATTGACAGATGATAAGTATGCTAAAGTTACAGACTGCAAATCTGCCAAGGAGATATGGGACAGATTGTAAAAAGTCTATGAAGGTGATGGTAGAATGAAGGAGGCTAAGCTTCAAGTGTTCAAGGAGAGATATGAATCTCTCAAAATGCAGAAGAGTGAGACAATTCAAGAGTTCTTCACCAAGGTTATTGACGCTGTAAATGACCTGAGAAGTCATGGGAAGAACAAGAAGGACTCATCGATTGTGAAGAAAATTCTGAGAATTCTGCCTGAGAGGTTTGCCTTAAAGGTGGCAGCCATAAAGGAGTAGAGATCTCAATTTTATGTCACTGCATGATCTCCAGTGCAATCTCATTGCATATGAGATGAGAATAAAGTCAACTGAAAGCTCCTTAATGTCAAAGGTATCAAAGGAGGTAGCTTTCAAAGCTATGAAACACTTGAAGATAAAAGAAGAGGAAGAATCATCCAGTGATGATGATGATGATGAGGAAGAAAGTGAAAGTAAAGTATTGGCTTACTTCACAAGAAAATTCAAAAGGGGGTCTAAGAAGGGAAAAGGACAGTTGTCCTTGAGATGTTATCGTTGTGGGCAGACTGGACACTTTGCTTCTCAGTGAAAAGTGAAACTTGATGATGAAGATGAGGATGGTGATGATGAACAGTATTCAAGATGGAGAAGATCATCATTCAAATAAAAGAAGTCCAGCAAGAAGACTGCCAACCCACAGAAGAAGAAGAGAGGCTCATTTAAGAGCTATGTGAGCCAGACAAAAGAAGCTGATGAGGAGGAAGATGAAGAATCATTAGATGAGCAAGCCTTTATGGCATCAGCTCAAGGTGGTAGTTCAACCTTTGAAGAGGAAGAGGAGGTTGATGAAGAAGAACCAGATCTTGAAGCTGAGTTGGAAGCAGCTTCAAAAGAGATAATTAGAAGGGACAGAACCATAAAAAGGTTGGAGGCTCACATAAAACAAGTTGAAGCAAAGTCTAAGGAAGTTGAAAGTCAAAAGGATGAAATAAGGGCTGAACATATTGACTTGAAGAGAAGATTTGAAGAACAAATCAAAATATGTGAAGACCTTACAGTAGAGCTTGGCTCAAAGGTTTCAAAAATTGAAGAAATGGAGAAAGAGTTGCTGAGACTTCAGCAACAACTCAAAAGTAGCAAAGAGAACTTACAGAAGCTTGAAATGATAGGAGAAACAAGTTCTACAAAAGGAGAGAAGAATGTAGAGAAAGTGCAGCAATCTGAGGTTGCATTGGCTAAAGAAAATAAGAATGTGCCACAGAAGTTAAAAGAGAAGGTTGTGACTCAGAAGAAGATAGCTGAGAAGAAGCAACCTAGGGTGGCAAATAAGAAGGAAGAAAAGAAAGTCAGCCAGCAAAGGGCTACGCTTGAACAGAAGAAGGAGAAGAAGGTGATTGAAATGAAAGTCACACAAGCAAAGAAGCCAGCTACTTTGCTTACATAGCAAGTGATGAATAGAAGAAGACAAGTTGTGATCAGACCCAAGAAGAGGCAGTTTCAAGGTTATTGCCTTTATTGTGGAGTTTAGGGTCATAAGGTGAGTAACAACTGGTAGAGAAGGCCAGTATATGTCTCCAACTTGAGAAGATACGATACTGCATACATGGGGAGACAATACAAAACTTAAAGGAGAACACCTATTATGAGTTCTTGCACATACTGTAAAAGGCAAGGACACACTAATGAGGATTGTTGGTGGAAGCCCAAACCAGTGGTTTCAAAGAACAAGTTTGCTATATTGGCAGACTTGGAATAGTGTGAAAGGTGCGGGCAGAATGGCCATAATGCCAAGATATGCATGACACTCCTCCCTGAGCAAGAGAAGGCACTTAATGGCAAAGTGAAAACAAGTGGTGCAGTCAAAGCTGAGAAAAAGGAGAAAGCTATCTTCAAGCCAGTTCAAAAGAAGGAATATAGAGCAAAAAGGGAGGTGGCTAATATAGTTGAAATTGCATTAAAGGCTAACTACAAGGATAAGTAGTGGATCCTTGACAGTGGATGCACTTCACACATGACGAGAGACAAGAGTAAATTGTCAAAGCTAAACAATCAAGTTTGGTAATAATGATTCACTCAACATCAATGGTCAGGAGTTAGTGAATATTGGAAAAGGAAAGCTGAAAGATGTTCTACACGTTAAAGGACTCAGATATAATCTAGCATCTGTTAGCCAATTATGCAACGAAGACTACAAAGTGATATTCACAAAAACAGGTTGCCAAGTAAAGAGTAAAGAAGGCAATATTATTGCAGTTGAAAATTTTATGTGATTGATGAGGACAAGACAAACAGTTGTTTACTTACAAAAGAAGAAGAAAATCAACTCTGGCATAGGAGGTTGGGACACTTAACACAAAAGAACATGAGGAAGCTGACCACTACTCAAGCAATCAGAGACATTCTCGATCTCAGGAGAGAGAGAGAGAGAGAGAGAGTATGTTTGCTCAGCATGCTCTAAAGGAAAACATGTCAGAAAGCAATATAAGACTAAAGAGTTCAGTTCTAAAGCAATGCTTGACATTGTGCATACTGATTTATGTGGATCGATGAGGACAAAAGGGTTGAATGGTGAGAGGTACTTCATCTTGTTTGTTGATGATTATTCTAGAAGGACCTGCATCATGCACCTTAAACATAAGTCAAAAGTTCTGAATTGCTTCAAGAGATACAGAAGATTGGATGAAAATGAGAGTGGAAGGAAGATCAAAGTATTGAGTTCAAATCAAGGCACTGAATTTACAAATAAAGCTTTTGAAGATTACCTTGAGAAGCATGGAATTCATCATCAAATGGCAGCAGTAAGAACACCTCAACAGAACGGGGTGGTAGAGAGGAAAAATAGAGATGTGGTTGAAATGGCAAGAACTCTACTGTTGGAATCCAAGCTTCACACAAGATTTTGGACAGAAGCAACATTTACAGCCATGCATCTACTAAATAGAGTATTACTAAGGCCTAATATAGATAAGACTCCATATGAGCTATGGAGTGGGAAGAAGACAACAGCCAAGTATCTCAGAGTCTTTGGCAGCCCATGTTTTGTGAAGAAGAAGGAGCAAAACTTGGGAAAATTCAACGCTAGGTTTGATGAAGGCATCTTTGTGGGACACTTAGCAAAGACAAAAGGTTACAGGGTTTTCCTGCTAAGTTAGGAAAAGTGATTACGTCCAGTGATGTGAGAATACATGAGAATTGGAAAACAATGCAGAATGGAAAAGCTAAGGACAATGAAGAAGATGACTTCAATATAGATGAAGAAGCAGACCAACTGAAGAAAAGGAACAAGAAGTAAGTTCAGACTTGGAGAAGAGTGAGTCTAAAGATGAAGAAAGATATCCTCTTGCAACTAAGACTGTGCAAGAAAGAAGAACAAAGAAAACATGGACCAGTGCTCATCAAGAAAATCAGATCATAGGTGACCCATCAGCAAGAGTTACAATAAGAAGAAGAATTGTGGGAGCTACTGCTTTACTCTCACAAGTTGAACCTAAATCTATTGAAGAGGCTACACAAGATCTAACTAAATATCTGTCCACAGAGTTGTTTAAAAAGCATAGAATGAGTCAGTCTGTGCAAATGCCTCTTCAAGCTTAAAGCTCAGGTGAATCCTCCATCTCTACTTTGTGACTTTTTCAGATTTGTAATTGGTTAACAAAGGGGGAGAGAAGCAACAGTGCAGGGGGAGCTGTTAAGAAAGGGGGAGTGCATATTTAGGGAGAGTTGGAATTGCTACATAATGGCTTTTGTTATGAGTGTTGCCAACAATTACAAAGAGGGAGATTGTTGTTCCCACAGCCTTGTATGGGTTGTAATTGTTGTCAACTAACTAGGTTTAAGTGTGCAAGAAAGTAAAGCCACATGGAAGGGCAAGAAAGTAAATCCGCTGCGTAAGCCTTATTAGGGTTTCATGGAAGAGAGTATATAAAGACCTTGGAAGACAAAACTAGGGCAAGGCCAACACAATTGAATACTCGGTAAACACAAGCAAGTGCTGGACAGCAAAAGGAGAGAAGGAATGGCACATACCACCAAGTGAGAAAACAAGGCCAAAAATATATCGTCGGCAGTAAAGAGAGAGAAAAACTGAGAAACGCCCAAAAGAGAAAAATGGCAAAGAGGTGGAAGAGAGAGAGAAAACACAGCCGTTGGAAGAAGGAGAAAAATCAGATACGACCGAAATATGGGGTGGACAGCAAAGAGAAAACCCGAACAAGCAAAAAGAAAAACAAAATGAAGAACGACTGAGTGAAAAAGGAAGAGAGAAAACCTACACGGAAAAACCAGCACGGCAAAACAGAGGAATCGGCCAAAGTGGTACACGACAAAAAGAAGAAGAGCATGACAAGAGAACGGCAGGAGATCAAAACGACAAGAGAGCAGAACTGTATGAGAAGCAAACCAGAAACGTCACTACCGGGAGAGCAAACCAGAACGTGCGTCAGTGTGACTGACCAGAAATAGGAGACCTGAAACGGGTGACCACGCCGTGAGATAGGAAATGGGTGACTAGGCCGTGAGATCTAAAACGGGAGACCAGCAAAGCTGAAACGGGAGACCAGTGAAGCTGAAACAGGAGACTAGAAAAGCTGAGGAGACCAGCGAAGCTGAAACGGGAGACCAGCAAAGCTAAAACATGAGACCAGAACGGCCAAGGCAAGGTGAATGGCAATAAGGAGAGCACGGTCACAACACACCAATGGCAAGTGAGACCCTGGTGAGTTAAAACCCTACAACAAGGAAGAGTAAAACGACTGGACAGCAAGAGTGAACACACGATAAACCAAGGGAGACCTTGGACAGCAAAAGAAACCGGGCAATGGCTAGAAGGAAACCGTATGACTCATGGTAAGAGGAGAGGCAAACACACCATTGGTAAGAGAGAAGATAGCACACCATCCGTAAGGGAAGAGAGGAGAAACCGTGAAAGAGGAGACCACCAGGAGAGCAAACCAAG
Source organism: Ceriops tagal (assembly GCA_021533255.1). NCBI lineage: Eukaryota > Viridiplantae > Streptophyta > Magnoliopsida > Malpighiales > Rhizophoraceae > Ceriops > Ceriops tagal. The sequence continues at coordinate 9,379,772 of CM038594.1, read as the reverse complement.
CTGTCCGGAGGTATGAAACGGACAAGTGCAAACCAGAAACGGTGGTAAGGCATGTGACCAGCAAGGCGTGCAAACCAGAAACGTATGTGAGACGTGAAACGCCAAATCAGAAGCATGCGTGAGGTGTGTGACCAGCAAAGGCTGCAAACCAGAAATATATGTGAGACGTGTAATGTCAAACCAAAGATGTGAGGCAGGCCGTGAGATGTGGAACAGCAAACTAGAAACGTGAGGCAAGCCGTGAGACAAGGAGACAAGTGAGACGTGAGACGGTGAAAGCAGGAGCTGTGTGAGACAACCTAGAGAAGAATTTGGTGAAGCATCGAAAAGAACTCAACGTATTTCCAGATTTCTTTAAGAGAGGTTGGAGATTGTTGCGGTGAACTTCTAAGCAGCAGTGAAGCAGCCATTCAATTCAACAGAGGCAAGACAAGCTAGAAGAAGGGTAGACATAGTAAGTGACACTCTTTGTATTGTACTTGCTTAGTAATTGCAATAGTGAAAGGAGTAGAGCATTAAGGCATCCATTGTAACTGGAATTCTCAAGTATAGTGGATAGTCTCGGTAAGGGAGAGTCCCTACCACTGTGGATGTACGTCACATTGACGGAACCACGTAAATCTTGTGTGTCCTTAATTTGCTTTACATTCTGTGTTTTGAATTGAGTTGTGAACGCAGCTAAAGTATCAGCCAACCCATAACCTAACAAAGACCTAAACAAGAACATCCGAATTGTCTATTAGGCAAGGTGTCTGAAAGGTGACTTTGGGGACTATTGTGATTAGTAGGTAGCAATAGATCTACCTTAGTCGAGTCTAAGAAAGAGTTCGCTTTTAAGAAGAGGTTGAAGTTGTTCACTTACCTACGAATTGCAAATTGTGGTGATACTGATTTACCCCCCCTCCCAGTATCACAAACTAGTAGATCCTAGGGAGAAGTTGGGAACTTCACATATTGACATCCGGTATCACTTTATCAAGGATCAAGTGGAAGAGGGCACGATTAAGTTGGAGTATGTCGGCACTAAAGATCAAATCTCAGATATTCTAACTAAACCTCTGTCCACAGAGCTGTTTGAAAAGCATAGAATGAGTCTATCTGTGCAAATGCCTCCTCAAGCCCGAAGTTCAAGTGAGTCCTCCATCTCTACTTTGCGAGTTCGTCAAATTTGTAATTGGTTGGCGAAGGGGGATAGAAGCAACAGTGCAAGGGGAGCTGTTAAGGAAGGGGGAATGCATATTTAGGGGGAGTTATAATCCATATGCTTCTGGATTATTACTCTAAGAAGATTATGAAGGACTGCTACATAATGACTTTTGTTGTGAGTGTTGCCAACAATTATAAAGGGGGAGATTGTTGTTCCCACAACCTTGTATGGGTTGTAATTGTTGTCAACTAGATTTAAGTGTGCAAGCAGAAATGGCTTATTCAAGCATTCAAGGGATGAGTTTTTCAGTAGAAAGAAAAGAGCAAGAAAAATAAACTAAGAAGGAGGATAATGCTAAATTTTGAATGGAACAGTAATATGAAACCACATGGAGGGGCAAGAAAGGAATTTCACCACGGTTCTAGTAAGCCCTACTAGGGTTTTCATAAAAGGGAGTATATAAACCGATAGAGCAAGAGAAAAAGTGGGGAAAAAAAGACCACTGGGAGAGCAAATGTGAAAGACAACCAGGGGTGCAGGCCATGAGACAGTGAGACGTTGAGACTAGGAGTTGGGTGAGACAACCTAGAGAAGAAATTTAGTGTAGCATTTGAGAGAACTCAACATATTTCTAGATTTCTTCAAGAAAGGTTAGAGAGAGTTTTGGTGATCTTCCAAGTGGCAATGAAGCAGCCTATTCAAATCAAACAGAGGCAACACAAGTTAGAAGAAGGGTAGACACAGTAAGTGACACTCTTTGTATTGTGATTGCTTTGTATTTGCAATAATGAAAGGAGTAGAAGATTAAGACATCCATTGTAATCATAGGGAATACCACACTGGTGTTCTCAAGTATAGTGGATTGTCTCAGTAGAGGAAGAAATTCTACCACCGTGGAGTACATCACATTGATGGAACCATGTAAATCTCTCGTGTCCTTGCTTTGAATTTACATTCTATGTTTTGAATTGAGTTGTGAACGCAGCTAAAGAATCATCAAACCCATAACCTAAAAGAAGACCTAATCAAGAACAACCAATTTGTTTAATAGGCAAGGTGTCTGAAAGGTAACTTTGGGGACTATTGTGACTAGTAGGTAACAATAGATCTACCTTAGTTGAATTTGAGAAAGAGTTCATTTTTGAGAAGAGTTTGAAGTTGTTCAACTATCAATTAAAAAAAAGGGGTATAATACTGATTCACCCCCCTCTCAGTATTACTGACTAGTAGATCCTAGGGTGAAGTAGGGAACTGTACACACTAAGAGAGAAGGTGTGCAGAAGCAAACTAAGGAAAGGTGTGCAGCAGTAACCAATTGACCATACTAAGGGAGAAGGTGTGCAACAACAAAGGGATAAAAGAGGTGCAGCAGCCACACCAAAGAAGGTAACAATCGAACCAAAGGGAGAAGGAGAAGGTGCAGTAGTTACCAATAGAAGGAGAGTGCAACAGCAAGGAAACCAGCAATTACAATAAGAAGGAAACCAACAATTGCAGCAAGGAAAAGGCAGTAAGTGCAGCAAAGAAAAGGAAGCAATTGTAGTAAGGAGAAAGAAGCAATTGCAGGAAGGAGAAGGCAATAATTGTATAAGAGAACTTGCCAAGGTAGTAGGTGAGACAACATTGGCAACAGAGGAAGAGAACCTGCCAAGGCAGCAGGTGAGGTAGCATCGACAGCAAAGGAAGAGAACTTGCCAAGGCAGTAGGTAAGGCAACAGTAGCAGTAGGGAAGAGAACTTACCAAGGTAGCAAGTGAGGCAGCACTGACAATAGAGGAAAAGAAGCTGCCAAGGCAAAAGTAGGCAGCATTGGTAGTTAAGGAGAAATCCTGCCAAGGCAAAAGGAGGCAGCACTAGCAACAGAGGGAGAGAACTTGTAGTGGAGAGAACCTACAATGGAGATATGTTGTAGCTGAGAGAACCTACAGAGGAAAGAACCTGTAGAAGAGAGAACCTGCGAAGGAGAGACAGTAGCAGTAGTGTAGAGAACCTACAAAGAGGAGACCGACAAAGCTTAAGAAAAGATTGGTAGTGAGGAAGGAGAAGATCCGTATTCTATAATAGCAGCCTGTACACATTGAGTAATCCTTCTTAGGAAAGTTTTAGTCATAAACCTTTTGATAAACTTCTTGAAAAAGGGTGGGATACCCTTGGAGTGATCAAGAGATCAACTCTTTGATTAGGAGATCATTTTAAGTGGTTAAGGAGTGATCCTTCCATAGTATAGTTGTATTTGTTAAGCCTATCTTTGATGGCTAATGTTGGATTTAAGTCCATCTTTGATGGCTAATGTTGGATTTGTTGTCAACATCATTTCTTATGGTTGTATGTGTTGACTTGAGGTTATGAATGCCATTGAGATGCAGAGAGGTCAATGGGGAAAAACTAGGGATGATAGGTCAACCCTGATGTTGAGGAGTTAATGTTGACCGTGACCCTAAATTTTTTGAGTCAAGATTGATCATTGACCGTTAATCATTGACCCTAAATTTTAGAAAGTCAATATTGTCCATTGATCCTAAATTTTAGGACTCAAATCTGGTCATTAATTGTAAGGCGACATATGGGAATCAATGATGACCATTGATGATCGTAGAACCTTAATCTCATACCCCTATGTGTCTTGAAAAGTGGTGTGCGTGCTGCAGAATTTTTGAGAGAACAAAACCTAATTGCGACAGCTGGCCAAGAGAGAGAGAGAGACAGCAAGGCATCCAGCCAAGAGGGAGAGAGAGGCAGCAATGCAGCTGGCCACCATACTAGCAAACTTGAAGCAACCAACCATCCTCACCAGCATTTGCAGTAGCCGGCCCTCACTAAGTTACAGTAGCTGATCCTCACCAAGTTGTAGCAGCTAGCCCTGATTAGCACTTGTAGTAGCCAACCCTTACCAAAACTTACAGCAACTAGCCTTGAACCAACAATCTAACAGCCAAGGAAGATAAACCAGAAGGTGGTACAGTAACCTGTGAATCCCGCATCAAGGGAAGACAAATAAGGAGGTAGCAACTTCACCAACAAACCAGCAGCCTGCACCAGTAAACCAAGAGGTAGCAGCCTGCATTAGTAGACTAGGAGGTGCTTGCACCAGCAAACAAGGAGGCAGCAGCAGCAGCAGGAGGTGTCCTACACCAGCAAATAAGGAGGCAGTAGCAGCTAGAGGTCCCTACACCAGCAAACAATAAAGCAGCCTCCTATGGATTGCAGCAGCAGGTCTAGGAATAAAGGAGCTACCTGCAGATTGTAGTAGTAGGTCCAGGAATGAGGAGCCACCTACAAATTGCAGCAGCAAGTTCAGGAACGAAGCAGCCACATGCAGATTGCAGCAGCAGGTCCAGGCATCAAGCAGCAAACCACTAGCTGTAGCAGCATCATTCGAGAATCAGTAGCCACCTGTAGAAAGTGCAGCAGTAGGTCCGGGAAGCAACCAACAAACCAGGAGGTCTTTTAGTAAACCAGCAGCACCTCGGGAGGCTATACCAGCACCAGCAGCACCCCAGGAGGCTTCCTAGCAACAGCAGCACTTCCAAGAGGCTTCCTAGCAGTGGCAGCATGTCTAGGAGGGACTAACAACACTAGCAGCAAGTGCGGGAGATGATACCAGCAAGTGCAGTGCGACCAGCAGCCAATTCAGTAGCAGCAGCACACACGGACAGCAGCAGCGCAACAGCAAGAGTAGCCAACAGCAAGAGCAGTGCATGTAGACAGAAGCAGCAGCATGCGCAGACAGCAGTAGTGTGTGTGGACAGCAGGAGCAGTGCACACGGATAGAAGTAACAGCGCATGTGGATAGCAGTAGCAGTGCATGCAAACAGTAGCCACAATGCATGCAAATAGCAGCAGCAGCGCATGCATGCGGACAATGATAGCAGCAGGTGTGGACTGCAATAGTAGAACGTGCAGGCAGCAATAGTAGCCTGTGCACGTGCGGACAGTAGCAGCATATCCAGGAGGCTATACCAGCAAGTGTAGTGTGCCCAACAACCAAATCAGTGAGAGCAGCACGTGTAGACAGTAGCAATAGCATGAATGAACAGCAAAGGGAGGAGAAGATTCATATTCTACACTAGTAGTCTGTACATATTGAGTGATAAGTTTTTACTATAAACTCTTGATAAACTTGCTGAAAAAGGGTAGGATACCCTTGAAGTGATTGGGAGAACAACTCCTTGATCGGGAGATTAATGTAAGTAGTTAAGGAGTGATCCTTCCATAACCAAACTATATCCCTTGATAATAAGAGTGGATTGTGTTATTTAGGAGGAATTCTATCATACTGTGGACAGCTCACATAAAATTGTTGTGTGTTCTTGGGTGCTCGTGTTTGATTAATATCCTTACAACTGGTCTCACATAAAGGAGAAAGATAAATAATTGGATCATTGGCTCTAATAAGTCATAGAGGTTAAATCTTGATAAGTTTGTAAAAACTTCACACTCATTCACCCCCTCCCCCTCTTAGTGTGAGACCTAAGAAGGTCCTTATCAAGTGGTATCAAAGTCAATTTCCTCTGTTGATCCATTTTGTCTACTTTGATATGAAATTATTTGTTGCTATTGAATAAACATTAAATGTCCGTTTTTTATTAGTGCGTTATTTCAGCAGTTTTATAGGAAAATGAAATGTCAAGAGTTAGCAGTTACTCTTACGGGTGATAATGGGTTTTAATTTTGGTTTGTGGCTATTAATAAAATTGCCTATAATTAAGTTTATTTCAGTTTTAGAAGGGTAGACTACAACCTATAAATAAATCAATGTATTGCTTGTAAGTATGACACATAATCGAGAATAAAGCCTTTCTTCAGAAATTATTTTTTCTCCACAAGTCCATAGTTTGCAGCCAACAATATTTTTTTACAAATTGGTATATAAGGCGAGACATGTAGCAAAGGGATACAAGCAAAAGGCGGGAATTGACTATAACGAGGTGTTTGCTCCCGTTGCAAGAATGGAGACAATCAGATTGCTCATTTCACAAACGGCTCAATTCAAATGGCTGATATTACAAATGGATGTCAAGTCGGCATTCCTGAATGGTGTGCTTGAAGAAGAAGTTTATATCGAACAACCACCCGGGTACATGAAAATCGGAGAAGAAAAGAAGGTGTTGAAATTGAAAAAGGCACTTTACGGGTTGAAGCAAGCACCGCGGGCGTGGAATACTCGTATCGATACATACTTCAAGGAGAAAGAGTTCAAGCAATGTCCCTACAAACATGCCCTTTATGTGAAGAAGAGTGGAGGTAATATGTTATTTGTTGCTCTTTATGTTGATGACCTCATTTTTATGGGGAATAATAACGAAATGATACAAAAGTTCAAGAGCACAATGACACGGGAATTCGAGATGACAGATTTGGGCTTGATGAAGTTTTTCCTTGGTCTGGAGGTAAGACAAGGAAAGACGGGTATCTCTTTGTATCCCAGGAGGCATATACAAAGGAGATTTTGAAGAAGTACAAGATGGAGTCTTGCAATCCGGTTTCAACACCAATGGAACCGGGTGCAAAACTCTCTAAGTTTGATGGAGGAGAATGATTTGACGCAAGCAAATACCAGAGTTTAGTGGGAAGCCTTCGCTATCTCACATGTACAAGACTAGACCTTGCATTAAGTGTTGGCATTGTAAGTCGATTCATGGAGGAGCCAATTTATTCACATTGGAAGGCATTGAAGCGAATCTTACGGTACATCCAAGGAACAGTGTCACTCAGGTTATTCTATACAAATGTGGCAGATTACAAGTTGGTCGGGTACTCCGACAGCGATTGGTGCGGAGACTTGGACAATCGGAAAAGCACATCGGGTTATGTGTTTTTTATGGGTGACACGGCGTTTACCTGGCTTTCAAAGAAGCAACCGATCGTAACACTCTTGACATGTGAAGCTAAATATGTGGCAGCATCTTTGTGTGTACGTCATGCGATATGGCTCAGAAATTTGTTGGGCAAGTTGGAGCAACAACAACTCGGTGCGACTGTGATACGAGTTGACAAAAAATCAACAATTGAGTTGAGCAAGAACCCGGTGAATCATGAGAGAAGCAAGCATATTGACGTTCACTTTCACTTCATCTGAGATCAAGTGAAGGAAGGAAGTGTGGAATTAGTGCACGTGGCAAGTTGGGACCAAGTCGCGAATATCTTCACGAAACCACTACCGACGATACTTCTTGACAATTGCAAAAGATTGATCGACATGAAAGATGGCAGAAGCATTTAAGTTTATGGGGGAGTCTTGTTGAATAAACATTCAATGTCCATTTTTTATTAGTGCGTTATTTTAGCAGTTTTATAGGAAAATGAAATATCAAGAGTCAGCAGTTACTCTTACAGGTGATAATGGGTTTTAATTTTGGTTTATGACTATTAATAGAATTGCCTATAATTAAGTTTATTTCAGTTTTAGAAGGGCAGACTACAACCTATAAATAAATCATTGTATTGCTTGTAAGCATGACACAGAATCAAGAATAAAGTCTCTCTTCAAAAATTATTTTTTCTCCATAAGTCCATAGTTTGCAACCAACAATTTTTTTTTACAGTTGTTGCTATGAGTCTTTTCATCTATTGCTAGTTAATATCATGGATAGCATGAACAATGTTAACAGCAAGAGCATTGCTACTTTTAATGGATAGAATTATCAGTTATGAAAGAATAGAATGTTCTAATATTTGATGTAACTTGGTCTAGATATGTTTAAATCTATTGTTAATGGCTTCATCTCTATTGCTGAAGGTGCTGCTATGACGCCTACTAATAAGAAGAATTTGGAGTGTGATGGAAAGGCAAAAAATGCCTTATATGTCTCCTTATTAGACAAAGAATTCACCAAAGTAATGGGGTGCAACACAGCCAAACAAATTTGGGACAAGTTAAAGAACATTTATGAAGGAGACAAGGTTGTGAAGGAAGTCAAGCTACAAATCTGGAGGAGCAAATTTGAAGACATAAAGATGCAGAATGATGAATCTGTGGGTGTCTTCTTCACAAGAGTAAATAAAATTGTGTGCTCCATTAAAGGCTTTGGAGAAGATATCAACGATGCTATTGTGGTAAGGAAGATACTTAAAACCTTATCGAAAGCTTACAATGCCAAATTTTCCTCCATAGAAGACAAAGATTTGGATAGGCTGCCCTTAGATGATTTGCATAGCATATTGGTGACTTATAAAATGAGAATAGCCCCAATGAAGAAAGAAAAGAAGCCTGAGGCAGAGAAGGAGTTGGCCTTCAAGGTAATGAAGAAATTAAAGATTAAAGACCAAAAAGAAGAATTTGATAGCAGTTCTAAAGTTGAAGATGGTGATACTAAACTTGATAGAGTCATGACATCCATCACCAAAAATATAAGGAAAGGAAAAGGGAAGTACAAGGGAAAATTACCCTTAAAGTGCTTTAGTTATGGAGTAATTGGGCACTTTACTGTGGACTGCCTAAAGAGAAGAGAAGCAGATAGTGATGATGATGATGAGCCAACCCCAAGGTGGAGAATAAAGAAATCCATTTATTCCAAAGCTGGAAATTCAAGTGCCAAAGGGAAAAAGTAACTCTTTAGATCTAAAATAAGAAATTTTTTGAGCAACTTGGATGAAGAAGATTTTAAAGAAGAAGCTGATGATGATTCTGATAATAATGCTATAGAGAATGTGCTGGTTGCTCAAGCAGATGTTGAGCAAGAATCTTCAATTGATGAGGAATCAACCGAAGAGAAAGAGGAAGAGTTGGTGCAGCAGCTTGAGAATGAATTGAGAGCTTGTTTGCATAAAAATAATAAGCTAAAAAAAGAGGTAAATCATCTGAAGAAGCTGTATAAAGATTCTGCTATTGATGAATCTGATCTCTAGGTGAAAGAAAAGGAGTTTGAAGCAAAAGAGAAGGAGTACTTGAAGAGAATTGAGAAGCTGAGTGTATTTGAGGCAAAGTAAAGCAAGATACATGAAGATTTTAGCGTTAAGGTGACTGCACAAGAGTAAGAAGTACTGATTTTGCAAGCCAAGCTCCACAAGGCTAAGTCTGAATTGAAGAAGTATAAAGAAAGCTTTATGTAGGCCATGGAGGTGAGAGGAGAGTCATTTTCAGCAAATGCCATCAAAGAGGATGCTACCAAAAAATTGAAATAGTGTCTAAGTAAACAAAGACCTCATTCCATGGGGAATAAAGGACTTGGCTATATTGAAAAGCCAAATGAGAAGGTAGAAGAGAAGAAGAAAATTGTGTTTGTACTTGAAAGCAAGCACAATGACGTTATTGAGAAGAGAAACCAACCCAAGCTAAAATGGGTTAGGAGAGATGGGATGAAAACTCCCATCTAAAGGAGACAAGTCATGAGAGATGGAAAGAAGGTTGCCACAACAGTTGCTGAAGATAGGAGACATGAACTAAGTGAAAGAAGAAAATCTAGATTTGAAGGATTTTGCTAAAGTTGTGGTAAGTATGGGCATAAGGCTAATGTGTGCTAGAGTAATGGGCCTATAATGAAGAGGAATGTGAGGCAAGAGTCTAGGGGGAGACTCTATCAAGAAAGGAGATAGCCTTAAGTGAAAAGAAGTCATATTCCACTAAGAAACAGATTTGATATGTTAGGAGAGATCTGTGGAAGATGTGAAAAGGCTAGACATAATGCTGATGATTGCTTGACATTGCTGCCTAGTCAAAGAGTGCAAAAGAGAACACCTACACATGCTCCGACATTTAGCCAAAGAAGAAGAAGAGGAAGAGAAATGGCTATGGTTTCGGAAGTAGCATTAAAAGCTTCCAAGAAAGAAAAGCCATGGATCCTGGACAATGGCTACTCTTCGCACGTGATAGGAGACTCCAAGATGTTGAAGGAAGTAGTAAAATATGATGAAGGATCAATCACATTTGGCAATGATGGTTGATACGGAAAACCCCAAAAAGATGTGGCTCAGGGACCCAACGCACATAAGGAATCAAAGAACAATCAGGAAAGCTAAACTAGAGTTTAATAACACAAACCTTAGACCCACCATTTGAAGGAACATGAACTTAGGGTATTTAAAAAGGATATGGATGCCACACTCTAGAAAAGAAAGGAATTGGGAGTGATAAGTCGATTGGAATGCCATAAGAAAAAGTACCTCTTGATAAGTTCTTTAGTCCTCAAAAGAACTGAGGGACAAAAACCCTTACTTTCTATTTCACTCAAAGTTGTCTGATTTTCTAGAGCTTACAAGGGGTGCCTATTTATAAGCTAAGATAGCAATCCTAAAGAGACACAAATTCCTACTTAGGACAAATCCTTATTTTGGAGGAATTCCTAACTATGGATAAATCCCAACACAGACAATAAACTCCTAATTAGGAGTGAATGGTATTACTTAGTTTGACCCATTAAGTATTCCAATTATATTAATTAGGCTCGGACTCTTTGTCAAACTTGAATTTGCACCATTTGAAGCTTGGTTGGCCTAAATGTCCTCAATCAGCCCATTTAGTGCTTCTTTAATCTTTTTGTCTCTAGCTCATGTTATTGAGCCTTTTGGAATGTGAAATGGACCTCTTGCATCCATTGAAGCTGTAGCTTATGTTATTAGGCCTTTTGGAATGTGCGATGAACCTTTTGCATCCATTAAAGCTCTAGCTCATGTTATTGAGCCTTCTGGAATGTGCAATAGACCTCTTGCATTCATTAAAGCCTTCCACCCATCATCTCTATAGTTCTTATCATTCCCCCTCTCCTCAAAAGGATTCATCCTTGAATCATCACTTACATCGAAATGGGAAAGATCAGAAATGTTAAATGTTGCACTCACATTATACTCACTGGGAAGGTCCAACTTATAAGCATTGTTATTAATTCATGCTACAACTTGAAAGGGACTATCTCCTTTAGGTTGTAGCTTTGAACGCTTTGAGCTGGAAACTGTTCCTTGTGCACATGCACCCAAACCCAATCACTAGGTTCAAACCCAAACCCAAGCATTGTTGACATGGGATGCGTATTGCTTAGTTCATTTTTCAATATGTTGCTGCACCTTTTCATGCAATTTTTTTATCATGTCAGCCATGCATTCACCATCTAAGTTGGCATACTCATTGACAAGTATAGGTACCAAATCCAAAGAAGTTAACAGATTAAAACCATATACAATTTCAAATGGAGAGTAACTAGTAGCAGAATGAACACTCCTATTATATGCAAACTCGACATGTGGTAAACAATTTTCCTATGTTTTCAAATTTGTTTGAATAATAACACACAAAAGAGTAGAAAGAGTTTGATTAATGACCTCAGTCTGCCCATCAGTTTGTGGATGACAAGTAGTTGAAAACAATAGCTTAGTACCTAACTTACCCCACAAAGTCTTCCAAAAGTAGCTTAAGAACTTTGTATCTCAATTTGAAACAATGCTTCGTGGCATGCCATGCAAGCGTACTACTTCTCGAAAGAATAAGTTAGCCATATTGTTTGCATCATCAAGTTTATGGCATGGGATGAAGTGTGCCATCTTTAAAAATCTATTAACAACAACAAATACATAGTCCCTACCTCTTTTTGTTTATGGCAATCCTAATACAAAGTCCATAGATAAATCAACCTAGGGATGGCTAGGTATGGGTAAAAGGGTATACAAGCCATGGGTAAAACTCTAGATTTAGCCTGTTTGCATGTTATACATTTCTCACATATCCTCTCAATATCTCATTTCATGCGTGGCTAAAAGAAATGTTCATTTAGGACATCTAGGGTTTTCTAAACTCTGAAATGACCCATTAGACCACCCTCATGAGCTTCTCTTACAACCAACTCCCTTAAAGAACTCATAGGCATGCATAAATAATTTTCCCTAAATAAAAAACCCTTATGCCTATAAAACTTCTCAAAGGTTGACATCTCACATGCTCCATACACATTAGCAAAGTCAAGATCATTCACATATAAATCCTTAATACGTTCAAATCCTAATAAGTTTGCAGTAAGTGTAGAGATAAGGGCATATCTATGAGATAATGCATCAGCCACCATATTTTCCTTACCTTGTTTATATTTGATGATGTAGGGAAAGGTCTCAATGAATTCAATCCACTTGGCATGTCTTTTGTTCAACTTTCCTTGTCCTTTCAAGTGCTTTAAAGATTCATGGTCAGTATGGATGACAAACTCCTTGGGCCAAAGGTAATGTTGCCATGTCTCCAAAGCCCATACCAATGCATACATCTCTTTATCATAAGTAGGATATTTCCCTAAATTTTAGGAAGTCAATGTTGACCGTTGACCCTAAATTTTAATAATCAAATATGACTATCGATTGTGGGGTAACCTTGGGGAATCAATGTTGACCATTGATGATTGAGCAACACTAAAACTTAAAGCTTATAAATACAACTATACATCTTTCAAGATGTGTGTGTGCTACAGAAAATTGAGAGAGAACAGCAAAGTGAGTGATCGGCCAAGGAGAGGTGCAGCGACAAAGAAAGGAGGTAGCCATCAGAGAGAGAAGGCGTGCATGCTAAATGACTATTAAGCCCATCTTTGATGACTAATGTTGGATTTGTTGTTAACACCATCTTACATGGTTATATGTGTTGATTTGAGGTTATGAATGTCGTTTAGATGCAGAGAGGTCATTGGGAAAAACCGATGATGACAGGTCAACCCTGATGTTGAGGAGTCAATGTTGATTGTGACCCTAAATTTTAAGGGTCAAGATTGACCGTTGACTGTTGACCATTGATCCTAAATTTTAGGAATCAAATATGGCCGTTGATTGTAGGACAACCTTTGGGAATCAATGATGACCTTTGATGATTGTGTAGCCTTAATCTTAAGGCTCTATAAATACCCTTAAGCATCTTGCAAGGAGGGTGTGTGCTATAGAATTTTGTGAGAGCCAGCCAAAGGAGAGAGAACAGCAATCCTAAAGGCAAGGAGAGGGTGAATGGCAAAGAGAGAGGTAGCCACCAAAGGAGAGAGTGACTGGCCAAGGCAAAGAAGACAGCCACCAAGGGAGGTGCAGCTAGCGAAGGAGAGTACAATAACTAGCCAAGGAGAGAGTAGTAGGCCAAGGAAGGTGTAGCAGTAGTTGACCAAGAGGAAAAGAAAGGTGTAGTCGGCCAAGAAGGAAAGAAACCAAGCAAGGTGTAGTCAGCCAAGGAGGAAAGAAAGAGGGCAAGGTAGCCATCCAAGGAGAGTGTAGCAAGGTAGTCGACCAAAGAGGAAAGAAAGAGAACAAGGTAGCCAGCCACCTACACCAGCAAACCCTCACTAAGACAGCCACTGTACTAGCAAGCCCTCACAAAGGTGACAGTAGCAACCAACCACCACACCAACACATCAAGGAGGCTTTCTAGTAGACCAGCAGTACGTCCTTGTACATCTAGGAGGGTATACCAATAGTAGCAGATGTCCTTGCAGGTCTAGGAGGGTATACCAGCACCAGTAGCACATCCCTGCACATCTAGGAGACTTTTGAGTAGCAATAACGACCCTAGAAAATAGCTGCAACGTGTGGGGATAGCAGCAGCAGCACTAGAAAATAGTTACAACATGCGGGGATAACAGCAACAGCATGAGAAAAAAGCTGCAATGTACAAGGAGAACAGTAGCAGCGTAAGAAAATAGCTGTAGCATGCAGAGAGAACAATAGCAATGCGAGAAAACAACTGCAACGCATGGGAAGAGTAGCAGTAGAGTGAGAAAACTGCTGCAGTGCTTAGGGAGAGTTGTAGCGGCGTGAGAAAACAGTTGCAAAACCCAAAGGGCATGAGAAAATAACTGTGGTGCGCAAGGAGAGCAGCAGCAGTATGAGAAAACAATTGTAATGCGTGGGGAAAGTAGCAACAGCGCAAGAAAACAGCTGCAGCACGCAAGGATAGCAGTAGCGACGTGAGAAAGCAGCAATAGTGTGCATGGATAGCAGCAACAGCGCGAGTAGATAGCAAGCACAACTTGTGCAAATAGCAAGCATAGCTTGTGCGGATAGCAGGTAGAGCTTGTGTGGACAGCGGGCAGAGTTGTGCAGACACCAGGCACAGCGGGCACAGCTTGTGCGAATAGTGGGCACAACTTGTGTGGACAATGGGCACAGCTTGTGCGGACAATAGGCATGTGTGGATAGCAAGCAGCAATGGGAGTGCATACGAACAACATTAACAGCGAGTTCGGATGATAGCAGCAGCATGCGTGTGGACAGCAGTAACAACATGTGAGGACCGTAGGAGTAGTGTGTGCGAATAGCAAGCATAGCATGTGAGGACAGCAGGTACAGCGCATGCAGACAATATGTGCAGCGCTGCAGACAGCAGTGATTGTGTGTACATACAACATTAGCAGCATGCGTGAGTAGTAGCGACAATGCGTACGGATAGCATTGACAGCAATAGCAGCGCGCACAGACAGTAATGGCAGCACGTATGGACAGCATTAGCAGCGCATGTGTAGCATGTGTGGACAGCGATAGCAGTCCATGCACGTGCGGACAGCAATAGCAGTATGTGTGGACAGAGATAGCACCATGTGTAGGTAGTGATAGCAGAACATGTAGGCATCGACAGCAACGCGTGCAGGCAGCAATAGCAGCAAGTTTGGCAGCTTGTAGTAGAAAGAAGAAGAAAGTGTGTCCGACAGCTTACCATAGCTGACGAGAAAAAGTGCTCGGTAGCAGGTCTGGCAGCTTGCAGTAGCAAGAGGAGAAAGTGTGTCCAGCAGCAAGTCCGACAACTTGTAGTAGTCGAGGAGAAAACGTGTTTGGTAGCAAAGGAGAGATCTTGCCAAGGCAATAAGTGAGGCAGCACCGATTGCGAGTGAGACAACACTGGTAGCAAAGGAAGGAGAAGATGCATATTTTGTTCCAACAGTCTGTACACATTAAGTGATTGTTCTCCAAGAAAGGTTTTTCCATAAACTTTTGATAATTTTTTGAACAACAGGGTGGGATACACTTGGAGTGATTAGGAGATCATTGTATATGGTTAAGGAGAAATCCTTCTACAACCAAATTGTTTCCCTTGATAACAAGAGTGGATTGTATGATTTAGGAGGGATCCTATCACACTGTAGACGTAGCTCACACGTTGTAAGTGAACCATGTAAAAATTGTCGTGTGTTCTTGGGTGCTTGTGCTTTGATTTTTATTCGTACTATTGCACTCGCTTAAAGGAGAAAATTAAAAATTGGATCATTGGTTTTAACAAGCCATAGAGGTTAAATCTGGATCGATTTGTAAAATGAGGATATCTCACACTGATTCACCCCTTCTCTCAGTGTGAGACCTATAACGGTCCTCATCTAGTGGTATCAGAGCCTAGTTCTTCTGTTGATCCAATTTTTTTGCTTTGAATTGAAGTTGTGCATTGTTGTGTGAGCTTTTATCTCTATTGTTGCTTGAGATCATTGATAGTATGAATAGTGTTAGCAGTAAGAGCATCCTTATGTTTGATGGACAGAATTATTAGTTATGAAAGAATAAAATGCTCCCATATCTGATGTCTCTTAGTCTTGATGTGTTTGAATCTACTGTTAATGGCTTTATTCCTTTTACTGAAGGTGATCCTATGACGCCAACTGATAAGAACTTAGAGTGTGATGGAAAGGCGAGAAATGCCTTATATGCCTTCTTGTCATATAAAGAATTCACCAAGGTAATAGGGTGCAACACAGCCAAACAAATCTGGGACAAACTGAAGCACATCTGTGAAGAAGACAAGGTTGTGATGGAAGCCAAACTACAAATCTGGAGGAACAGATTTAAATACATAAAGATGCAGAACGATGAGACTGTGGATGCATTCTTCACAAGAGTCAACAAAATTGTGTGCTCCATCAAAGGCTATGGAGAGGAGATCCATAATGCCACTATGGTAAGGAAATCAGAACCTTGCTAGAAGCTTACAACGCCAAAGTCTCTTCCTTAGAAGATAAAGATTTGGATAGGCTGCCTTTAGATGACTTGCATAGCATATTGGTGGCTTATGAAATAATAATAGCCCTAATGAAGAAAGAAAAGAAGGCTAAGGTGGAGAAGGAGCTGATGTTCAAGGCAATGAAGAAGTTAAAAATTAAAGACCAAGAAGAAGAGTTCGATAGCAGCTCTGAAAAAAAGATGGTGATACTAAGCTGGATGAAGTCATGACATACATCACTAGGAACTTGAGGAAAGGAATAGGGAAGTACAAGGGAAAACTAGCTTTGAAGTGCTTTAGCTGTGGAGACATAGGACACTTTGTTGTGGATTGCCAAAAGAGAATAGAAGCATGTAGTGATGATAATGATGAGCCTATCCCAAGGTGGAGAACAAAGAAATCTAGCTATCCTAAAGCTGAAAATTCAAATGCCAAAGGGAAAAAGCAATTCTTCAGATCCAAAAGAAGAAATTGTTTAAGCAAGATAGATGAAGAGGATTCTGAAGAAGAAGTTGATAATTTTGATGATGAGGTTGCAAAGGATGTGCTTGTCACTTAAGTAGATGATGACTAAGAATCTTCAAGTGAGGAGGAATCAATAGAAGAAGAAGAGGATGAGTTGTTATAGCAAACTTGAGAATGAGTTGGGAGCTTGTTTGCAAAAATAGCAAGTTGGAAAAAGAGGTAAAACATCTCAAGAAGCTATATGAAAATTTTGTTATTGATGAATCTAATCTCCAGGTGAAAGAAAAGGAGTTTAAAGCAAAAAAGGGGAAGTACTTGAAGAGGATAAAGGAACTGATCATACTTGAGGTTGAGCAAGGACAGATATACGAAGATCTTGGCGCTAAGGTGATTGCATAAGACCAAGAGGTGCTGATTTTGCAAGCTAAGCTTCATAAGGCCAAGTCCGAGCCGAAGAAACATAAAGAAAGCTTTATGTAGGCCATGGAAATGAAAGGAGAGTCATCATCAACAAGTGCCATCAAGGAGGATGCTACCAGAAAGTTGGATGAGTGTCTAAGCAATCAAAGACCTCATTCTATAGGGAAAAAAGGACTTGGTTACATTGAGAAATCAAGTGAGAAGGTAGAAGAAAAGAAGAAGATTGTGTTTGTGCCTAAAACAAGCACAATGATGTGATGGAGAAGAGAGACAAACCCAAGTTAAAATTGGTTAGGAAAGATGTGGTGGAGACTCCCAACCAAAGGAGATAGGCTATCATAGATGGAGAGAAGGTTGTCACACCAATTGCTAAAGAAAGGAGACATGGACTGGGTAAGAGAAGTAAATCCAGGTTCAAAGGATTTTGCTGGAACTGTGGTAAGTATGGGTACAAGGCTAATACTTGTTGGAACATTCAACCTATAATGAAGAGGAGTGTGAGACAAGAGTTTAGGGGGAGACTCTATCAAGAAAGGAGGTAGTCTTAGGTGGAAAGAAGTCATATTCCACTAAGAAACAGGTTTGATTTGTTGGGAGAAATCTGTGGAAGATGTAAAAGGGTTGGACATGCTACTAAGGATTACATAACATTGTTGCCGGTCAAAGAATGCAAAGAAGATCACACCAACCATTGCTACCTGGTCAAGGAAGGCAAAGGAGAACACCTACACAAACTCCCACATTCGACCAAAGAAGAAGAAGAGGAAGAGAAATGTCTATGGTTCTGGAAGTAGCCTTAAAAGCTTCTAAGAAAGAAAAACCATGGATCTTGGATAATGTTTGCTCTTCACATATGATAGGAGACTCTAAGATGTTTAAGGAAGTAGTAAAATATGATGGAGGATTAGTCAACTTTGGCAATGATGGTGCCTTAAAGATTTAAGGCATCAATGCTGCTAAAATTGGTGCAAAAAAGCTAAAATTAAAGAAAGTGCTTTATGTGGAAGGGCTAAAACACAATCTTATCAGTGTTGGCCAGCTTTGTGCTGATGGACATGAAGTTACTTTCAACAAGAATGGTTGCATGATGAAAAGATTAAGTAATGGTGCTGTTCTTGCCAAAGGTGAAAGAACAAATGGAAATTTATATCAAGTTTCTAGAAGCAAAAACACATGCTACATGAGCACTAAAGATGAGAATTTATTGTGGCATGGAAAATTGGGCCATCTTAGACAAAAGAGGTTGAACTTAAGTATTCAGTCAATCCCTAGAGGCTAAGGTATTCTCTAACTCCTCTCCCCTTCCTTCTTTTATTATTCTTTGGATTTGTTGTCAAAGGGGGAGATATTTTGCATAAATCTAAAGAAAGTGTATACTTATAAAAAGGGGGAGTAGCTTGATGGATAAAGGGGGAGAACTTGTTAAGGGGGAGAAGTAGAAAGGGGGAGTAGCAAGTGATGCATGTTTTAAAGGGTGCTGTGAATGACAACGCGTAGAGGGAGTTGTAAATGTTGACAGTTGTTATAAGTGCATTGTTGGATTTAATGTATTGCCAACAAATCCAAAGGGGGAGATTGTGGAGCCCATCTTTGATGACTAATGTTGAATTTGTTGTCAACACCATCTCACATGGTTATATGTGTTGATTTGAGGTTATGAATGCAGTTGAGATGTAGAGAGGTCATTGGGAAAAATTGGTGATGACAGGTCAACCTTGATGTTGAAGAGTCAATGTTGACTGTGACCCTAAATTTTAGGGGTCAAGATTGATCGTTGACCATTGATCATTGACCCTAAATTTTAGGAAGTCAATGTCGACCATTGGTCCTAAATTTTAGGAATCAAATCTGGTCGTTGATTGTGGGGCAACCTTTGGGAATCAACAATGACCATTGATGATCGTGTAACCCTAATTTCAAGGCTCTATAAATACCCCTATGCATCTTGCAAGAAGGGTGTGTGCTATAGAATTTTGTGAAAGCCAGCCAAAAGAGAGAGAATAGCAAACCTAAAGGCAAGGAGAGGGTGAATGGCAAAGAGAGAGGCAGCCACCAAAAGAGAGTGATTGGCCAAGGCAAAAAAGACAGCCACCAAGGGAGGTGCAGTTGGCCAAGGAGAGTGCAACAGCCGGCCAAGGAGAGTGCAACAGTTAGCCAAGGAGAGAGCAGGAGGCCAAGGAAGGTGTAGCAGCAGCTGACCAAGAGAAAAAGCAAGGTGTAGCCAACCAAGAAGGAGAGAAACCAAGCAAGGTGCAGCCAGCCAAGGAGGAAAGAAAAAGGGCAAGGCAGCCGGCCAAGGAGAGTGCAGCAAGCCAGCCGGCCAAGGAGGAAAGAAAGAGAACAAGGAAGCCGGCCACCCACACCAGCAAACCCTCACTAAGATAGCCACTGCACTAGTAAGCCCTCACAAAGGTGACAGCAGTAGTCGGCCAACACACCAACACATCCAGGAGGCTTTCCAGCAGACCAGTAGCACATCCCTGTACATCCACGAGGGTATACTAGTAGCAGCAAACATCTCTGCAGGTTTAGGAGGGTATACCAGCACTGGCATGTCCTTACACGTCCAAGAGACTTCCCAGTAGTAGTAGTAGTGCTAGAAAATAGCTACAATGCACGGGGATAGCAGCAACAGCACTAGATATAGTTGCAACGCATAGGGATAACAATAGCAGTGTGAAAAGAAAGCTGCAGTGTATGGGGAGAACAACAATGGCACAAGAAAACAGCTGCAGTGCGCAGGGAGAACAGCAGTGGCGTGAAAAAACAGCTGCAATGCGCGGGTAGAGTAGCAACAGCGCGAGAAAATTGCTGCAGTGCACAAGGAGAACTGCAGCGGCGTGAGAAAACAGCTGCAGCGTGCATGGGAGAACAGCAGTGACGTGAGAGAACAGCTGCAATGCGCGGGGAGAGCAGTAGCGATGCGAGAAAACAGTTGCAGCTTATGGAGATAGCAGCAGTGGCATGAGAAAACAGCTGCAGCGCATCGGGATAGCAGTAGCGATGCGAGAAAGGAGCAGTAGAGCGCATGGATAGCAGTAGCAGTGTGAGGGGATAGCAAGCATAGCTTGTGCGGACAGTGGGAACAGCTTGTACGGACAGCAGGTAGAGCTTGTGCGGACAGCGGGTGCATGTGCAGACAGCGGGCACGGCTTGTAAGGACAGTGGACACAATGCGTATGAACAGCAAGCAGCAGTGGCAGCACATATGAATAGTATTAACAGCACATGCAGACAGCAGCGGTAACGCGTACAAACAGCATTAGCAGCGTGTGTAGGTAGCAGCGACAGCGTGTACAAACAACATTGACAGCTATAGCAGCAGCAGCATGTACAGACAGCATTAGTAGCGTGTGTTGACAGCAGCAGTAGCGCGTGCGGACAGCGATAGTAGTCCGTGTGGACAGCGACAGTAGCTTGTGTAGGTAGCAATAGTAGAATGTGCAGGCATCAACAGCAACATGTGTAGGCAGCAATAATTGCAGGTTCGGTAGCTTGTAGCAGCAAGAGGAAGAAAGCGTGTTTGGCAACAAGTCTAACAGCTGGTCGCAACCGAGGAGAAAAAGTGCCCTGCATTACGTCTGGCAGCTCGTAGTAGCAAGATGAGAAAGTGTGTCTAGTAGCAAGTCCGGTAGCTTACAGTAGCTGGGGAGAAAACGTGTTTGACAACAGAGGAGAGATCCTACCAAGGCAGCATCGGCAGCGAGTGAGACAACATTGGCAGCAAAGGAAGGAGAAGATCCATATTCTGCTCCAGCAGTCTATACATATTGAGTGATCATTGTCTAAGAAAGGTTTTTCCATAAACTTTTGATAATTTTTTGAACAATAGGGTGGGATACAATTAGAGTGATCGAGAGATCAACTCCTTGATTAGGAGATCATTGTAAGTGGTTAAGGAGTGATCCTTTTATAGCCAAATTGTATACCCTAATAACAAGAGTGGATTGTGTGATTTAGGAGGGATCCTATCACACCGTGGATGTAGCTCACACGTTGTGAGTGAACCATGTAAAAATTGTCATGTGTTCTTGGTGCTTGCACATTGATTTTTATTCGTATGGTCGCGCTCGCTTAAAGGAGAAAATTTAAAATTGGATCATTAGTTCTAACAAGCCACAAAGGTTATATTTGGATCAATTTGTTAAAAGAGGATATGTTACATTGATTCACCCCCCTTTTTAGTGTGAGACCTACAATGGTCCTCATCAATGACAAACCAAAGGAAGGTGCAATCGGAAAAGGAGGCAGCCATACCAAAGGGAGAAGAAGTTGCAGCAATCGATAGCCATACCAAAGGTAGAAGAGAGTTGCAGTGGCTAATAGCCACACTAAAGGAAGAAGAAGTTGTTGTAGTTGATAGCCCCACCAAAGGAAGAAGAAGTTGCAATAGCCGGCAGCCACACCAAAGGGTGAAGAATGTGCAGCAACAATCAAAGAAGGAGTCAGCCACACCAAAGAGTGAAAAAGGTGCAGCAATCAATCAACCACACCAAGGGAGAAGGTGTGTAGCAACAAGCCAAGGAGAGGTGTGTAACAGCAAACTAAGGAGAGGCGTATGGTAGTAACCAATCAACCACACTAAGGGAGAAGGTGTGCAGCAGCAAAGGAAGAAAAGAGGTGCATAACCACACCAAAGAAGGTGACAGTTGAACCAAAGGGAGAAGGAGAAGGTGCAGTAGTCACCAGAAAGAGAAGGTGCAACAACTACCAATAGAAGGAGAGTGCAGCAGCAAGGAAACCAACAATTGCAACAAGGAAACTAGCAATTGTAGCAAGGAAACTAGCAATTGCAGGATAGATTGTTGTTAACAACAATAGCTTAAGGAGTGATCTTAAGGAAACCATTAGGTTAAGGAGTGATCCTTTTACAACATAGCTTTATCCTTTGATAACAAGAATAGATTGTGTGATTTAGGAGTGATCTTATCACACCATGGATGTAGCTCACACATTGTGGGTGAACCATATAAAAATTGTTGTGTGTTCTTGGGTGCTTGATATCCATACAAGTGCTTTCACATAAAGAAGAAAGATAAAAATTAGATCATTGGCTCTAACAAGCCATAGAGGTTAAATCTAGATAGGTTTGTAAAAATGAATATCTCACATTGATTCACCCCTTCCCCCTCTCAATGTGAGACCTAAGAAGGTCCTCATCAAAGAGTCTAGGGGGAGACTCTATCATAAAAGGAGACAACCTTAAGTGAAAAGAAGCCAAATTCCATTAAGAAACATATTTGATACATTGGAAGAAATCTATGGAAGATGTGAAAAGGCTGGACATATTGTTGAGGAATGCTTGACATTACTACTTGGTCAAAGAATGCAAAGGAAAACACCTACATATTCTCTTACATTTGGCCAAAGAAGAATAAGAGGAAGGGAAATGGTAATGGTTATGGAAGTTGCCTTAAAAGCTTCTAATAAAGAAAAGCCATGGATCCTTGACAATGGCTGCTCTTCACACATGATAGGAGACTCCAAGGTGCTGAAAGAAGTAGAAAACTATAATAGAGGGTCAGTCACATTTGGCAATGATGGTGCTTTAAAGGTTAAAGGTGTTGGTGCTATTTTAATTGGTGTAGCAAAGCTGAAATCAAAGGAAGGGCTTTATGTTGAAGGGCTAAAACACAATATAATCAGTGTTAGCCAATTTTGTGATGATGAGCATAAAGTTACTTTCAGCAAGAGTGGCTGTACGATAAAAAGGTTAAGTGTTGGTGCTATTTTTACAAAGGGAGAAAGAACAAATGGAAACTTATACCAAGTTTCCTACAGTAAAAACTTATGCTACATGAGTACCAAAGATGGGAATTTATTGTGGCATAGGAGATTGAGGGAGTAGCTTGATCAATCCAAAGGAGAAAATCAAATAAAAGGGGAGAAATTGTTAAAGGGGAAAAGTAAAGAAAAGGGGGAGTTAAAGGTTGTTTCCAATTGGTATCATGCCCATATGCAAAAAGGGAGATGTATGTCTTAGAGGGAGCTATGAATGTCAAAAGCTGCTTAATTACTAATTTTTGGATTTAATATGTTGCTAACAAATCTAAAGGGGAAGATTGTTGAGCCCATCTTTGATGACTAACATTAGATTTGTTGTCAACAGCATCTCACATATTTGTCCTTGTTGATTTGATGGTGTGAGCGTCATTGAGATGTGTTTGATGTATTTACAAAGTGTTAGTAGCACCAACCAATGAGTAGCTTGTTAAGGCAAAAGCTAAGGAAATTGCTTAGGATTTGATAATACAAGTTGTGGCTTGCCCATAGGTGTAATTTGTATCCGTTAAGGATATTCTTGAAAGCATTATGAACAAGGAAAAGGAGCTTGAGATGTAGAGAGATCGTTTGTCAAAATCGTTGATGGCAGGTTAACCCTAAATTCAATGAGTCAATATTGACTGTTGACCCTAAATTTTATGAATTAATGTTGACCATTGATTGTAGGGCAACCTTTGGGAATTAATACTGACTGTTGATTGTAGGGAAACTTTAAACTTAAGGCATATAAATGTTTATGCAGCTATTAAAAGAAAATGTATGTGTTGTAGAAAATAAGAGAGGGCACAACAGAGGAAGAAAAAAGGAGAGAACGACAAAGAGTAGCCACCAAAAAGAAAAGGAGAGAACGACAAAGAGTAGCCACCAAAAGGAAAAGGAAAGACTTGTAGAGAACAACCACCAAAAAGAAAAGGTGATGGTATGGCAGTGAGGAGAAACTCAATAGGTTACAGTGTTAGCAAGAAGGAGAAAGCCTCTAGTAGTAAAAGAGGAGAGATTGCAAAGCAGAAGGAAGGAGTAGCGGCAACAAGAAGGCGAAAGCCTCTTATAGTAGAAGAGAAAGAGAGAGTGCGTGACAAAAGGAGGTAGTAGCGACAACAAGAAGGAGAAAGCCTTCAGCAATGATGAGGACCTTTTTGAGTCTCACACTGTGAAGGGGAAGGGGTGAATCAATATGAGATGTTTGCTTTTTACAAATCTTTCCAGATTAACCTCTGTAACTTTGTTGTTCCCACAACCTTGTATGGGTTGTAATTGTTGTCAACCAGATTTAAGTGTGCAAGCAGAAGTGGCTTATTCAAGCATTCAAGGGATGAGTTTTCAGTAGAAAGAAAAGAGTAAGAAAAATAAATTAAGGAGGATAATACTGAATGTTGTATGGAACAATAATATGAAACCACATGGAGGGGCAAGAAAGGAAATTCGCCGCAGCTCCAGTAAACCCTACTAGGGTTTGCATGGAACAATAATATGTAGCCATATGGAGGGGCAAGAAAGGAAATTCGCCACAGCTCCAGTAAACCCTACTAGGGTTTGCATAGAACGGAGTATATAAACCGGTAGAGCAAGAGAATACAGCACACACACACCAGAAAAAGGGGGGAAAAAAGACACCACCGTAAGAGAGAAAGCCACCAACGAAAGAGAGAAAGAGACCACTGGGAGAGCCAACGTGAAAACCAAACCACCGGGAGAGCAAACGTTGGAGAGAAACGAGAGAGCCACCACCGTAAGAGAGACAGCCACCATCGTAAGAGAGAAAACCAGGAACGACACACCCGTAAGGGCAAAAATCCGTGCAACCACAAAGAGAAGAAAACCAGAAACGACATACCCGTAAGAGTAGAAATCCGTGCAACCACAAGAGAAGAAATCAGATTCATGAGACCTGGAGAAGGTGAGACATTAGAGCAGATTAGACTTGGAGAAAGAGAAGACATAAGACTTGGAGAAGGTGAGATGTTAGAGCAGACCAGACTTGGAGAAAGAGAGGACGTAAGACCTGGAGAAGGTGAGACGTTAGAGCAAACCAGACCTAGAAACTAGAC
Source organism: Ceriops tagal (assembly GCA_021533255.1). Lineage (NCBI taxonomy): Eukaryota > Viridiplantae > Streptophyta > Magnoliopsida > Malpighiales > Rhizophoraceae > Ceriops > Ceriops tagal. The sequence goes on along the minus strand of CM038594.1, from coordinate 9,355,040 downwards.
TAGGTGAGACTAGACCTGGTATCCCTGAGACCACCTGGAAGAGAAGACAACAGACTAGGCCAAGAGATGTGAACCAGATAAACCAAAAGTATAAGGCGACTGAGAAGCGTGAACCAGAAAAACCAGAAGTGTGAGGCGGCTGAGAAACGTGAACTAGAAAAACCAGAAGTGTGAGGCGGTCGAGAAACGTGAAACAGCAAACCAGAAGTGTAATGCAGGCCAAGAGACGTGAAATGGCAAACCAGAAGCATGGTGCAGGCCAAGAGACGTGAAACGACAGACCAAGAGTGTGGTGCAGGGCGAGAGACATGAAACGGCAGACCAAAAGCGTGAGGCAGTCTGTGAGACGTGAAACGACAGACCAGTAGCATGAGGTAGGCTGTGAGATGTGAAACGGCAGACCTGAAGCGTGAGTGCAGGCCATGAGACGGTGAGACCAGGAGTTAGGTGAGACAACCTAGAGAAGAAATTCGGTGTAGCATTTGAGAGAACTCAACGTATTTTTAGATTTCTTCAAGAGAGGTTAGAGGGAGTTTTGGTGATCTTCCAAATGGTAATGAAGTAGCCCATTCAAATCAAACAGAGGCAACACAAGCTAGAAGAAGGGTAGACATAGTAAGTGACACTCTTTGTATTATGATTGCTTTGGATTTGCAATAGTGAAAGGAGTAGAAGATTAAGACATCCATTGTAATCATAGGGAATACCACACTGGTGTTCTCAAGTATAGTGGATTGTCTTGGTAGAGGAAGAAATTCTACCACCGTGGAGTACGTCACATTGACGGAACCATGTAAATCTCTCGTATCCTTGCTTTGGATTTACATTCTATGTTTTGAATTGAGTTTTGAACGCAACTAAAGAATCATCAAACCCATAACCTAAAAGAAGACTTAATCAAGAACAACCAATCCGTTTAATAGGCAAGGTGTCTAAAAGGTAACTTTGGGGACTATTGTGACTAGTAGGTAACAATAGATCTACCTTAGTTGAATCTGAGAAAGAGTTCATTTCTAAGAAGAGTTTGAAGTTGTTCACCTATCAATTAAAAAGAAGGGGTGTAATACTAATTCACCACCTCTCTTAGTATTATAGACTCGTAGATCCTAAGGTGAAGTAGGGAACTTCAAACTTGTTAGAGTTAATGATCTAATGTTTTATCTTTCTTCTTTATGTGAGAGTGGCTGTATAGATATTAATCAAATGCAAGCAATAGAGAACATATAGAGAATTTTTACACGGTTCACCCACAATATGTGAGCTACATCCATGGTGTAATAGGATCACTTCTAAATCACACAATCCACTTTTGTTATCGAGGGATATAGTTATAGTGTGGAAGGATTACTCCTTAACCACTTACAATGATCTCCTGATCACTGAGTTGATCTCCTGATCACTCAAAGGTTTGATCTCCCGATCATTAGATGAGATGATCTCTCGATCACTCCAAGGGTATCCCACCTTTTTTCAACAAGTTTATCATAAGGCTTGTGACTAACACTTTCCTGAGGAAGATCACTCAATATGCACAAAATGCTAGTGCAGAATGCAGATCATCTTCTTCCTCATTGCCAATCTTTGCTCAGACTTTGTTGGTCTCTTCTTTGTAGGTTATCTCCACTATAGGTTATCTCTGCTATAGGTTCTCACCCCTTACTGGTTCTCTCCGTTATTGGTTATCATTGTTGCAGGTTCTCTCCCTTTGATACTGGTGCTACCTCCCTTGTTATTGGTACTGCCTCCCCTACTGCTTTAGCAGGTTCTCTCCTCTTGTTGCCAACGGCCTTGGCAGGTTCTCTTCCTCTATTGCCTCACTTATTGCCTTGGTAGGTTTCTTCCTCTATTGCTAGTGTTATCTCACCTACTGCCTTGGGAGGTTGCTTCACTTGCTGCCCTAGCAAGTTTCTTCCCCTGCTACTAGTGCACGTTTTCTCCTCTACTGCTACAAGCTGCTAGACCTACTATTGGTTGTGCCTACACTTGTTGCCTATTACTGGTTGTAATTCTCCTACTGCCATTTCTGCACGCTGCTATTGTTGCTAGTTATGCCTACATTTGCTGCTATTGCTACCTACTACAATCTACTGGATGTGTTGCTGCCGGTCATGCTTGCTAGCTATTGGTTTCTCCTTAGTTTGCTGCTTGCCCTTATTGTTATTGCTTGCTACTGGTTGTGCCTACAAGCTGCTAGTGTCTCCTTGGTTTACTACCTATTCTTACAGCTATTGCTTGCTGCTAGTGCTATAATTGCTGTTGCTGGTGATGCTTGTTGCTGCACTTGTTGGTATTGCTATTATTGCTTGCTGCTGGTGTTGCGAACTACTACTAGTGTTGTGGGTTATTGCTGGTATTGCGGATTGCTGTTGGTGTTGCATGGGATGTGCTACTGGTATTGCTTGCTGTAGGTTGCTAGTTTGTTTACTGCAATTACAAGATTCATTGGGTGGTAGTCACAACTCCTTCTCCCTTTGGTTTGGCCGACTGCTGCCTTCTTCTTTCTTTGGTATGGCTGTTGCAAATGTTCTTTGCTGGTTTGGTGTGGCTACTGCATGCCCTCTCCTCTGGTTTGGTGTGGCTGTTACAATTTCTTTCCTTTGGTTTGGCGTAGCTGCTACAATTCCTCTCCTCTGATTTAGTGTAGTTGTTGCACATTTTTCTCTCCTTGGTGTAACTGCTGCAAGTCTTTCTCTCTTTGGTGTGACTGCTGCACGTCTTTCTTTTTTAGCTGTGGTTGTTGGTTATTGCAACTCCTTCTGTTGGTGTGGCTACCTCCTTTTTTGGTGGTTGCTATTACCTCTTCCTTGGCTAGTTGCTGTTGTAACTCCCTTGGCTGGCTGTTGCTCTTTCCTTGGTTGGCTACTGCACTCTTTTTAACCGGCTACTGGACTTTCCTTGGTGGCTACCTCCTTTGCCTTAGTTGGTCACTCTTTTCTTTGGTGGCTACCTCTTTCTTTGTTGCTCAACCTCACTTTGTCGTTCTCTCTCAAAATTTTACAGCCCTTACACTTGTCTTGCAAGGTGCATGGGGTTATTTATAGAGCCTTAAGATTAGGGTTACACACTTATTAATGGCTAGTATTGATTCTTAAAGGTTGCCCTGTAATCAATAGCTAGATTTGATTCCTAAAATTTAGGGTCAATGGTCAAAGGTTAACGGTCAGCTTTGACCCTTAAAATTTAGGGTCAACGATTAATATTGACTCATTGACTTCAGGGTTGACTTACTATTACCAGTTTGGCCCAATGACTTTTATGCATCTCAACGATATTCAAAACATCAAATCGATATGAACAACAATGTGAGATACTATTGACAACAAATCCAACATTAGCCATCAAAGATGGACTCAACAATCTCTCCCTTTGGATTTATTGGCAATACATTAAATCTAACTTTCAACAATTAAGCATAAGTACTACTCCCCCTAAAAAATGTGTATCCCTTTTTACATGTACCTGTACCTTTAGCTCCCATTTTTTCTTGCTTCTCCCCCTTTAGTCATCAAGCTACTCCCCCTTTTGATCAATATATACTCTCTTTGGATTTATGCAAAATATCTCCTTGTTTGACAACAAATCTAAAGAATAATAGAAGAGGGAAGGGGAGAGGGGTTATAGACATACCTTAGTCTCTAGAAGGTGGCTAAATACTTAAGTTTAGCCTTTTTTGTCAAAAATGTCCCAATCTTCTATGCCACAACAAAGTCTCATCTTCAGTGCTCATGTAGCATGTGTTGTTGCTTTTAGAAACTTGTTATAAGTTTCCATTTGTTCTTTCACCCTTAGTAAGAATAGCACCATTACTTAATCTTTTTACTGTGCAGCCACTCTTAACTAAGCAGCAATGGTTGGTTGAATGTAGGAGCATGTATTGATGTTCTCCTTTGCATTCTTTGACCAGGTAACAATGTCAACAACCCTTAGCAATGTGTTTAGCCTTTTTGCATCTTCTACAGATTTCTCTTAAAAAATCAAATTTGTTTCTTAATGGAATATGACTTCTTTTCACCTGAGACTATCTCCTTTCTTAATAGAGTCTCCCTTTAGACTCTTGTCTCACATTCCTCTTTATTATAGGCCCATTACTCTAGCACATATTAGCCTTGTGCCCATACTTACCACAACTTCAGCAAAATCCTTCAAATTTGGATTTTCTTCTTTCACCAAGTTCATGTCTCCTTTCTTCAGCAACTGTTGTGGCAACCTTTTCTCCATCTTTAACAACTTGTCTCCTTTAGATGGGAGTCTTCCCCATATCTTTCCTAACCCATTTTAGCTTGGGTTGGTTTCTCTTCTTCATTATGTTATAGTGTTTGCTTTTAGGTACAAACACAATTTTCTTCTTCTTTTCTACCTTCTCACTTGGCTTTTCAATATAGCCAAGTCCTTTCTTCCCTATGGAACTCTTTGTTTGTTTAGATGCTCATCCAATTTTTTGGCAGCATCCTCCTTGATGGCATTTGTTGAAGACGACTCTCCTCTCACTTCCATGGTCTGCATGAAGCTTTTTTCACACTTATTTAGCTCGGACTCGGCCTTGTGGAGCTTGGCTTGCAAAATCAGCACCTCTTGCTTTTGTGCAATCACCATAGCACCAAGATCTTCGTGCATCTTGCCTTTCTCTGCCTTAAGTACAATCAGCTTTTCAATTATCTTCAAGTACTCCTTCTCTTTTACTTCAAACTCCTTTTCTTTCCTTTGGAGATTAGATTCATCAATAGCAAAATTTTCATAAAGCTTTTTAAGATGCTTTACCTCTTTTTCCAGCTTGTTGTTTTTGCGTAAACAAGCTCTCAATTCATTGTTAAGTTACTGCACCAACTCATCCTTTTCCTCTTTGGTTGATTTCTTATCACTTGAAGATTCTAGAACATCATCTACTTTAACAACCATCATATTCCATGTAGCATCATCATCGGAATCATCATCAACTTCTTCTTCATAATCTTCTTCATCTAGCTTACTTAAATAATTTTTTCTTTTGGATTTGAAGAATTGCTTTTTCCCTTTGCCACTTGAATTTCCAACTTTAGAATAGCTAGATTTCTTTGTTCTCCTCTATGGGATTCACTCATCATCATCATCACTGTTTACTTCTCTTCTCTTTGGGCAGTCCATAGCAAAGTGCCCTATGTACAGCTAAAGCACTTTAAGGATAATTTTCCCTTGTACTTCCCTTTTCCTTTCCTCATATTGTTGGTGATGTATGCCATGACTTCATCCAATTCAGTATCACTATCTTCTTCTTCAGAGCTGCTGTTGGATTCTTTTTTTTAGTATTTAATCTTTAAGTTTTTCATTGCTTTGAAAGCTAGCTCCTTCTCTACCTTAAACTTCGTTTCTTTCTTTATTGGGGCTATTCTCATTTCATAAGCCACCAATATGTTGTGCAAATTATCTAAGGGCAGCCTATCCAAGTCTTTATCTTCTATGGAGGAAACTTTGGCATTGTAAGCTTTCGACAAGGTTCTAAGTATTTTTCTTACCACATCAGCATCATTGATCTCCTCTTATAACTTCTAATAGAGCACACAATTTTGTTAACTCTTATGAAGAAGGCATCTATAGATTCATCATTCTGCATCTTTATGTCTTCAAATCTGCTCCTCCAAATTTGTAGTTTGGCTTCCTTCATAACCTTGTTTCCTTTAGAAATGTTCTTCAATTTGTCCCAGATTTGTTTGGTTGTGTTGCACCCCATCACTTTGGTGAATTCTTTGTTTGATAAGAAGGCATATAAGGCATTTCTCACCTTTCCACCACACTCTAAATTCTTCTTATTAATAAGCATCATAGCATCACCTTTAGTAACAAGGACAAAGCCTAAAATTTAGGGTCAACGGTCAACATTGACTCATTGACTTCAGGGTTGACCTGCCATTACCAGTTTTGCCTAATGACTTTTATCCATCTCAATGACATTCAAAACATCAAATCAACACAAATAACACTGTGAGATATTGTTGGCAACAAATTCAACATTAGTCATCAAAGATGGGCTTAACAAGCAGTAGAAGAGAAGGAGAGATTGCAAGACAGAAAAAGGTAGCAGTGACAGCAAGAAGAGAAAGCTTCCAGTATTAAAAGTGGAAAAGAGAATGCACAGCAGAAGGAGTCAGAAGCGACAGAAAGAAGGAGAGACAGCAATAATAGTAGAAAGTAGGAGGTAGCAGTTGTAGAAAGAAGGAGAGACAACAGTAGCGGTAAAAAGTAAGAGGTAGCAGTAGTAGAAAGAAAGAGGCAGTAGCAACAGAAAAAAGGAGAGACAGTTGCAGTGGTAGAAAGAAAGAGAAAACTTGTAGAGGAGAAAACCTACAGAGACAAGAGAGAACTAGTAGCAGAGAAGAGAACTTACAAAGGGAGAAGGAGGAACCTATAGAGAGAGGAGAGAAGTAATAGTAGAGAAGGGAACCTGTAGAAGGAGGAACTTGTAGAGATTGGAGAGAATTGGTAGCAGAGAAGAGAACCTACAGAAGGAGGAACCTATAAAGGCAGAAAGAGGAACCTTTAAAGATAAGAGATAACCAACAGTAGAGAAGAGAACCTATAGAAGGAGGAACCTATAGAGACAGGAGAGAACCGACAATAAAGAAGAGAACTTGTAGAAGGAGAAACTTGCAGTGGTAGAAGGAGGAATCTATAGAGGAGAGGACTTGTAAGAGAACCTGTGGAAGAGAGAAATTGCAGAAGGAAAAAGCAACACAGCAAAAAACAATAGGTAGTGGCACAGTAGCAAACAATAAGCAGCGGCATAACAGAAAGCAATAGTCAGCAACACAATAGAAAATAAGAGGTAGCGACATAGTAGAAAACAATAAGCAGTAGGAAGCTGTGAGCAGTAGAAACAAAAAAGAAAAAAGAGACAGCAGTAGGAAGTTAAGACCGATAGTGCAGAAGTTTGTGACCGGTAGTGCAGAAAGTAGAGACCAGTAATGTAGAAGGCAAAGACTAACAGTGTAGAAGGTTGTGACTGGCAATACAAAAGGTATAGACCCACGGTACAGAAGGTAGAGATCGGCAGTGTAGAAGGCAAAGATTGGTAGTGTAAAAGGTAAAGACTGATAATGAGGAAGGAGGGAACAACAGAGAGAAAGGAGAAGATCAGTTTGCTGCCACAGTAACTTGTGCACATGGAAAAATCTTTCTTAGGAAAGTTTTTCTCATAAACCTTTTATGTACTTCTTGAAAAAGGGTGGGAACCCTTTGAGTGATCGAAAGATCAACCATTTGAGTGATTGGGAGATCATTGTAAGTGGTTTAGGAGTGATCATTCCATAGTGGTTAAGGAGTGATCCTTCCACAACATCAGTTGTATCCCTTGATAATAAGAGTGGATCGTGTGATCTAGGAGTGATCCTATCACACCGTGGATGTAGCTCACCCATTGTGGGTGAACCATGTAAAGATTTTGTGTGTTCTTAGGTGCTTGTGCTTGTTTGATATCCATATAGCCGTTATCACATAAAGAAGCAAGATAAAATTAGATCATAGATTTTCATAGGTCACAGAGGTTTAATCTGGACAAATTTGTAAAAGGTAAGCATCTTACACTGATTCACCCCCTGCCCCTTTTAGTGTGAGACCTATAAAGGTCCTTATGAGGACTTTCCTCTTAGCTTGCAAATTTAGCACTTCTTGCTTTTGTGTAATCACCTTAGCGCTAAGATCTTCATGTATCTTACCTTGCTCTTCCTCAAGTACATTCAACTCCTTAATTCTTTTCAAGTACTCCTTCTCTTTCATATTAAACTCCTTTTCTATCACTTGGAGATCAGATTTATCAATAACAGAATTTTTATTCAGCTTTTTAAGATTTTTTACCTCTTTTTTCAGCTTGTCGGTTTTATGCAAACAAGCTCTCAATTCATTCTCAAGTTGCTACATTAACTCTTTCTTTTCCTCTTTGGTTGATTCCTTATCACTTAAGGATTCTTTTTCATCATTTACCTGTGCAACTAGTACATTTTCTACACCATCATCATCAAAATCATCAACTTTTTCTTCAGAATCTTTTTCATTTAGCTTGCTTGCTCAAGAAATTTCATCTTTTGGATTTAAAAAGTTTCTTTTTCCCTTTAGCACTTGAATTCCTAGTTTTAGAATAATTGGATTTCTTTGTTCTCCTCCTTAGGGTAGGCTCATCATTATCATCATTGTTTGCTTCTTTTCCCTTTGGGCAGTCCACGGCAAAGTGCCCAATGCCTTTACAATTAAAGCATTTCAAGGGTAATTTTCCCTTGTACTTCCCTTTTCCTTTCCTCATATTTTTGGTGATGTATGCTATGACTTTATCGAATTTAATATCACCATCTTCTACTTTAGATCTTCTATTGAATTCTTCTTCTTATTCTTTAAACTTTAATTTCTTCATTGCCTTGAAGGTCACCTCCTTATTTGCCTTAAGCTTCTTTTCTTTCATTATTGGGGCTATTTTTGTTTCCTAAGCTACCAATATGCTGTGTAAATCATTTAGGAGTAGCTTATCCAAATCTCTATCTTCAATGGTGGAAACTTTGGTATTAAAAGCTTCTGGTAAGGTTCTAAGTATCTTCCTTACCACAGTAGTATTGTTGATTTCCTTTCCATATCCTTTAATGGAGCATACAATTTCATTTACTCTTGTAAAGAAGGCATCCACTGATTCATCATTTGGCATCTTTATATCTTCAAATCTGCTCCTCCATATTCGTAGCTTGGCTTGTTTCATAACCTTGTCTCCTTCATAAATATTCTTCAATTTGTCCCAAATTTGTTTGGTTGTGTTGCACCCCATCACTTATGTGAATTCATTGTCTAATAAGGAGGCATATAAGGCATTTCTAACCTTTCCATCATACTTTAAATTCTTCTTATCAGTAGGTGTCATAGTAGCACTTTCAGTAATAAGGGTAAAGTCACTAACAATGGATTCAAACACATCCAAACCAAGTGACATCAAATATGGGAGCATTCTATTCTTTTATAGTTGATAATTTTGTCCATTAAAAGTGAGAATGTCTTTACTGTTAACACTGTTCATGCTTTCTATGATATTAACCAGTAGTTTATGTAAAGATTCACAGTAGCAACAAAACTTTTAGATCAGAGTAGAATGGATCAACAGAGGGAACTAAGCTCTAATACCACTTAATGAGGACTTTCTTAGGTCTCACATTGAGAGGGGGAGGAGATGAACCAGTGTGAAATGTTTACTTTTTACAAATCTATTTAGATTAAACCTCTGTAACCTGTTAAAGTCTATTATTTGTTTTTATCTCGCTTCTTTATGTGAGAATGACCATATGGATATCAAGCAAATGCAAACACTTGAGAATACACAAAATTTTTACATGGTTTATCTACAATGTGTGAGCTATGTCCATGGTATGATAGGATCACTCCTAGATCACATGATCCACTCTTGTTATCAAGGGATACAGCTGATGTTATAGAAGGATCACTCATTAACCACTTACAATGATCTCTTGATCACTCAAAGGGTTGATCTCTCGATCACTCTAAGGATCTCCGACCCTTTTTCAAGAAGTACATAAAATGTTTATGACAAAAACTTCCCTGAGAAAGATCACTCAATGTGCACAGGCTACTATTGCAAAAAAACGAATCTTTTCCTTCTCACTGCCAATTTCTCTCCTCAAGTTTTGCCAGTCTCTCCTCTACAGGTCCTCTCATTTTCTTTCTACCACTGCTGCCTCTTTCTTTTTACCACTACTACCTCCTTCTTTCCTTACCTGCTACCTCCTTCTACCATGCACTCTCTCTTTCTCTTTTGTTGCTAAAGGCTTTCTTCTTCTTGTTGTCGTTACTGCCTCCTTCTGCCTTGCAGTCTTTCCTTCTCTTCTGCTGCTGGAGGCTTTCTCCTTCTTGCTACCACTGCAATTAAATACATGCTCAACATTTCTTTCCCATTCCAAATAATGTTCAAGATCATTCTTCCTTTGAAATGTTAGAATTTTCATCTTTATGCTGCCTAAATTGCTATCTCTTTTTAAAATGGCCTTCTTATTGAGCCCATCTTTGATGGCTAATGTTAGATTTGTTGTTAATAGCATCTCACCTATTTATCCTTGTTGATTTGATGTTGTGAGCAGCATTAAGATGTGTTTGCTGTATTTACAAAGTGTTGGCAGCACCAGCCAATGAGCAGCCTGTTAAGGCAGAAGCTAAGGAAATTGCTTAGGATCTAACAATGCAAGTTGTGGCCTGCCCATAGGTGCAATTTGTATTCGTCAAGGATATTCTCGAAAGCATTGTGAACAAGGAAAAGGAGCTTGAGATGTAAAGAGATTGTTTGTCAAAATTGTTGATGGCAGGTTAACCATAAATTTAATGAGTCAATATTGACTATTGACCCTAAATTTTAGGAGTTAATGCTGATCATTGAGTTTAAATTTTAGGAATTAATGTTGAACGTTGATTGTAGGGAAACCCTTGGGAATCAATGCTAATCATTGATTGTAGGACAACCCTAAACTCAAGGCATATAAATGCCTATGCAACTATTAAAAGAAAACATATGTTCTATGAAACATAAGAGAGGGCTCGATAGAGGAAGAAAATGTAAGTGCTGCAGAACACTAAAAGAGAGTGTTGTAGAATGCCAAGAGAGTGTGCTATAGAAAATAAGAGAGGGCATGGTAGAGGAAGAAAGAGTGAGTTGCAAAAACAATATAGAGAACGGCAGAGAGCAACCACTAAAAGAATAAGGGGGCACGACAGAGAAAGATAAAGAAAATATAGAGCATGTCAAAATAAGAGAGCACTGTAGACAGGTAGAACAGAAAAAGAAAAACTGTAAAGAGACAGGAGAGAACTAGTAGCAGAGAAGAGAACTTGTAGAAGGGGGAACCTATAGAGGCAAAAAGAGGAACTTGCAGAGGCAGGAGGAGAGAACTTACAAAAGAAGGAACTTGTTGAGGCAAAAGGAGAAACTTGTAAACGCAAAAGGAGGTAGTAGCGGTAGCCATAGAATTCACTGATTATGCAAGTATTTGGTGATAAGTAGAAGAAGGAATGGTGAGAGGCCAATTCAGTTATGGGAAATGATGAAATTGGTAATTCGCAAGAGATTTATACCTAGCCACTACCATAGAGACTTACATAGAAAGTTGTAAGGGTCCATAAGTGTGAATGACTATTACAAAGAGATAGAGATAGCCATGATCAGAGCTAATGTAGAGGAAGATCGAGAAGCTACCATGGCAAGATTTATTGGTGGTTTGAACATGAAAATTGTAAATATAGTAGATTTGTAACCTTATTTGGAGATGGAGGAGTTGTTGCATAAGGCTATTAAGATAGAGAAACAAATCAAGTCCGAAGGATCCAAATTTGGATCAGCTTTTGGTTCTACATGGAAGGCAACTTGGAAAGATGCTAAAGCAGCCTTAAAGCCAAAAGAAGATGCAAGGCCAAAGGAATCACTTATTGTTTCTAAAGGTAAAATCAAAACAAAATCTTCTAAATCTCATGATATTAAGTGCTTTAGGTGTTAAGGACATTGACATATTACTTCTTAATGTCCAAATAAAAGAGCTATGATTATGTTAGAAAATGGTGACATAAAAAGCATTAGTTCAAGTGATAATGACATGCCATCATTAGAGGATTGTTCTGATGTTGATGTTGAAGAACTTATTTATACAGATATGCTAGTTGTAAGGTGTGCACTAAGTGTTTAGCCTAAAGATGATAATGATAAGGGGCAATGTGGGCACATTTTCTATACAAGATACCATGTTAAGAACAAGGTATATAGCATGATTATTGATAGTAGAAGTTGTACTAATATTGCTAATACTTTATTGGTAGAAAAGTTGAATCTAGATACCTTCAAGCATCCTAAGCCTTATAAGCTGTAATGGTTGAATGATTATGGAGAAATTAGAGTAACCAAGCAAGTTTTAGTTGCTTTTCTATTGGTAATTACAAGCATAAGGTTCTCTGTGATGTGACACCAATACATGCTGGTCATATACTTCTTGGGTGACCATGGCAATTTGATAGGAAGGTTACTCATGATGACCATAAGAATAGATACTCCTTTGTAATTAATAATCGAACTCCTCTCAAACCTATTCAAGCATATAAAGATTAGATTAAGATAACAAAAGAGTGCAAAATGAGAGAATAAAGGGAAAAGAAAAAGAAAAAGAAAAATAGTGAAAGGTCAAAAGAAAGGAGGGAAGGTAAGGTTGAGGGAAAAATTCAAATGAAAAGGGTAAGGTAGAGAGAAAAGTGTGTAAAAGGGAGAGAAAAGCAAGAAAGTGAGTGTGTTTGCTAGGAAATGTGTTGAACCCATCTTTGATGGTTAATGTTAAATTTGTTGTTAGTAGTATTTCATATATTTGCCCTTGTTAATTTGATGTTATGAGTGCCTTTGAGATGTGGTTGCTGCATTTACAAAGTGTTGTAGTTGATTTATTCAAAGGTTAAGGAAGACGACATTAATGGAATATGATGAGAATGAGTAGAGAAAGCAGGGCCGAAATCAGGATGCTGTTAACCCCACCTCGCGCTACCAAATATGATGAGTTGTTTCAGATTGCTGGTAGTATTTTGGTTGTAAGGAAAGCATTAGTTGTTGCCTTTAGCATTACATTTAGCAGTGGCACTACGAGTCACTTGTTGACTATAAGTCAATGCTAACCGTTGACCCTAAATTCAATGAGTCAATACTGACTATTGATCCTAAATTTAAGGAATCAATGCTAACCATTGTGAAGTTCCTTACTTCACCCTAGGATCTACTAGTCTGTAATACTGAGAGGATGGGTGAATCAGTATTACACCCCTTCTTTCTAATTGATAGGTGAACAACTTCAAACTCTTTTCAGAAATAAACTCTTTCTCAGATTCAACTAAGGTAGATCTATTGTTACCTATTAGTCACAATAGTCCCCAAAGTTACTTTTTAGACACCTTGCCTATTAAATGGATTGGTTGTTCTTGATTAGGTCTTCTTTTAGGTTATGGGTTTGATGATTCTTTAGCTGCGTTCATAACTCAATTCAATACACAGAATGTAAATCCAAAGTAAGGACACGAGAGATTTACGTGGTTCCATCAATGTGACGTACTCCATGGTGGTAGGGATTCTTCCTCTACCGAGACAATCCACTATACTTGAGAATACCAGTGTGGTACTCCTTATGTCCGCAATGTAGTTACAATGGATGTCTTAATACTCTTCTCCTTTCACTATTGCAAATACAAAGTAAGGTACAATACAAAGAGTGTCACTTATTGTGTCTACCCTTCTTCTAACTTGTCTTACCTCTGTTGAATTGAATAGGTTGCTTTACTGCCGCTTAGAAGTCCACCACAACACTTTCTAACCTCTCTTGAAGAAATTTGGAAATACATTAAGTTCTTTCCAATGCTTCACCGAATTCTTGCTCCAGGTTGTTTCACACAACTCTTGCTTTCACCTTCTCACGGTTTCACGGCTTGGACTCACGCTTCTAGTCTATCGTTTCACGTTTCACGGCCTACCCTATGCTTCTAATCAGTCATGTCATTGCACGTTTTGGTCTTACGCTAATGCACGTTCGGGTCTTATGCCGTCGTATGTTTTGGTCTGCCATTTCGCATCTCTTGGCCTGCACCACGCTTTTGGTTTTTCTAGTTCACGTCTCTCGGCATGCCTCTAGCTTCTGGTTTTTCTGGTTCATATCTCTCGGCTTGTTTCTGGTTTGCATCCACTTCGCTGGTCTCACACCTCATGCACGTTTCTGGTTTGCATCCGCTTCACTGGTCTCACGCCTCACACATGTTTCTAGATTGCCCGCTTTGCTAATTTCACGCTTCATGCACTCGTCCACTTCTAGTTTCTTCTCTCTTCCGGTGATATCACGTTTTGGTTTTTTCTCTCTTTCGGTGGTGTATGTCTGGTCTGGTCTGCTCTTCCGGTGGTGTATGTTTGGTCTGGTTTGCTCTTTTGGTGGTGGGGGTGACTCTCCCGTTTCTCTCCAATGTTTGCTCTCCTGATTCTATTTTTCACGTTGGATCTTTCGGTTTTGTTTTTCACGTTGGCTTTCTTGGTTCTGGTTTTCTCATTGGCTCTTCTCTTCCCTTATGGATGGTGCGCCATCTTCTCTCACCAATGGTGCGCAATCTCTTCTCTTACCGTGAGTGACACGGTTTCCTTCCAACCGGTGGTGTCCTCTCTCTTGTCGTTGGTCACACGGTTTTCTTTAATGCTAAAATGATGATATATTCGACATCTGTCAATGCTGAAATGATGACATTTGAGGCCTTTCCATTTATCTCAAATTGCTTTAACTCCTCTTGGGTTGGGTCTTTACCTTCTTCCGGAGCCACAAAACCCTCCTGTATGCATTTCACCATGTTCATGCCCATGGTTGTAAATACCACTTGCATTCTTGCTCTCCACATATGGTAGTTGGTTCCATTGAAGATTGGAACCTTCTTGCTATAAGTAGTGCTAGTGTTGGTATCGGTTTCCATTTCTCAGTATGCTGAACATGTCAAACTTCTAGATCCTTTCAAACTAGAACACCAAACTGTTAAGCTTCAAACTGGTGAAGCTGTGCTCTGATACCAATTGAAGTTCCTGATTTCACCTTAGAATCTACTAGTTTGTGATACTAAGAGGGGGGGTGAATCAGTATCACCACAATTTGCAGATATGTGAACAACTTCAACCTCTTCTTAAAAGCAAACACTTTCTCAGATTCGACTAAGGTAGATTTATTGCTACCTAAATCACAATAGTCCCCAAAGTCACCTTTCAGACACCTTGCCTAATAGACAATTCAGATGTTCTTTTTTAAGTCTTCTTTTAGGTTATGGGTTGGTTGATACTTTAGCTGCATTCACAACTCAATTCAAAACATAGAACATAAAGCAAATTAAGGACACACGAGATTTACGTGCTTCCGTCAACGTGATGTACATCCATGGTGGTAGGGACTCTCCCTTATCGAGACTATCTACTATACTTGAGAATTTTAGTTATAATGGATGTCTTAATCCTCTGCTCCTTTCACTATTGCAATTACTAAGTAAGTACAATACAAAGAGTGTCACTTATTGTGTCTACCCTTCTTCTAGCTCCACTGCCGCTTAGAAGTTCATTGCAACACTCTCTAACCTCTCTTGAAGAAATCTGGAAATACATTGAGTTCTTTAAATGCTTCGTCGAATTCTTTCTCTAGGTTGTCTCACACAGCTCCTACTTTCACCATCTCACAGTCTCACCCATCTCCTTGTCTCACGCCATCGCACATTCTAGTCTCACACCGACTCACGTTCTGGTCTCCCACCAATGCATGTTTTGATCTCACTCCGTCGCACGTTCTGGTCTCACGCCGTCCACCCCAATTTTGGCCGTATCAGGTTTTTCTCTCCTTCCCCTGTTTGGCCGTCGAGTTTCTCTCTGCTTCCGCCGATGGTGTGTTTTGCTGTGCTCACTTGGTTGGCTGAATAGGGTTCTGCCATTCACACCTTTTTTTGTGTAGGTTATTTGGCCATGTCTCCTTTCCTTTGTCGAACCCTTGTTTTTGGCCATCTTCCGTTTTCTCTCTTTCTACCATCCAGCCGTTCACTCTTCTTTGGCTGTTCACCTCTATTCTGCCATCTAATCGTCTCTGATTTTGGCCGTGTTTTCTTTTTCTCTCCTTCCCGTCGACTCTGATTTGGCCATTCTTGTGTTTCCGCCGGTTGTCTATTTTCTCTCTCTTCCAACAGCTGTCTCAATTTTTCTCTCTTTCTCTCATGTTCTGCCAACAGTTTCTCTTTCTAGGTTTTGGCTGTCTTCCCTATTTTTCTGTATCATTCTGTCATTCCCCTCTTTTTCAACCATTCTTGTGTTTCGGCTGGTTATTTATTGTTGCCGTTCTGCTCTCTCGGTGGTGTACTTGCCATTTTGCTCACTTTTTAGTCGTATCCTCTTTCTTTTTCTCTCGACGGTGATTTCTTTGTTGCCGTTGGTGTATATATTTTGTCCACCACAATTGTTTTCCAATTTAGGGCTTACTTGCGGCAAATTTACTGTCTTGCCCTTCCATGTGGCTTTACTTTCTTGCATACTTAAACCTAGCTAACAACAATTACAACCCATACAAGGTTGTGGGAACAACAATAGCATCTCATAGATTTGTCCTTGTTGATTTGATGTTATGAGTGCCTTTGAGATATGTGTACTACATTTATAAAGTATTGATAGTACTAGCCAATGAGTAGCTTGTTAAGGTAGAAGCTAAGGAAATTGCTCAGGATCTGGCATGCAAGTTATGGCTTGCGCACAGGTGTAATTTGTATCCATCAAGGATATTCCTGAAAGCATTGTGAACAAGGAAAAGGAGCTTGAGATACAAAGAGATCGTTTGTCAAAATTGTTGATGGCAGGTTAACCCTAAATTCAATGAGTCAATATTGACCATTAATCCTAAATTTTAGCAGTTAATGTTGATCGTTGACCCTAAATTTTAGGAATTAATGCTGATCATTGATTGTAAGACAGCCTTTGAGAATCAATGCTAACCGTTAATTATAGGGCAACCCTAAACTCAAGGCATATAAATGTCCATGTAGTTGTCAAAAGAAAACATGTGTTCTATAGATATAAGAGAGGGCTCAACAGTGGAAAAAAATGTGAGTGCTGCAAAATGCCAAGAGAGTGTGTTACAGAAAATAAGAGAGGGCACGATAGAGGAAGAAAAAGTGAGTTGTAGAAACATAATAGAGAAACAGATTGCAACAACAGAGAGCAACCACCAAAGGGAAAAGGAGAGAATAGCAGAGAGCAACCACTAAAAGGAAAAGGAGAGAACTACAGAGAACAACCACTAAAAAGAAAAGGTAAGGGCATGATAGTGAGGAGAAAATCAATAGGCTGTAGTGTTAGCAAGAAAGAGAAAGCCTCCAGCTATAGAAGAAAAGGAGAGAGTGCAAGGTAGAAGGAGGTAGCAGCGACAACAAAAAGGAGAAAGCCTCCAATAGCAGAAGAGAAAGAGAGAATGCACGATAGAAGGAGGTAGTAGTGGCAACAAAAAGGAGAAAGCCTCCAGTAATAGAAGAGAAAGAGATAGTGCACGGTATAAAGAGGCAGTAGTTACAGAAAGAAGAAGGTAACAATGGTAGAAAGAAGGAAGCAGCAGCAGCAGCAGAAAGAAAAAGAGAGAACTTGCAGAGGAGAGATTAGCAAAGCTTAAGGAGAGAAATTGGCAGTGAAAAGGAGAAGATCCATTTTTTTGCAACAACAGCCTGTGCACATTGAGTGAACTTTCTTAGGGAAGTTTTTATCATAAACTTTTTATGTACTTCTTGAAAAGGGTAAGAGACTCTTGGAGTGATCGGGAGATCAATCCTTCAAGTGATTGGGAGATCATTGTAAGTGGTTAAGAAGTGATCCTTCCACAACATTAGCTGTATCCCTTAATAACAAGAATAGATTGTGTAATCTAGGAGTGATCCTATCATACCATGGACGTAGCTCACACAATGTGGGTGAACCACATAAAAATTCTATGTGTTCTTGGGTATTTGCACTTGCTTGATATCCATATGACCATTCTCACATAAAGAAGTGAGATAAAAATGGATCATAGACTTGCAAGATAACAAGTCATAGAGGTTTAATATGGACAGATTTGTGAAAAGTAAACATCTTACACCGATTAACCCCCTCCCCCTTTTAATGTGAGACCCAAGAAGGTCCTTATCAATTGGTATCCAAGCCTTGGGTTCCTCTATTGATCTATTTTGCATAGATCTAAATTTTTTATACTACTATGAATATATTGTCTACTAGTTAATATCATGGAGAGCATAAACATTATTTTCAGCAAAGGCATTCCCACTTTTGATGGACAAAAGTATTTATTATGGAAGAATAGAATGCTTTCATATCTGTTGTTATTTGGCCTAAATGTGTTCGAATCTGCTGTCAGTGGCTTCACTCCTATTGTTAAAGGTGCTGCTATGACGCCTATTGATAAGAAAAATTTAAAGTATGATGGAAAGGTTAGAAATACCTTATATGCCTCCTTATCAAACAAAGAATTTACCAAAGTAATAGGATGCAACACAACCAAACAAATTTGGGACAAATTAAAGAATATTTATGAAGGAGACAAGGTTATGAAGGAAGCCAAGCTACAAATCTAGAGGAGTAGATTTGAAGATATAAAGATGCTGAATGATGAATTTGTGGATGCTTTCTTTATAAGAGTAAATGAAATTGTATAATTCATTAGAGGCTATGGAAAGGAAATCAACAATGTTACTGTGGTAAGGAAGATACTTAAAACTTTACTAGAAGCTTTTAATGCCAAAGTTTCCTCTATAGAAGATAGACATTTGGACAGACTGCCCTTGGATGATTTACATAACATATCAGTGGCTTATGAAATGAGAACAGCCCCAATGAAGAAAGAAAAGAAGCCTAAGGTAGAAAAAAGTTGGTCTTTAAGGCAATGAAGAAATTAAAGATTAAAGAATAAGAAGAAGAATTCAATAGTAGGTCTGAAGAAGAAGATGGTGATACTGAATTTGATAAAGTCATGATATATATCACCAAAATGTAAGTAAAAGGAAAAAGGAAGTACAAGGAAAAGTTACCTTTGAAATGCTTTAGCTATGGAGGCATTAGGTACTTTGTCATGGACAACCTAAAGAGAAAAAAAAAACAGATAGTGATGATGATGATGAGTTGACCCAAGGAGGAGAACAAAGAAATTCAGCTATTTTAAAGTTGGGAATTCAAGTGCAAAAGGGAAAAAGAAACTTTTTAGATTTAGAAGACTAAATTTCTTGAGCAAATTAGATGAAGAAGATTTTAAAGAAGAAGCTAATGATGATTCTCATGATGATGCTACAGAAAATGTGTTGGTTACACAAGTAAATGATGAAATAGAATCCTCAAGTGATAAGGAATCAATTGAAGAGGAAGAGAAAGAGATGGTGCAGCAACTTGAAAATGAATTGAGAGCTTGTTTGCACAAAAATAGCAAGTTGGAAAAGGAGGTAAAGAATCTTAGGAAGCTATATAAAAATTCTAATGTGGATAAATTTGATCTCCAAATGAAAGAAAAGGTGTTTGAAGTAAAAGAGAAGGATTACTTGAAAGAATTAAGGAGCTAAATGTACTTGAGGCAGAGCAAGGCAAAATACACAAAGATTTTGGTGCTAAGGTGATTGCACAATAACAAGAAGTGCTGAACTTGTAAGCTAAGCTTTACAAGGCTAAAACTGAGTTGAAAAAGTATGAAGAAAGCTTTATACAGGTTATAGAAGTAAGAGGAGAGTCCTCTTTAGCAAATGCTACCAAGAAGGATGCTACCAAAAAGTTAAATGAGTGTCTAAACAAACAAAGTCTTCATTCTATAAGGAAGAAAGAACTCGACTATATTGAAAAGCTGAGTGACAGGGTAAAAGAGAAGAAGAAAATTGTATTTGTTCTTGAAAGCAAACACAAAGAAAAGATAAAGTTGAAAGAAATCTTATAAAGAAGAGAAACCAAGCCAAGCTAAAATGGGTTAGGAAAGATGTGAAGAAAACTCCTATCCAAAAGAGACAGGTTGTCAAGGACAGAAAGAAGGTTGCCACAACAAGTGTTGAAGATAAGGGATATGAATTTGTTGAAAGAAGAAAATGCAGATTCAAAGGATTTTACTGGTGCTGTAGTAAGTATGGGTACAAGGCTAGTATGTACTAAAGTAATGGGCTTATAATAAAGAGGAATGTGAGGCAAGAGTGTAGGGGGAGACTCTATGAAGAAAGGAGAGAGCCTCAAGTGAAAAGAAGCCAAATTCCACTAAGAAACAGATTTGAGGTATTGGAAGAAATCTATGGAAGATGTGAAAAGGCTAGACATACTATTAAGGAATGCTTGACATTGCTACTTAGTCAAAGAATGCAAGGGAGAACACCTACATATGCTCTTATGTTTGGTCGAAGGAAAAGAAGAGGAAGGGAAATGACTATGGTTGTGGAAGTAGCCTTCAAAGCTTCCAAGAAAGAAAAGCCATGGATCCTGGATAGTGGCTAGTCTTCACACATGATAGGAGACTCCAAGGTGTTGAAGGAAGTAGAAAAATATGATAGAGGGTCAATCACATTTGGCAATGATGGTGCTTTAAAGATTAGAGGTGTTGGTGCCACTTGAATTGGTGCAGAAAAGCTGAAATCAGAGGAAGTGCTTTATGTTGAAGGGTTAAAACACAATCTAATTAGTGTTAGCCAACTTTGTGATGATGGGCATGAAGTTACTTTTAGCAAGAGTGACTACGCGGTAAAAAGATTAAGTGATGATGCTATTCTTATAAAAGGAGTAAGAACAAATGGAAACTTATAACAAGTTTCTAGCAGCAAAAACACATGTTACGCGAACACCAAAGATGAGAATTTGTTATGGCATAGGAGATTGAGACATCTTAGACTAAAGGGGCTAAACAAATTGTCCAAAAATGAATCTGTAAAAGATGTACCTAAGTTGAAAAGAGAAAGAAATGCAATTTACAGCATGTGTCAAAAAAGGAAGATGGTGAATGCTATCCACAAAAATGTGGAGATTTAAACAAAAAGGCTATTGGAGCTTATTCATTTAGATATCTGTGGGCCTATGAGATAACATCAAAGGGTGATAGGTACTTCATTTCTTTTATTGATGATTTTTCAAGAATAACTTGTATTATGTTCTTGAAACATAAATCAAATGTTCTCACTAATTTTAAGAACTACAGGAGGTTGGTTGAAAATCTGTTGGGGAGGAGAATTAAAAGACTTAGGACAAACAATGGGATAGAATACACTTGCAGTGAACTTGAAAATTATTTGGAGTGAAGCATGAATATACTAGTCCTTACACACCTTAACAAAATAAAGTGGCTGAAAGAAAGAATAGAAGCCCAATAGATATGGCAAGGACCATGTTGGCTAAGCATGGTACCTTATATGGCTATTGGATAGAGACTATCACTACTACCACCCAGATTCAAAATAGATCTTGATGAGACCATATACAGATAAGACACCTTATAAGCTGTGGAATGGAAAGAAAACAAGTGTAAAACATATTAAAGCATTTGGAAGTTTGTGCCTTATTAAAATCAAAGGTAAGAATCTTAGAAATTTTGATAAGAAGGCTGATGAAGGCATATTCTTAGGCTATTTACCAAATGGAAGAGGCTTCAGATGTTACAACAAAAGGTTGCAAAAAATTATAGATAGCTTTGATGTTAAAGTGATTAAAGATGGTTTCATAATACAATCATAACATGAGGAAGCTGAAAATGCCATGTATGATAATGAAAAGGAATCTGAGAGTGATAAATCAAAGGCTATTGAACATGAGGAAGATTTTGATTCTCAAATTACAAGTGATGAAGAAAATGAATCAAGACATTCTTTAGCTCATAGAAGAATTGGAGTTAAAGTTGAGGCTAAGAACATTATTGGTAACTAAAAGGATTCTGGGCAAACTAGAAGAAGACTAAAAAGTAGTGATCAAACCTCATTGATCTCCAAAGTTGAACCTAAGTTAGTGAAAGAAGCATTAAAGCATAAGGCATAAGTGTGTGCTATGAATGATGAGATTGATCAAATTGAAAAGAATAACACTTGGTGTTTAGTTCCAAGACCTAAAGGGAAAAACATCATTGGAACGAAGTGGATGTTTAGAAATAAGTTCAATGAAAATGGTGAGGCTATAAGAAACAAGGCAAAACTTGTCTACAAAGGCTACTTACAAGTAGAAGGTGTTGATTTTGAAGAGATCTTTGCTCCCGTGGCTAGACTTGAAGCAATCAGAATATTCACAAGTATTGTTGCTTAAAGAAATTACAAAGTTTATGAAATGGATGTGAAATCAGCATTTTTGAATGGAGAGCTTGAAGAAGAGGTATTTATTGAATAGCCTAATGGTTTTATACTTGATCATGATGGTTTAAGTGTGTGCAAATTGAAAAAGGTTTTATTGGCTCAAAGCAAGCTCCAAGAGCATTGTATTTCAAGCTAGATATATATCTCAAAGAAATGAAATTTAGAAAAGGGAATGTAGATAACAACTTGTACATAAAGGATGATAAATAGGGCCAATTAATTGTTGTGGTTCATGTTGATGACTTAATTTTTGCTACTAAAGAAGAGGCTCTTTTCACTACTTTTGCTGATCAAATAAAGAAGAAGTTTGAGATGTCTATACTAAGTGAAATAAAATTCTTCTTAAGGCTACTAGTTTTGCAAAGCAAGGCTGAAATTTTCCTCTACCAGGAAAAATATCCTTGTAAGC
The DNA here is from genome assembly GCA_021533255.1 of Ceriops tagal. Taxonomy (NCBI): domain Eukaryota; kingdom Viridiplantae; phylum Streptophyta; class Magnoliopsida; order Malpighiales; family Rhizophoraceae; genus Ceriops; species Ceriops tagal. The sequence goes on along the minus strand of CM038594.1, from coordinate 9,332,782 downwards.
TATTAAAAAGGTTTGGGATGAAGAACTCTAAAGATGTAAGCACTCCTATTGCTATTGGAACAAAGTTGAGCAAACATAAAGATGGCAAAATGGTTGATTAGAAGGAATATAAAAAGTTGATTGGAAGTTTATTGTATTTGACAACATCAAGGCTTGATCTTATTTTTGTTGTAACACTTTGTGCTAGATTTCAAAGTGAGCCCAAAGAATCTCACCTCGTGGCTATTAAGAGAATTCTGATGTATGTTAAGAGTACAACAAATTATGGGCTGTTTTATGATAGAAGTAGACAATTTAATTTATATGGGTATATAAATGCTAATTGGGCTAAAAATTGTGGTGACAGACGGTCTACCTCAAGCACTGCATTTTATCTGAGTAGTAGATGTGTTTTATGGCATTGTAAGAAGCAAAATTTAGTGACTTTAAGAATTGCAAAGGTTGAACATATGGCAGCTACTCAGGCTTGTACTCAAATACTATGGATGAAACAACAGCTTTAAGATTTTAAGATGGATGTGTAGCTACCATTACTGATTGGTTGTGATAACCAAAGTGCCATCAATTTATCAAAGAATCCTGTCCAACACTCCAGTTCTAAATACATTGAAATCAAGTACTCTCCTGATCACTCTGAGGGTTTCCCACCCTTTTTTAAAGAAGTTCCCAAAAAGTTTATGACAAAAACTTTCTTAAGAAAGATCTCTTCATGTGCACAGGTTGTTGTGGCAGCATATTGATCTTCTCCTTTCTCTTTGTTGTTTACAATGCTGGTCTCTACCTTGTGCACTATCAGTCTTTGCCTTATATGCTACTGGTCTTTACCTTGTGCACTGTCGGTCTTTGCCTTCTACACTACGGGTCTTTACCTTCTGCACAATCGGTCATAGCCTTCTGCACTGCTGGTCTTTGCCTTTTGCATTGTCGGTCTTTACCTTCTGCACTGCCAGTAATAGCCTTTTGCACTACCAGTCTTTGCCTTCTGCACTGCCAGTCTACCTTTTATACTGTTGGTCATAGCCTTTTGCATTACCAGTCTCAACCTTTGGCACTGCTATACATAGCTTCCTGCTGCTGTCTCTTTTTTCTCTTTTGTTTCTACTGCTCATAGCTTCCTACTGCTTGTTGTTTTCTATTGTGCTGCTACCTCTTATTTTTTGTTGTGTTGCTACTTGTTGTTTTCTACTGTGCCACTGCTTGTTGTTTTCTGTTGTGATGCTGCTTGTTGTTTTCTACTGTGCCACTTTTTCCTTTTGCAGTTTCTCTCCTCTGTAGGTTCTCTCCTCTATAGGTTCTCTCCTTTGCAAGTTCTCTCCTTTGTAGTTTCTCTCCTCTACAGGTTCTCTCCTCTATAGATTCCTCTTTTTGCCTTTGTAGGTTTCTTTTTTTGCCTATGCAAGTTCCTCCTTCTACAAGTTCTCTCCTCTGTAGGTTCTCTCCTTCATAGGTTCTCTCCTTTATAGGTTCTCTCCTTTATAGGTTTTCTCCTTTTGCCTCTATAGGTTCCTTCTTCTATAGGTTATCTTTTTGCTACCAGTTCTCTCCTATCTCTGTAGGTTCCTCCTTCTACCTCTACAAGTTCCTCCTTTTACCTTTGTAAGTTCTCTTCTTTGCTACCAGTTCTCTCTTGTCTCTACAGGTTTTCTCCTTCTTTCTGTGACTGTTGCTATCTCTCTTTCTTTCTGCTGTTGTATGCCTCCATTTACTATGCATTCTCTCTTTCTCTTTTATTACTAGAGGCTTTCTCCTTCTTGTTGATGCTGTAGCAGCAAGGAGAAGGCAACAATAGTAGCAAGGAAAAGGTAGTAGTGGTAACAAGGAGAAGAGATAACACCAATAATAAGGAGAAGATATAGCAATGGCAATAAGGAGAAGAGAGATGTGCAGCATAGAGATAACGGAGAGCTATGTGGAATAAAGACAATAGAAAGTTATGTAGCATAGTAGAGAAAGGGCTGAACATGGTTGCCAAGAGAGTAGAGAAAAAACAGCAGTGAGCAGAAACTCAACAAAGAGGCAGCAATGGAAACAAGAAGGAGACAACAGTAGTAGCAGAAGAGAAAGAGAGAGTGCAATGGCAGAAGGAAATAGCAACAGCACTAGAAGAGAAGGAGAATGTAGCAGCAAAAGGAAATAGTAGCAGCACCAAAGGAAGAAGCAGAGTGCAATGGTAGAAGGAGAAAGCAGTACCACTAAAAGAAGAAGGAGGCATTACCAACAATAGAGGAGAAAACTTGCCAAAGCAGAAGGAGGTAGCATCAATAGCTAAGGAGAGAAAACCTACCAAGGTAGAAAGAGGCAGCACCAGTAGCTGAGGAGAGAACTTACCAAGGCTAAAGGAGGCAACACTAGTAGCAAAGGAGAAAATGTGCCAAGGCAGAAGGAGGGAGCACTGGTAGCAGAGGAGGAACTTGCAGAGATAGGAGAGAACCGGTAGCAGAGAAGAGAACCTGCAGAAGGAGATAACTTGTAACGGAAGGAACGTACAGAGGAGAGATAGCAGTAGTGGTAGAAAGAAAAGGAGAGAACCTGCAAAGGAGAGATCAGGAAAGCTTGAGCAAAGACCAATTGTGAGGAAGGAGAAGATCCATTTTTTATAATAATAGCCTGTGGACATTAAGTGATCTTTTTCAAGGAAATTTTAGTCATAAAATTTTTATGAACTTCTTGAAAAAGGGTAGGAGACCCTTGGAGTGATCAGGAGATCATTGTAAGTAGTTAAGGAGTGGTCCTTCTACAACATCAGTTGTATCCTAAAGAGTGGATCATGTGATTTAGGAGTGATCCTATCACACCATGGATGTAGCTTATACATTATGTGTGAACCATGTAAAAATTCTATATATTCTTGAGTGCTTGTGCTTTCTTGATATCTATACAGTCATTCTCATATAAAGAGGCAAGATAAAAATTAGATCATCGACTTTAATAGGTCACAGAGGTTTAATCCGAACAAATTTGTAAAAAGTAAGTATCTTACATTGATTCACCCTTTCCCCCTCTCAATATGAGATCCAAGAAGGTCCTTATCAAATATCCATACAGCTGCCAAAAGAGAGTTGGGGAATAGCAGAGAGCATAGCAGAGAGAGGGCTAAACACGGTTGCTAAGAGAGTAAAGAAAAAAAATGGCAAAGAGTTAGAACGACCAAAAGAGTTCTAAGGAAAACTGTCAAGAGATTTATGCTTGAAAAACAAAAATGAAAAGAGAGGCAGTAGGAGAAAGAAAAAAAAAAGGGCATGGCAAAAAGAGAAAGAAAGGGGCATGACAGAAAGAGAAAGAGAGAGTGCATAGCAAAAAGAGAGCACACAAGAGAGAGAGCTACAGAGAAACAGAAAAATTTAGTGGTAGAACAAAAATGTCTCAAACAACAGGAAAAAAAAAAGCCTCCAACAGCAAAAAAGAAAAAGGCTCCAGTAGCCAAAAAGAAAAAGCATCTAGCAACAAAAATGAAAGAGCCTCTAGTAGCCTAAAAGAAAAGACATCCGGTAGCAGAAAAGAAAAAGCCTCTGAGAGTTGAGAACCTGCAAAGGAAAGAACTAGCAGAGAGTTGAGAACCTGTAAAGGATAAAACTTACAACTGAGAGAACCTACAGAGGAAAGAACGACATAGCAAAGACTTGCATAGGAGAGAACGTATAACAGAAACTTGCAGAAGAGAGAATGTATAGTAGAGACTTGCAGAGGAGAGAATGCATAGCAGAGATTTGCAGAGGAGAGAATGGCATGGCAGAGACCTATAGAGGAGAGAATGCATAGCAGAGACTTGCAAAGGAGAGAAACCCTATAGAGGTAGGAAAGAAACCCTGGAGAGGTAGGTGAGATACTTGACAGAGGTAGGAGAGAAACTTGACAAAGGTAAGAGAGAAACTCAGCCGAGGCAGGAGAGAAACCTTGTAGAGGACCTTTAATACAACTTAGCATGCAAATCGAGCCTTTCCTTAGCTTGGTCATGCAACTTGGACTTATATCATGGCTCCAAGTTTTGTTCTTTAAATTCTAAGCCTTGTACATCACCTTGCACATAAAGATAAGTGATTATCCTTAGAGTAGCATTGGAAACTTTTAAAACAACTTAGGAATCTTCTAAAGCACCGTCTTTGTCTACAGCTCCATGATTAAGCCTTGTAAAACCTTTTTCATCCTTGTTGTCCCTGCCCAAGTTATTGGACTACCAATTCCTTGCAAAAAACATTGGGAATATTTGCTTTGTTGCACTTGAATAACACCTTGTTCTCTATCATTCCTCTCCACCTTGAAAGGATTCATCTTTAAATCACATATATTAAACAAAGATAAATCAGCAACATTAAAAGTAGCACTAATATTACCATAGTTGCTTGGTAAATCCACTCTTGTTATCAAGGGATATAGTTATGGTATAGAAGGATCACTCCTTAACCACTTGTGGAAAGATTACTTCTTAACCACTTCTAATGATCTCCTGATCACTCAACGAACTGATCTCCCGATCACTTTAAGGGTATCCCACCCTTTTTCAACAAGTTTATCAAAAGGTTTGTGACTAACACTTTACTGAAGAAGATCACTGAATGTGCACAGGTTGTTAGTATGGAATGCGGTTCTTCTCCTTCCTCACTACTGGTCTTTGCTCAAGCTCAAGCTTTGCTGATCTCTTCTCTGTAGGTTATCTCTGCTGTAGGTTATCTCTGTTGCAAGTTCTCTCCCCCTGTTAGTTCTCTCCGTTGCCAGTTATCTTCATTGCAGGTTTTCTCCCCCTGTTGCTAGTGTTGCCTCACCTACTGCCTTAGCAGGATCTCTCCTCTGCTGGTGGTGATGCCTCCCTTGCTGCCTTGGAAAGTTCTCCTCCTATGGCTAGTGCTACCTCCTTCAACCATGGTAGGTTCTCTTCCTCTATTGCCTTACTTACTGCCTTAGCAGGTTTCTTCCTCTACTGCTAGTGCTACCTCACCTGCTACCTTGATAGGTTGCCTCACTTGCTGCCCTGACAGGTTTCTTCCCCCATTGCTGGTGCACGTTTTCTCCTCTGCTACTACAAGCTGTTGGACTTGTTACTAGGGCATGTTTTCTCCTCTATTGCTGTAAGTTGCCAAACTTGCTACCATGACACATTTTCTCTTCTACTATCGCAAGTTGCCAAACTTGCTGCTGGGACACGTTTTCTCCTTCATTGTTACAAGCTACCGGTAATGCCTGCACTTGCTACTATTGTTGCTTGCTGTAATCTGTTGGATGTGTTGCTACAGGTTGTGCTATGACAAGTTGCTAGTTGTGCTATTACAATCTGCTGGTATAGCTCCCTGCCCTTACTATTATTGCTTACTGTTGGTACTATAATTATTGGTACTGCCTGTTGGGCTTACTACTAAGGGTGCAATTGTTGGTATTGTCTACTGGACTTACTGCTAGCGTTGCAATTATTGGTATTGCCTGTTATAGGTTGCTGGATGTGTTGCTAGTGTTGCAAGATGTGCTGCTGGTATTATGGGATGTGCTGCTAGTATAGCTTCCGGCCCTTGCTACAATAGGTTCCTTCTCCTAAATACAATTTACTGATTTACTTGCTGCAATTGCAAGTTTCCTTGGGTGACTGTTACTACTCCCTTTCCCTTTGGTTTGGTTGACTGCTGCCTTCTTCTTTCTTTGGAGTGGCTACTGCACACCTTCTTCTTTAGTTGGTGTGGCTGCTGCACGCCCTCTCCATTGGTTTGGTGTAACTGTTACATGTTTTTCTCTCCTTGGTGTGGCTGCTTTTAAATTTGCCATTCTCTCTCAAAATTCTACAACACACACACTTGTCTTGCAAGGTGCCTTACAATGAATAGCTATATTTGATTCCTAAAATTTAGGATCAATGGTTAAGGGTCAACGATCAGCTTTGACCCCTAAAATTTAAGGTTAACAGTCAACATTGACTTATCGACTTTAGGGATGACCTACTATCACCGATTTTGCCCAACGACTTTTATGAATCTCAACAAAATTCAAAACATCAAATCGACACAAACAACAATGTCAGATGCTGTTGACAACAAATCTAACATTAGCCATCAAAGATAGGCTCAACAATCTCCCCCTTTGGATTTATTGGCAAAACATTAAATCCAACAATGCACATATAACAACTTTTGACATTCACAAACATTCATAGCTCTCCCTAAAACATGCATCTTCCTTAACTAGGAACAATCTTTAACTCCCCCTTTTTTTTGCTTCTCCTCCTTGACATTTTCTCCTCCTTTATTCATTAAGCTACTCCCCGTTTTAATCAATTTATACTCTTTTTGGATTTATGCCAAATATCTCCCCTTTTGACAACAAATCCAAAGAATAATAGAAGAGGGAAGGGGAGAGGGGTTAGAGGATACCTTAGCCTCTAAGGGGTGGCTAAACACATAAATTCAGCCCCGTTTATCCAAGATGTTCCAATCTTCTATGCCATAACAAATTCTCATCTTTAGTGCTTATGTAGCATGTGTTGTTGCTTCTAGAAACTTGGTATAAGTTTCCATTTGTTCTTTCTTCCTTAGTAAGAATAGCACCATCACTTGATCTTTTCACTATGTAGCCACTCTTATTGAAAGTAACTTTATGTCCATCATCACAAAGTTGGCTAACATTGATAAGATTGTGTTTTAGCCCTTCAACATAAAGCACTTTCTTTGATTTTAACTTTTCTGCTCCAATTTCAATAGCACCAATACCTTTAATCTTTAAGGTACCATCTTTGCCAAATTTGACTGATCCTCCATCATATTTTACAAACTCCTTGAATATCTTCGATTCTTCTGTTATGTGTGAAGAGTAGCCACTGTCTAGGATCCATAGCTTTTCTTTCTTGGAAGCTTTTAAAGCTACTTCCATAACCATAGTCGTTTCTCTTTCTCTTCTTCTTCTTTAGCTAAATGTGGAAGCATGTATAGGTGTTCTCCTTTGCACTCTTTGATCGGGCAACAATGTCAAGCAATCCTCAACAGTGTGTCTAACCTTTTCACATCTTCCATAGATTGCTCCCAGCAAATTAAATCTATTTTTTTAGTGGAATATGGCTTCTTTTCACCTGAGACTGTCTCTTTTCTTGAGAGAGTCTTCCTTTAGACTCTTGCCTCACATTCCTTTTCATTATAGGCCCATTGCTCCAACACATATTAGCCTTGTGCCATACTTACCATAGCTCCAACAAAATCCTTCAAATCTGGATTTTCTTCTTTCACCAAGTTTATGCCTCCCATCTTTAGTAATTATTGTGGCAACCTCCTTTTCATCTTTGACAACCTGTCTCTTTTAAATGGGAGTGTTGTTCTCACAGCCTTGTATGAGTTGTAATTGTTGTCAATTAGATTTAAATGTGCAATTAATTTGACATGGAGGGGCAAGAGAGTAATTTGAAGCTACACTGAAGGGCAAGAAAGTAAAACCTTAACTTTGCAAGAGAAAACAAAAGAAACCCTACATGGCAAAATCAGAGAGGCTGTTGGAAGAAAAGGAGAAAATCCGAGACGGCCAAAAGTGTGATGACAGACCACCGACACACCAGTAGTCGACGAGGAGATGACACGACAAGGAGAAAACCGTGTGACGGCAAGAGAGAGAAACCCATGAGGAACGACACACCACCGGCAAAAAAGGGTGAAAATCCATGACGGCCAAAGTCAGAGACGGGGCTGAACGGTAGAACAAGGGCTGGACGGCAGAACGAAGAGCAAACGGAAAAAAAAAGGGGTGGACGAGAAAAAACAAAAACCACCAGTAGAGAGAAAGAAAACTTGATTCGGCCAACCAAGTAAGTACGGAAAAACAGAACACCGGCAGAAAAGAGAAAAACCCGATACAGCTAAAAGGGGTGGACGGCAAAGAAGTGAACAGCCAAAATTGAAGTGGACGACAAAGAGGTGAATGGCCAAAGGAGAGTGGACGACATAGGAAAAGAGTGAAGGGCTGAACAGTGAGAGAGATCCGGCTAGACAGTGTGAGACTAAAACGTGCAATGGCGTGACTGATTAGAAGCGTGGGGCAGGCCGTGAGACGTCAAACGACAGACCAGAAGCGTGAGCGCAAGCCGTGAAGACGTGAGACGGTGAAAGCAGGAGTTGTGTGAAACAACCTAGAGAAGAAATTCGGTGAAGCATTGAAAGAACTCAACATATTTCCATATTTCTTCAAGAGAGGTTAGAGAGTGTTGTGGTGGACTTCTACGTGGCAGTGAAGCAGCCTATTCAATTCAACAAAGGCAAGATAAGTTAGAAGAAAGGTAGACACAGTAAGTGACACTCTTTGTATTGTACTTGCTTCGTATTTGCAATAGTGAAAGGAACAGAGGATTAAGACATCCATAGTAACTACATTATGAACATCGGGAGTACCACACTGGTATTCTCAAGTATAGTGGATTGTCTCGGTAGAGGAAGAGCCCCTACCACCGTGGACGTACGTCACATTGACGGAACCACATAAATCTCTTATGTCCTTACTTTGATTTACATTCTGTGTTTTGAATTGAGTTGTGAACGCAGCTAAAGTATCATTGAACCCATAACCTAAAGAAGACCTAATCAAGAATATCTGATCTGTCTAATAAGCAAGGTGTCTGAAAGGTGACTTTGGGGACTATTGTGATTAGTAGGTAACAATAGATCTACCATAGTCGAATATGAGAAAGAGTTCGCTTTTAAGAAGAGGTTGAAGTTGTTCACATACCTGCGTATTGACGAGAGCTAGAGTATTAAATAAGTAGAATGCTTTGGCTTAAATTATCAAAGTGTGTTTTTAAGGGGTGTGATACTGATTCACCCCCCCTCTTAGTATCATAGACTAGTAGTTTCTAAGGTGAAGTCGAAAACTTCAGGGAGTCTTCACCACATCTTTCCTAACCAATTTTAGCTTGGGTTGGTTTCTCATTTCCATAACTTCATTGTGCTTGCTTTTAGGCACAAACATAATTTTCTTCTTCTCTCTTACCTTCTCATTTGGCTTTTCGATATAGCCAAGGCCTTTTTTTCCCCACAGAATGAGGTCTTTGTTTGCTTAGATGCTCATCCATATTTTTGGTAATATTTTCCTTGATAGCATTGTTAAAGACAACTCTTCTCTCAATTCGATGGCCTGTATAAAGCTTTCTTCATGCTTCCTTAATTCGAACTCAGTCTTGTGGAGCTTGGCTTGCAAAATCAGCACCTCTTGCTCTTGTGCAATCACCTTAGCACCAAAATCTTTGTGTATCTTGCCTTACCCTACCTTAAGTAAGATCAGCTCCTTAATTCTCTTTAAGTACTCCTTCTCTTTTCTATCAAACTACTTTCCTTTTACTTGGAAATTAGATTTATCAACAGCCGAATTTTCATACAGCTTCATGAGATGCTTTACCTCTTTTTCCATCTTGCTGTTTTTGTGCAAACAAGCTCTCAATTTATTCTCAAGTTGCTTAACCAATCCATCCTCTCCCTCTTCTGTTGATTCCTCATCATTTGAAGATTTTAGAACATCATTTACTTTAGCAACCATCACATTCCTTGTAGTATCATCATCAGAATCATCATCAACTTTTTCTTCAAAATCTTCATCTAGCTTGCTTAAATAATTTCTTCTTTTGAATCTGAAGAATTGCTTTTTTCCTTTTGGCACTTGAATTTCTAGCTTTAAATAGCTAGATTTCTTTATGAGTCTATGGGACTGGCTCATCATCATCATCACTATTTGCTTCTCTTCTCTTTGGGCAGTCCACGGCAAAGTGCCCTATGTCTCCACAACTAAAGCACTTTAAGGGTAATTTTCCCTTGTTCTTCCCTCTTCCTTTCCTTATATTGTTGGTGATGTATGCTATGACTTCATCCAGTTCAGTATCACCATCTTCTTCTTCAGAGCTACTATTAGATTCTTCTTCTTGGTCTTTAATCTTTAAGTTCTTCATTGCCTTAAAGGCTAGCTCCTTCTCTGCCTTAGACTTCTTTTCTTTCTTTCTTGGGGCTATTCTTATTTCATAAGCCACCAATATGCTATGCAAATCATCTAAAGGCAACTTATCCAGGTCTCTATCTTCTATAGAGGAAACTTTGGCATTATAAGCTTTCGATACGGTTCTAAGTATCTTTCTTACCACAGTAGCATCATTGATCTCCTCTCCATAGCCTCTAATGGAGCACACAATTTCATTGACTCTTATGAAGAAGGCATCCACAGATTCATCATTCTGCATCTTTATGTCTTCAAATCTGCTCCTCTAGATTTGGAACTTGGCTTCTTTCACAACCTTGTCTTCTTTATAAATGTTCTTCAGTTTGTCCCAAATTTGTTTCGCTATGTTGCACCTTATCACTTTGGTGAATTCTTTGTCTGATAAGGAGGCATACAAGGCATTTCTCACTTTTCCATCACACTCTAAATTCTTCTTATCAGTAGGCGTCATAGCAATACCTTCAGTGATAGGGATGAAGCCATTAATAGCAGACTCAAACACATCAAGACCAAATGACATTAGATATGAAAGCATTCTATTCTTCCATAACTGATAATTCTGTCCATCAAATGTAGAAATGCCTTTGTTGTTTACACTGTTCAAGCTATCCATGATATCAACTAACAGTAAATATAAAGATTCACAGTAGCAATAAACAATTTTATATCAAAGTAGACATAATGGATCAACAGAGGAAACCATCTCTGATACCATTTGATGAGGACCTTTTTAGGTCTCACACTGAGAGAGGGAGGGGGTGAATCAGTGTAAGATGCTCACTTTTTACAAATCTTTTTGGATTAACCTTTATGATTTGTTAAAGTCAATGATCCAATGTTTTATCTTTCTTCTTTATGTGAGAGCGGCCATATAGATATCAATCAAACACAAGCACTAGAGAACACACATAGATTTTTTATGTAGTTCATCCATAATGTGTGAGCTACATCCACGGTGTGATAGGATCACTCCTAAATCACACAATCCACTCTTATTATCAAAGGATACAGTTATGGCATGGAAAGATCACTTCTTAACCACTTATTGAAGGATTACTTCTTAACCACTTACAATGATTTCTGATCACTAGATGAGATGATCTCCTGATCACTTAACAGACTGATCTTATGATCACTCCAAGGGTATCTCACCCTTTTTTCAACAAGTTTATCAAAAGGTTTGTGACTAACACTTTCTTGAGGAAGATCACTTAATGTGCATAGGCTGCTAGTGCAGAATGTAGATTGTCTCCTTCCTCATTGCTGGTCTCTTCTCTACAGGTTAGCTTCGCTGGAGCTTCTTTCCCCCAACTAGTTCTCTTCATTGTTGATTATCTCTGCTGTAGGTTTTCTCCTCTTGCTGCCAATGTTGCCTCACTTACTACCTCGGCAGGATATCTCCATTATTGCCAATGCTCCCCTGCTGACTTGGTAGGTTTTCTCCTCCTATTGCTGGTGCTGCCTCCTTCAGCCTTAATAGCTTCTCTTCCTTTGTTGCCTCACCTACTGCCTGGGCAAGTTTCTTTCTCTATTACCTCACCTATTGCCTTGGCAGGTTTTCTCACCTACTGCTTTGGCAGGTTTCCTCACTTGCTGCCCTGGTAGGTTTCTTCCCCTGCTATCAATGCACATTTTCTCCTCTGCTGTTGTAAGTTGCTAGTTATGCCAGCACTTGTTGCCTTTGCTGGTTGTGCTTGCACTTCTTGTAATCTGCTGGATGTGCTGCTGCAAGTTTGTTGCAAGTTGGTACTACAATTGCTAGTATTGCTTGTTGGACTTGTTACTTGGGCTATAACTGTTGGTATTGCTTGTTGGACTTGTTGTTGGTATTGTAATTGCTGGTATTGCCTGATGTAGGTTGTTGGATGTGCTGCTGGTGTTGTAAGATGTGCTGCTAATATTGTGGGATGTGCTACTAGTATAACTCCTTGCCCTTGTTGCAATAAGTTCCTTTTTTTTACTGCAATTGCAATTTTCTTTAGGTAACTACTACAACTCCCTTTCCCTTTGGTTTGGCTAATTGCTGCCTTCTTCTTTCTTTAGTGTGGCTACTGCACACCTTTTCTTTTGGTTTGGTGTGGTTGTTGCATGTTTTTCTCTCCTTGGTGTGATTGCTACACGTCTTTCTCTCCTTGATGCGGCTGTTGTATGTCTTTCTCTCCTTGGTGTGGCTACTTTTAGGTTTGTCATTCTCTTTTAAAATTCTGCAACACACACACTTGTCTTGTAAGGTGCATAGAGTTATTTATAGAGCCTTGAGATTAGGGTTGCACACTCATTAACAGCTAGCATTGATTCCCAAAGGTTGCCTTATAATCAACAACCATATTTGATTCCTAAATTTAGGATTAATTGTCAACATTAACTTTCTAAAATTTAGGATTAATGGTCAAGGGTCAACGGTCAACTTTGACTCCCTAAAATTTAAGATCAATGGTCAACATTAACTCATTGACAGGTTGACTTGCCATTACTGGTTTTGCCCAACAACTTCTGTGCATTTCAATGACATTCAAAACATCAAATCAATATAAACAATATTGTCAGATGCTGTTGACAACAAATTCAACATTAGCCATCAAAGATAGGCTCAGCATTTTCCAAGACTTGAAAAGGTTCATCTCTTTGAGAGTACAATTTGGACTTTCTTTGTGGGGTAAATTGTTCCTTCCTTATATGCACCCACACCTAATTACCAAGTTCAAGGACAACCTTCACATGCCCGTTATTAACTTGCTTAGCATATTGCTTATTCTCCCTTTTAATGTTAGCCCGAACCTTGGCATGTAAATCCTTCACAAATTCTGCCTTTTTTTTACCATCAATGTTAGCACGCTCTTTAGTAGGCAAAGATAAAATTTTTAAAGGAGTTAAAGGATTAAAACTATAAGCAACATCAAAAGGTGACAAGGAAGTAGTAGAATGAACAGATTTGTTATAAGCAAACTCAATATGTGGCAAACACCGTTCCCATTGCGTCAAGTTCTTTTGAATGATAGCACATAACTAAGTAGTAAGTGTCTTATTAACTACTTCAGTTTGTCCATATGTTTAAGGATGTGTAACAGTAGAAAATAAGAGTTTAGTTCTCAATTTATTCCATAAAGTGCCAAAAATGACTTAAGAACTTAACATCCCTATTGCTAAAAATAGTTCTTGGCAATCTATGCAAATACACCATTTTCTTAAAGAATAACTCAACAATATGTGTTGCACCATTGGTTTTAAAACATGTAACAAAATGAGCTATTTTGCTAAACCTATCAACAACGACAAATATGTTGTCCTTACCACTTTGAGACCTTGGTAATCCTAAAGCAAAGTCCTTGGAAATATTAGTCCCAGGTTGGTTAGGCATAGGTAAAGGTGTATACAAGCCATACGATTTAACTCTAACCTATGCTTACCTATATGTAACACATTTATCATAAATGGAATGCATATCATGCTTCATATTAGGCCAATAAAAATGTTCATGTAATATATCTAGAGTCTTTTGCACACCAAAGTATCCTATCAAACCACCCTCTTGAGTTTCCCTAACAAGCAACTCACAAATAGAACAAATAGGCATATTAATTTATACTTCTTAAACATAAACCCTTCAAGCCTATAAAAGTCACCAAATGCACACTTATCACATGCATTCCATACTTGGCCAAAATCAGAATCATTCACATACAAGTCTTTAAGCAATTCAAAACCAAGTAAGTTAGTTTACAAAGAAGTAAGTAATGTGTACCTCCTCAACAATGCATTAGCAATAACGTTTTCCTTTCTATGTTTGTACTTAATCACATAAGGAAATGTTTCTTTGAACTCCAACCATTTAGCATGTCTTTTATTAAGCTTATTGATAAGGAGCTTCTTGGGTCTCACACTAAGAGGGGGAGGGGGTGAATCAATGTGAGATGCTTACTTTTTACAAATCTATCTAGATTAAACATCTATGACCTATTAAAGTTGATGATCCAATTTATCTTACTCCTTTATATGAGAATGATCGTATAAATATCAAGCTAGCATAAGCACCCGAGAACACATGGAATTTTTACGTGGTTCACCTATAATGTGTGAGATATATCTATGATGTGATAAGATCACTCCTAAATCACACGATCAATTCTTGTTATCAAGGGATACAATTGATGTTGTGGAAGGATCACTCCTTAACCATTTACAATGATCTCCCGATCACTTCAACGGCTTCCCACCCTTTTTCAAAAAGGTATAGAAAAAGTTTATGACAAAAACTTCCCTAAGAAAGATCTCTCTATATGCATAGTCTGCTGTTGCAGAAAATTGATCTTCTCCTTCCTCACTGCCAGTCTCTGCTTAAACTTTGTCGGTCTCTCCTTCTTCACTACTGGTTTCACAGCTTTCTCTTTGTCGTGCTCCCTGCTTTCTCTCTACCATGTTTCACAACTTTGTCTTTATCTTTGCCGGTCTCAATGCTTTACTGGTTCTGAACTCTTAACCACATATATTGTCTGCCAGTTTTGAACTCTCATGCTCTACCAGTCTCAACTCTCTGCCTCTATCGGGTTTCTCTCCTGCCTCTACAAGGTTTTTTTTCTACCTCTGTTGGTTATAGCTCTCTGCCTTTGTCGGTCACAGCTTTTTGCAGGTCTCTACTTGTTGTGCTTTTCTCTGCAGTTTTCTCTACTTGCCTTTGCCAATCACAGCTCTTTGCCTATTTTTACAACTTTTTTTTGCCTATTTCTGTAGCTTTTTCTGCTTGTTTCTACAGTTTTTTTTGCCTATTTTTGTAACTCTCTCTGCTTGTTTCTGTAGCTCTTTCTGCTTGTTTTTGTAACTCTCTTTACTTATTTTTGCAGCTTTTTCTTTGCAACTCTCTTTGCTTATTGTTACAGCTCTTTCTGCCTATTTTTGTAGCTCTTTCTGCCTGTTTCTATAGCTCTCTCTAACAGTTGCTCTACAAATTCTCTACTTTGTAGGTTCTGCTCTACTTTACTAGTTCTTTCCTCTGTAAGTTCTCTCCATTGCAAGTTTTCTCCTTGACAGGCTCTCTCATTTGCAGGTTTTTACCCTTTTTCTACCTTTTTTGTCACTGCTGTTTTTTCTTTTCTGCTGCTAAAGGCTTTTTCCTTTCTACTACTGAAGGCTCTTTCTTTTCTGCTATTGGAGGCTTTTTCTTTGCCACTACTAGAGGCCTTTTCTTTTCTATTACCGGCTCCTTCTTCCTTTTTTATTGCTGACTCCTTCTTCCTTTTCTACTGCTACCTCCTTCTACCATGCACTCTCTTTATCTCTTCTCTTGCTAGATTTCTCTGTTGTTCTCTCTATTAGTTTTTTTTTGCTGTAGTTCTTTGTATCATTTTCTGCTGCTACAATTCTCTGTAGCATTCTCTACTATTGCACTCTTTTTATTCACCTATTGTTGCTTTCTTTTTTCTTTCTCCTGCTAAATGCTTGTTTTTCTATAGTTGCACACTCTTGGTCATTTTTCTCTAGCTATTATTCTCTCTGTCTTTCATGTTCTCTACACTTTTTATGTCTATCTCTATTATGCTTTAGCTCTCTTTTAACAATTGCATGGGTATTTATAAGCCTTGAGTTTAGGATTACCCTACAATCAATGGTCAACATTGACTCCTTGAATTTAGGGTCAACAATCAGTATTGACTTGTAGTGCCACTACTAAACGCAATCTTAGAGGCAATAATGGCACATGTCTTGTTAAAGAAATTTCATCTATACCAAATGGAGGGCAATCTTATAGATAGCTTATTGTTCCCACAGCTTTGTACAGGTTGTAATTGTTGTCAACTAGGTTTTAAGTGTGCAAGAAAGTAAAGCCACATGGAAGGGCAAGAAGGTAAAAGCCACATGGAGGGGCAAGAAAGTAAAGCCACATGGAAGGGCAAGAAAGTCAATTTGCTGCATAAGGGCAAAAATGTAAATTTTCCACGTAAGCCCTATTAGGATTTTATGGAAGAGAGTATATAATGACCTTGGAAGACAAAACTAGGGTAAGGCCAACACAATTGAATACATGATAAAAACACAAAAAGTGTGTGGACAGCCAAATAGAGAAAACAGAAAAACACAACATACGGCCAAAGCACACCAATGGCAGAATAAGGGACGACAAAATAAAAAAGAAGTAGCCATCGAGTGAACAATAGCTGCACAGTGAAGCCATCGGACGAAGAAAGAGAAAAGAAGCCGTCGACGGGAAGAGAGAGAAAATGAAGTAGCTGTCGGACGAAGGAGAGAAAAAAAGGGAGAAGAGGAGAGGTCGGCAAATTGAGCAAATCAGAGCGGACTGGTGGACGGAGAGAAGGAGAACACCGACGGCAAGAGAACGACAGAACATGGGTTTGACGCCAAAACAGAGCAGTTGTTGAAAAAGTCGTTGTCGGAAAAGAGGCAAGGTCGATAGAATCGAGAGAGAGAGACGGACGAAGAGTGAGACACCACTGGAAGAGCAGACAGTAGATTTGCGACGGCGTGAGACAAACGGGTCAACACGACTGGACGGTGAGAGAGAAACCACGACACGACAAGAGAGAGAAATGGGTCAATGGCAAGAGAGAGTGGACGATCGACGGAAAAACAGATAGAGATGGCCGAAAGTGGGTGGACGACAAAGACATATACGACCAAATCAGAGTGACGGAGAAGGAGAGGAAAAACCCAACAAGGCCAAAAACAGACCATCGGGGAAGGAGAGAAAACACGGCCAAAAATACTGTTGGCTGTAAAGAGAGGGAAAATCAGATTTGGGGGCTAAACAAAGAACAAAGGTCTGAGAGAGAGAAAAAGAGCTGGATGGCAGAACAAAGAGTGGATGGCATGAGACCAGAAATATGAGATAAGCCGTGAGACAATGAGACAGGTGAGACTGTGAGACGGTGAAAGCAGGAGTTGTGTGAAACAACGTAGAGAAGGAATTCGACAAAGCATTCAAAGAACTCAACGTATTTCCTAACTTTTTCAAGAGAGGTTAGAGAGCGTTGTGGTGAACTTTTAAGTGGCAGTGGAGCAGCCTTTCAATTCAATAGAGGAAAGACAAGCTAGAAGAAGGGTAGACACAGTAAGTGACACTCTTTGTATTGTACTTGCTTAGTAATTGCAATAGTGAAAGGAGCAGAGGATTAAGACATCCATTGTAACTGGAATTCTCAAGTATAGTAGATAGTCTCGGTAAGGGAGAGTCCCTACCACCGTGGATATACGTCAACCCATAACCACGTGGTTGATGGAACCACGTAAATCTCGTGTGTTCTTAATTTGCTTTACGTTCTGTGTTTTGAATTGAGTTGTGAACGTAGGTAAAGTATCAGCCAACCCATAACCTAACAAAGACCTAAACAAGAACATCCGAATTGTCTATTAGGCAAGGTGTCTGAAAGGTGATTTTGGGGACTATTGTGATTAATAGGTAGCAATAGATCTACCTTAATCAAGTCTGAGCAAGAGTTCACTTTTAAGAAGAGGTTGAAGTTGTTCACTTACCTACGAATTGCAAATTGTGGTGATACTGATTCACCCCCCTCTCAGTATCATAAACTAGTAGATCCTAGGGATAAGTCAAGAACTTCAATTGGTATTAGAGCACAGGTTCACCAGTTTGAAGCTTAACAGCTTGGTGTACTAGTTTGAAGGGATCTAGAAGTTTGACTTGTTCAGCATATTGAGAAATAGAAGCCGGTACTAGCACTAGCACCACTTACAACAAGAAGGTTCCAATCTTCAATGGAACCAACTACCATATGTGGAGAGCAAGAATGCAAGTGGTATTTGCAACCATGGGCATGAATGTGGTGAAACACGTACAGGAGGGTTTTGTGGCTCCAGGGGAAGGTAAAGACCCAACCCCAAAGGAATTAAGGTAGTTTGAGATAAATGGAAAGGCCTCAAATGTCATCATTTCAACGTTGACAGATGTTGAGTATGCTAAAGTTATAGACTGCAAATCTGCCAAGGAGATACGGGACAGATTGCAAAAGTCTATGAAGGTGATTGCAAAATGAAGGAGGCTAAGCTTCAAGTGTTCAAGGAAAGATATGAATCTCTTAGAATGCATAAGAATGAGACAATTCAAGAGTTCTTCACCTGGGTTATTGATGCTGTAAACGACCTTAGAAGTTATGGGAAGAACAAGAAGGACTCATTGATTGTGAAGAAAATTCTGAGAATTCTACTTGAGAGGTTTGCCTCAAAGGTAGCAGCAGAGGAGAGTAGAGATCTCAATTCTATGTCTCTGCATGATCTCCAATGCAATCTCATTGCATATGAGATGATGATAAAGTCGACTGAAAGCTCTGCAACAACAAAGGTATCAAAAGAGGTAGCTTTCAAAGCTATGAAGCACTTGAAGATAAAAGAAGAGGAAGAATCATCCAATGAGGATGATGATGATGAGGAGGAAGAAAGTGAAGGTGAAGTGTTGGCATACTTCATAAGGAAGTTCAAAAAGGGGTCTAAGAATGGAAAGGGACAGTTGTCCTTGAGATGTTATCGGTGTGGGCAGATTGGACACTTTGTTTATCAGTACAAAGTGAAACTTGATGATGAAGATGAGGATGATAGTGATGATCCGAATTCAAGATGGAAAAGATCATCATTCAAATCAAAGAAGTCCAGTAAGAAGATTGCCAACCCATAGAGGAAGAAAAGAGGCTCATTCAAGACCTATGTGAGTCAAATAAAAGAAGCTAATGAGGAGAAAGATAAAGAATCATTAGATGAGCAGGCCCTTATGGCATCAGCTCAAGGTGGTAGTTCAACCTCTGAAGAGGAAGAGGAGATTGATGAAGAAGAACTAGATCTTGAAGCTGAGTTGGAAGCAGCTTCAAAGGAGATAATCAAAAAGGGTAGAACCATAAAAAAGTTGGAGGCTCACATAAAACAAGTTGAAGCAAAGTCTGAGGAAGCTGAAAGTCAAAAGGATGAAATAAGGGCTAAACATATTAACTTGAAGAGAAGATTTGAATAACATATTAAAATATGTGAAGACCTTACTATAGAGCTTGGCTCAAGGACTTCAACAATTGAAGAAATATAGATAGAGTTGTTGAGACTTTAGCAACAACTCAAAAAGAGTGAGGAGAACTTGCAGAAGTTTAAAGTGGTAGGAGAAACAAGCTCTATAAGAGAAAAGAAGAATGAGACTTTGCCACAGAAGTTGAAAGAGAAGGCTGTAACTCAGGAAAAGATAACTGAAGAAGAGAAGACAGTTATCAAACCAAAGCCAGGGCCGAAAAGTATGTATGTGGTTAAAAAGCAGTAGCCCATAGCTGCTATGTCTCAGAAAGAAAAAAAAGTCAGCCAGCCAAAGGCAATGGCTGAACAGAAGAAGGAGAAAAAGGTGGCTGAAATGAAAGCCACACAAGCAAAGAAGCCAGTAACCTTGCCTACACAGGTAATGAACAAAAGAAAACAAGATGGGATTAGACCCAAGAAAAGGCAGTTTCAAGGTCACTGTCTTTATTGTGGAGTTTAGGGTCATAAGGTGAGTAATTGCTGGTGGAGAAGGCCAATATATGTATCCAACTTAAGAAGATACGACGCTGCATACAGGGGGAGACAACACAAAACTCAGAGGAGAATACCTGTCGTGAGTTCTTGCATATACTATAAAAGGCAAGGACACACTGATGAGGATTGTTGGTGGAACCCCAAACCAGTAGTTTCAAAGAACAAGTTTGCTGTATTGGCAGACTTGGAGCAGTGTGAAAGGTGCGAGCAGGATGGCCATAATGCCAAGAGATGCATGACACTTCTCCCTGAGTAAGAAAAGGCACTCAATGGCACAGTGAAAACAAGCGATGTAGTCAAAGCTGAGAAAAAGGAGAAAGCTATCTTCCAGCCAGTTCAAAAGAAGGAATATAGAGCAAAAAGGGAGGTAGCTAATATAGCTAAAATTGCACTAAAGGCTAATTGCAAGAATAAGCAATGGATCCTTGATAGTGGATGCACTTCACACATGACAGGAGATAAGAGTAAATTATCAAAGCTAAACAAGTCAAGAGAAGGTAGAGTCAAGTTTGGCAATGATGATTCACTCAACATCAGTGGTCAAGGGTCAATGAATATTGGAAAAGGAAAGCTGAAAGATGTTCTACACATTGAAGGACTCAGATATAATCTAGCATCGGTCAGCCAACTATGCAACAAAGACCACAAAGTAATATTGACAAAAACAGGTTGCCAGGTAAAAAGTAAAGAAGGCAATACTGTTGCAGCCAGGAAGAGAACAGCTGGAAATTTGTATATGATTGATGAAGAAAGAGATCCTCTTGCAACTAAGACTGTGCAAGAAAGAAAGCCAAAGAAAACGTGGACCAGTGCTCATCAAGAAAATCAGATCATAGGTGACCCATCAGTAGGAGTTACAACAAGAAGAAGAATTGTGGGAGCTACTACTTTACTCTCACAAGTTGAACCTAAATCTGTTGAAGAGGCTACACAAGATCTAACTAAATCTCTGTCCACATAGCTGTTTGAAAAGCACAGAATGAGTTTGTCTATGCGAATGCCTCCTCAAGTTTGAAAATCAGGTGAATCCTCCATTTCTACTTTATGAGTTTTTCAGATTTGTAATTGGTTGGAAAAGAGGGAGAGAAGCAACAGTGCAGAGGGAGCTGTTAAGAACGGGGGAGTGCATATTTAGAGGGAGTTGAAAGTACTGTATAGTGGCTTTTGTTATAAGTGTTGTCAACAATTACAAAGGGGGAGATTGTTGTTCCCACAACCTTGTATGGGTTGTAATTGTTGTCAACTAGGTTTAAGTGTGCAAGAAAGTAAAGCCACATGGAAGGACAAGAAAGTAAAAGTAAAGCCACATAGAGGGCCAAGAAAGTAAATCTGCCGCATAAGGGTAACAACGTAAATTCGCCACGTAAGCCATATTAGGGTTTCATGGAAGAGATATATAAAGGTCCTGGAAGACAAAGAAGAGGGTGTCGGCAATATTGAGCATTCAGCAAAACCTGGACAATCAACCAACCAAAGAGAACACCAAACCCTACACAGAAGAACACCACCTGCAAAAGAAAAGAGTTGTCGTCAAGTGAACAGTAACACCGTCGCCGGAAGAAGAAGAGAAAATGGAAATTGACCAAAAAGAAGGAGACGCCGAAAGTAGGGGCTAAACAAAGAACAGTAAACAAAGGACGGCCAAATCGGAGCCATCGTCGGGGGGAAAGAGAGAAACCCGTGAGGAACAGCACACCACCGGCACACCAGTGATCTGTGAGGAGACAACACGGTAGAGAGAGAAATAGACAGTCGGAAAAACAGAGAAACGGGTCGACGGGAGAGACAACCGGTTACGGCTAGACGGGGCTGGATGGTAGGACGAAGAAAAGCAGACCGGCGGAAGAAGAAACCAGATGGCCATAGAAGAGAGAGATACCAACGGCAACAAAGAACAACCGTCGAGAGAGAGAGAAAGAGGAGATGGCCGGAACAGAGGAGTCAATACAGCCAAAATCAGATCCAACTGGACGGTGAGATAGATCTAGCTGGACAATAAGAGAGATCTGGCTGAACGAAGAAAGAGAAACCACCAACAGAATTGAAGACAGACGAAAAGACAGAAATCCAGTGAAGAGAGAGAGAAATCCGGTGGGAAGAGAGAGAAATTCGGCGGTAAGAGAGAGAAATTCGGCTAGACAGCAAGAGAGAGAGAAACGGATAGGCGAGCCATGAGACAGTGAGATTGTGAGATAAGGAGACAGGTGAGACCGTAAGATGGTGAAAGCAAGAATTGTGTGATACAATGTAGAGAAGAAATTCAGCGAAGCATTGAACTCAACATATTTCTAGACTTCTTCAAGAGATGTTAGAGAGCGTTGCGGTGAACTTCTAAGCAGCAGTGGAGCAACCTTTCAATTCAATAGAGGCAAGACAAGCTAGAAGAAGGGTAGACACAGTAAGTGACACTCTTTGTATTGTACGTGCTTAGTAATTGCAATATTGAAAGGAGTCGAGAATTAAAAACATCCATTGTAACCTGTATTCACAAGTATAGTGGATAGTCTCGGTAAGGGAGAGTCCCTACCACCGTGGATGTACATGACATTGACAGAACAACGTAAATCTCGTGTGTCCTTAATTTGCTTTATGTTCTATGCTTTGAATTGAGTTGTGAACATAGCTAAAGTATCAGCCAACCCATAACCTAACGAAGACCTAAACAAGAACATCCGTATTGTCTATTAGGCAAGGTGTCTGAAAGGTAACTTTGAGGACTATTGTGATTAGTAGGTAGCAATAGATCTACTTTAGTCGAGTCTGTGAAAGAGTTTGCTTTTAAGAAGAGATTGAAGTTGTTCACTTACCTGCGAATTGCGAATTGTGGTGATACTGATTCACCCCCCTCTCAGTATCAGAAACTAGTAGATCCTAGGGAGAAGTTGGGAACTTCAAAAACAATATTCTTTTTAGCAAGTTCATTTAAAGGTGTAACAATGGAACTAAAATCCTTAACAAACCTTTGATAAAAACTTGCTAAACCATGAAAACATCTTACCTTATTCCCATTCTTAAGCGTAGTGATATAGACTCTGATTATATGTAAACAAAACCCAACACCAATGTTGGTATAGGATCATTTTAACATAGTTTAAAGGATTGGAGTTTTGACCCAACGATTATAAAACAACCAAGAACCATAACAATAAGATTCAGACATTACTCCTAACAATGATAACGTTGAAGAAGATAAGTATATGGAACTAACACACTTAAGTATGGAAGTTCAAAATTAGTTCTCAAAGAATTAGAGAAAATAGCTCATACACTCATAAACAGTGTTTTGCCTCCTTCAGCCATGCTTTTTTTCTTTTTATTTGCTAACCCCTAAAAATCCTAACTATTAAGATGGACTTATTAATGAAATTCATCCAACCCACTATATAATAATAAAAATCTATGAAAATAACCCATTTAGATACTAAAATTTGTTCAACCCACTACATAATAATAAAAGCCATGAAAATGACCCATTTAAATGCCTAAACATGGGCTATCAGCTCTAACTTCCTTCCCAAGGCCATGGTTTTCATATTCCTCTATAAATGACACATTTGAAAGCCTTGGTGAAGCCTTCATCATCCTTAATTCATGCTTAGCAATTTCTTATAAGTAAATGTTGCACAACAAGTTGTTGAGTGCTTCCTTTATTTTCTTTGACTTTGCCCTTATCATTGGTGGTCCAAGGTTTTGCAAAGCATCAACTCCTTTGTTGATTTAAGCTAGTACAGTATGGCTTCCATCATTCCTGCTCTCCTTAAAATGATTTGTCCTCAAATTAACATCTACATCATTAAAGACAAAAGGAGAAAGGTTAGAAACATTAAATGTTGCATTCACATTATACTCACTTGGCAAGTCAAGTTTATATGTATTATCATTGACTCTTGCCACCACTTGAAAAGGACCATCACTATTTGGTTACAATTTTGATTTTCTTTGCATAGGAAATATGTCCTTCTGTAAGTGTACTGAACCCAATCACTAGGTTCAAAAGTGATATGCCTACGACCTTTGTTGGCATGTGTTTCATATTGTTTGGTTTTTCTCTCAATGTTAAGCCTAGCTTTCTCATAAAGTTGCCTAACCACTTCAACCTTCCTTTTCCCATTTAAATTAACCTTATCCTATGTTATTCCCATAACCTTGTATGGGTTGTAATTGTTGTCAACTAAATTTAAGTGTGCAAGAAAGTAAAGCCACATGGAAGGACAAGAAGGTAAAAGCCACATGGAGGGGCAAGAATGTAAAGGCCACATGGAAGGCCAAGACAGTAAATTTGCCGCAAGTAAGCCCTACTAGGGTTTCATGGAGGAGTATATAAAGGCCATTGGAAGACAACAAATAAAAAAAAGTCGGCAATTAAGCAAAACGGACAGCAAACGTAGACAACCAGCCGACCAAAGAGAGAAAATGTGAGGAAGGAGACGACCAAACAAAAAAGACATCCAAAGCAAACCACTCGGCAAACACAAGGGAGCAAACAGCAAACCACCACCTGCAAAGGAGAAGACACGGCTGGACAGCAACCAAAGGTGAACGGCAAATTACAAATCAGAAGGTGCTGGGGGGCAAAACACAAATGGTGACCGGCCAAAGAGAGAAAACAAGGGAGGAACGGCTGGACAGCAAGAGTTGGATGACAAAACACAAAGGGACAGCCAAAGGGAGACAACCGGCCAACCAAAGGTGAACGTCCAAACCAATCTACACGGCCAAAGGTGAATGTCCAAACCAACCTACATGGCCAAACAAGGTAAACGTCTAAACCAATTTACATGGCCAAACATAACCAACGGCAAAGGGGTGGATGGCCAAGCAAGGATGCACGGCAAGGGAGAACACACGGCAAAGAGGTGTGACAGCTGGAGAAAAACCGTGTGACTCACGTAAGAGAGAAGACAACATACCATCCGTAAGGGAAGAGAGGAGAAACCGTGAAAGAGGAGACCACAGGGAGAGCAAACCAAGCTGTCTAGAGGTGTAAAACAGACAAGTGCAAACCAGAAATGGTGGTAAGGTGTGTGACCAGCAAGGCGTGGAAACCAGAAATGTACGTGAGACGTGAAATGCCAAATCAGAAGCATGCATGAGGTGTGTGACCAGCAAAAGGTGCAAACCATAAACGTGTGTGAGACGTGAAATGCCAAATCAGAAGCGTGCATGAGGTGTGTGACCAGCAAAGGGTGCAAACCAGAAATGTGCGTGAGACGTGTAACGCCAAACCAAAAACGTGAGGCAAGCCGTGAGACATGGAATGGCAAACCAGAAACGTGAGGCGAGCCGTGAGACAAGGAGACGGGTGAGACTATGAGACAGTGAAAGCAGGAGTTGTGTGAGACAACCTAGAGAAGGAATTCGGCGAAGCATTGAAAGAACTCAATGTATTTCCAGATTTCTTCACGAGAGGTTAGAGAGCGTTGTGGTGAACTTCAAAGCGGCAGTGAAGCAACCTTTTCAATTCAACAGAGGCAAGACAAGGTAGAAGAAGGGTAGACACAGCAAATGACACTCTTTGTATTGTATTTGCTTAGTAATTGTAATAGTGAAAGGATTAGAGGATTAAGGCATCCATTGTAACTTGAATTCTCAAGTATAGTGCATAGTCTTGGTAAGGGAGAGTCCCTACCACCGTCGATGTACATCACGTTGACGGAACCACATAAATCTCGTGTGTCCTTAATTTTCTTTACGTTCTATGTTTTGAATTGATTTGTGAACGCAGCGAAAATATCAGCCAACCCATAACCTAAAAGAAGACCTAAACAAGAACATCCGAATTGTCTATTAGGCAAGGTGTCTGAAAGGTGACTTTGGGGACTATTGTGATTAGTAGGTAGCAATAGATCTACCTTAGTCGAATCTAAGAAAGAGTTCGCTATTAAGAAGAGGTTGAAGTTGTTCACATGTCTGCGAATTGTGGTGGTACTGATTCACCCCCCCTCTCAGTATCACAAACTAGTAGATTCTAGGGTGAAGTCGAGAACTTCATCCTGTATAGGCAATGGTACTAAATCCAAAAGAGATAATGGATTAAAACTACAAAAAAGTTCGAAAAGAAAATAACCCAGAGTACTATGAACAATACGATTATAAACAAACTCCATAAAAGTCAAACATTCTTCCCAACTTCTAGAGTTTTTACTAATAACAGCACACAACAATGTACCAAGAGTTTGATTTACTACCTTAGTTTTTCTATCTATTTATTGATGGCAAGTTTTAGAAAACAACAACTTTGTTCTAAGCTTACCTTATAATGTCTTCCAAAAGTGGCTCAAAAATTTTGCATCACAATTTGACACAATACTCTTTGGCACTTTATGTAGGCAAATAATCTCTCTCAAAAATAAGTCTGCAATGTGTGTGGCATTATTTGTTTTGGTGCAAGCAATGAAATGAACCATCTTTGAAAACTTGTCAACTACAACAAAAACACAATATTGACCCTTCTTAGACCTAGGTAATCCAAGAATAAAATCCATAGAAATGTTGGTTCACAAGGAATTTCTAAAGGCATATACCATGGGGCAAAACCTTAGACTTAGCTTGTCTATAGGTAATACACTTGGTATAGACTCTTTCAACATCACTTTTCATATGTAGCAAAAAAAAAAAAGCTCATTTAAAACATCGAAAGTCTTTTAAATGCCAAAGTGTCCCATTAAACCACCCCTATAAACTTCTCTCATAGGTAGTGCTCTCATAGACCCTTAAGGAATACAAAACTTATTTACTTTAAATAAATACCCCTCATGTTTATAGAACTTACCAAAAGCAGCTTTCACACATGCAATATACACATTACCAAAGTTAGCATCATTAGCATACAAATCAATAATGTGCTTACTGTGTCCTTACGTGACAATGTGTTAGCATCAACATTTTCCTTACTTAATTTGTATCGAATTACATAAGGAAAAGCTTTAATAATCTCAACCCATTTTGCATGTCTCCCATTCAACTTGCTTTGCCCTTTAAGTGTTTTAATGACTCATGATTAGTATGAATTACAAACTCCTTAGGCCAAAGGTAATGTTGTCATGTTTCTAAATTCGTAACAAGGACATATATTTCTTGATCATTAGTTAGATAATTCAATGTTGACCCACACAATTTCTCACTAAAGAATGCAATAGGTCATTTCTCTTGCATGAGAACTCCCCTAATCCCAAAGCTCGATGCATCACATTGAATTTCAAAGATCTTAAAAAATCAAGCAAAGTAAGAAGTGGTGCATTACACAACTTAGACTTAAGCAAATCAAAGGTATCTTATTGTTCCTTACCCCACTTGAAACCCATAGTCTTTTTAATTATCTCAATCAATAGTGCAACTATGGTACTAAAATCCTTGATGAACTTCCTATAAAAGTTAGCAAAACCATGGAAACTCCTCACATCACTCATGCTTTTATGTGTAGGCCATTCTTGAATAGTCTTAATCTTTTCTTTATCAACCTCTATGCTATGAGTGGATACAACATAACCCAAGAAATGGCATAATCCTTGCAAAAATCATATTTCTTCAAATTGACATGCAATTTCTCTTTTCTCAACACATCAAGCACACAATATAAATATTCAACATGCTATTCTAAATTCCGATTATATACTATTATGTCATCAAAATAAGCCACAACAAATTTTTCTAAGAAAGGTCTCAAAACATGATTCATTAGTCTCATAAAAGTGTTAGGTGCATTAGTGAAACCAAAGGGCATAACTAACCATTCATACAAACCATACTTAGTCTTGAATGTAGTTTTCGACTCATCACCTTTCCTCATTTGATTTAATGATACTTACTCTTGAGGACAATTTTAGAGAAGTAACAAGCACCATACAATTCATCAAGCAGATCATTAAGCTTAGATATAGGATGTCGATACTTAACTATTGTTTTGTTGATAGCTCTACAATCGACACACATCTTCTAAGATCCATCTTTCTTTGGTACAAGCAACACTGGCACTGTGTATGGGCTCATGCTCTCCTTTACATGTTCCTTCTTCATCAACTCATCAACTTGCCTTCGAAGCTCTTTTGTCTCCTTAGGATTACTTCTATACGATGGCTTGTTAGGAATGGGAGCTCCAAGAATAAGATCAATGTGATGTTTAATCCCTCTCCTTAGTGGTAAGCCATCTGGGATCTCCTCAAGGAATACATCATTATAATCTTGCAACAAAATTGAAATAATACTAGGCAAAGATGAATCAAGGTTAGTGTTAGAGAAATAAGAATCCTTGTAAAGGATCAAGATCATTTGTTGCCTAGCTTGGAAGGCAACCTTAACATCTGCTCCTTTTGTAAACACATTTACTTGTTTTCTCTTATCTTTACTCTTTTGAACTTGACCACTCTTGTACTTATCACTCTCAAGTGCTTTCATCTTGTTTTTCTCTCCTTCACTTTCTTTTCTCTCTACTCTCTCTTTCTTTTCATTCTTTCTCTTTTGCTTACTTTCATAATGTCTTACTTGGTCTTCATATACTTGTTTTGGAGTCGATGGAACAAGTGTGAATGGTTTTCCATCCATGGTGAAAGAATAACAATTCTTGTAACCATCATGCAAAACTCTTTTATTAAATTGCCAAGGATGACTTAATAATAAATGCCCTGTTTGCATAGGTACAACATCACAAAACACCTCATCTTTATATCTACCAATGGAAAATGGAACCACAACTTGTTTAATCACTTTTACCACTCCACTATTATTTAACCACTGCAAGTTATATGGTCTAGGATGTTCGGTTGTGGGTAGACCCAACTTCTCCACTAACTCAGTGCTAGGTACATTGATACAACTCCTTTTATCTATAACCAAGTTACAATTTCTATCTTTCACCAAACACCTACTATGAAAGATATTCTTCCTTTGCATCTCAACATTATCTCTCCTTAACTTTTACATTAAAAGCCCTCAATAACACCAAAAGTTTCCCACTATGCTTTAGGTATTCTACTCCCTCATCAACATTACTAACATATACTAATGGTGACATATGAGCCTCTTCACTAGACTCACTCTTAGTCTTATATTCAACATCATCCTAAGGCATTGTGATGTTACATGACCTCTACCCAAACACGTAAAACACTTGATGTCTCTAGTTTTTTCTTGAGTGTCCTTAGGTTTTTCCTCAAATTTGCTCTTTTTAAGGCTGCCCCCACTAGTCTTGGGTTTATGTGAATTGGTTTTAAGCTTATAAGTCATTTTTCTTCCTTCTTCCCCCAGTTCGACTTCCAAAAAGATGAACTTAAGTTCTAATTATATCTAGAAGTACTCTTACCCTTAAGTTGTGTTTCAACTTTCATGGCAATGTGTACCATGTTCTCAAGCTCCATATAGTGTTGTAGTTCTACCACATCAACTAAATTTCTATTCAACCTTTAAAGGAAGCTAGTCATGGTGACCTCCTTATCCTCCATTACATTTGCCCTAACCACTACAATCTTTATCTCTTTATGGTACTCTTGCACACTCATGGAACCTTGTGTAAGGCTCTACAACTTGTTATACAAAATCCCTATAATAAGAACTAGGAACAAACTTCCTTTTTATCACATTCTTTAACTCATTCTAGGTTCCTATTGGTTTTTCAAACTTCCTCCTTTTAGTAGTAATTTACTGGTCCTACCACACTACTGCATAATTAGTAAACTCAGTCACAACTATTTTAACCTTCTTCTCCTCTAAGAAGTTATGACAATTAAACAGTAGCTCTAACCTTTTCTCTCAATCTTAGTACACATCTAAGCCAGCTTTTCACTGGAAAGAGGGAACCTTCATTTCAATGCTACTCAAATTTTTGTTTACTCCTTCTTCCACTATATTTCTATTATCCCAACCTTAATTGTACCTATCATAAACATTTCCATTGCCTCACACTTCTATACCATTCCTATTACCATATCCTTCTTTGAATCCACCTTTGAAGTTTCTACTAACATTATCACCCTTATCAAAATAATCATCACTATCTTCACCAAAATCATGTTCGAATTACTCCTTCACGACCCTTCCAGTTGGCCTTTAAAGATTCACACTCAATTCCTGTTGTTCCCACAGCCTTGTATGGGTTGTAATTGTTGTCAACTAGGTTTAAGTATGCAAGAAAGTAAAGCCACATGGAAGGACAAGAAGGTACCTTGGAAGACAAAATCAAGAAAAGGCCAACACAATTGAATACACGGCAAAACACCAAACTCTACACAGAAGAACACCACCTACAAAAGAAAAGAGTAGTCATCGTGAACAGTAACCGTTGTGAACAGTGCAGTCGTTGGACGAAGAGAGAGAACAGCCATCGTCGGCAATAGGAGAGAAACAGACATAATGGCTAGACGGTCAGTGAGGAGACAACACGGCACACAGTAACCCTACACCATCAGTAGAAAAGAGAGATGATCGAAACGACTGGTGAAGGGGGGTGATGGCAAAACGATACGGAAGAGAGAGAGAATCGTCAAGAGAGAGAAAGAGGAGATGACTGAAGGAGAGCTGAATGAAGAACAACCTTGAGAGAGAGAGAGAAAGGGGAGACGGTCGAAAAAGTGAGCAGAACGACAAAAATAGACAACCGGCGGAAACCCAAGAATGGCCAAATTGGAGTCGACGGGAAGGAGAGAAAAAACATGACCAAATAAGGGAAAAGGAGAGAAAATCTAAAACGGCCAAAGAGGGGTGGACGAAGAGAGAGAAATCCAGCAGTAAGAGAGAGATCTAGCAGGACGGTGAAAGAAATTCGACGGTAAGAGAGAGAAATCTAACTGGACAGCAAGAGAGAGTGAAATGGACAGGCGACCCATGAGACAGTCAGATCGTACGGCAAGGAGAAGGGTGAGACCGTGAGACAGTGAAAGCAAGGGTTGTGTGAAACAACGTAGAGAAACAATTCGGCGAAGCATTGAACTCAACGTATTTCCAGACTTCTTCAAGAGAGGTTAGAGAGCATTGCAGTGAACTTTTAAGCGGCAGTGGAGCAGCCTTTTAATTCAATAGAGGCAATACAAGTTAGAAGAAGGGTAGACACAGTAAGTGACACTTTTTGTATTATACTTGCTTAGTAATTGCAATAGTGGAAGGAGCAGAGAATTAAAGACATCCATTGTAACCTGTATTCACAAGTATAGTGGATAGTCTCGGTAAGGGAGAGTCCCTACCACCGTAGATGTACGTCACGTTGACGGAACCACGTAAATCTCGTGTGTCCTTAATTTGCTTTACGTTC
Source organism: Ceriops tagal (assembly GCA_021533255.1). Classification (NCBI taxonomy): domain Eukaryota; kingdom Viridiplantae; phylum Streptophyta; class Magnoliopsida; order Malpighiales; family Rhizophoraceae; genus Ceriops; species Ceriops tagal. The sequence continues at coordinate 9,302,103 of CM038594.1, read as the reverse complement.
TGTGTTTTGAATTGAGTTGTGAATGCAGCTAAAGTATCAGCCAACCCATAACCTAACGAAGACCTAAACAAGAACATTTGTATTGTCTGTTAGGCAAGGTGTCTAAAAGGTGACTTTGGGGATTATTGTGATTAGTAAGTAGAAATAAATCTACCTTAGTCGAGTCTGAGAAAGAGTTCACTTTTAAGAAGAAGTTGAAGTTGTTCACTTACCTGCGAATTGCGATTTATGATGATACTGATTCACCCCCCCTCTCAGTATCCCAAACTAGTAGATCCTAGGGAGAAGTTGGGAACTTCAATTGGTATTAGAGCACAGGTTCACCAGTTTGAAGCTTAACAACTTGGTGTACTGGTTTGAAGGGATCTAGAAATTTGACTTGTTCAGCATACTGAGAAATGGAAGTCGGTACCAGCACCAATACTACTTACAACAAGAAGGTTCCAATCTTCAATGGAAGTCAAAGTTGAGAAAAAGGAGAAAGCTATCTTCCAGCCAGTTCAAAAGAAGGAATATAGAGCAAAAAGGGAGGTGGCTAATATAGTTGAAATTGGACTAAAGGTTGATTGCAAGGATAAGCAGTGGATCCTTGATAGTGGATGCACTTCGCACATGACGGGAGACAAGAGTAAATTATCAAAGCTAAACAAATCAAGAGAAGGCAGAGTCATGTTTGGCAATGATGATTCACTCAACATTAGTGGTTAGGGTTTAGGGAATATTGCAAAAGGAAAGCTGAAAGATGTTCTGCATGTTGAAGGACTCAGATATAATCTAGCATCTATCAGCCAACTATGCAACGACGACCACAAAGTGATATTCACAAAAATAGGTTGCCAAGTAAAGAGTAAAGAAAGCAATATTGTTGCAACTGGGAAGACAACAGCTGGAAATTTGTATGTGATTGATGAGGACAAGACAAATAGCTATTTACTTACAAAGGAAAAAGAAAATCAATTATGGCATAGGTGGTTGGGACATTTATCACAAAAGAACATAAGGAAGCTGACCACTACTCATGCAATCAGAGACATTCCCAACCTCAGGAGAGAGAGAGAGTATGTTTGCTCAGCATGCTCTAAAGGAAAACATGCTAGAAAGTAGTATAAGACCAAAGAGTTCAATTTTGAAGCAGTGCTTGACATTGTGCATACTGATTTGTGTGGACCGATGAGGACAAAAGGGTTGAAAGGTGAAAGGTACTTCATTTTGTTTGTTGATGATTATTCGAGAAGGACCTGCCTCATGCATCTCAAACACAAGTCAGAAGTTTTGAATTGCTTTAAGAGATACAGAAGATTGGCTGAAAATGAGAGTGGAAGGAAGATCAAAGTATTGAGGTCAGATCAAGGCACTGAATTTACAAATGAAGCTTTTGAAGATTACCTTGAGAAGCATGGTATTCATCATCACATGGCAGCAGCAAGAACACCTCAACAGAACAAGGTGGTAGAGAGGAAGAATAGAGCTGTGGTTAAAATGGCGAGAACTTTACTGCTGGAGGCCAAGCTTGATACAAGATTTTGGAAAGAAGCAACATTTACGGCAGTGCACCTACTAAACAGAGTACTACTAAGGCCCAATACTGATAAGACTCCATATGAGTTATGGAGTGGGAAGAAGACAATAGCCAAGTATCTCAGAGTCTTTGGCAGTCCATGTTTTGTGAAGAAAAAGGAGCAAAACTTGGGAAAATTCAATGCTAGGTCTGATGAAGGCATCTTTGTGGGATACTCAGAAAAGACAAAAGGTTACAGAGTTTTCCTATATAAGCTGGGAAAAGTGATCACTTCCAGTGATGTGAGACTAGATAAGAACTAGAAAACAATGCAAAATGGAGAAGCTGAGGACAATGAAGAAGACAACTTCAATGTAGATGAAGAATCAGACCAACCTGAAGAAAAGGAACAAGAAGTAAGTTCGAACTCGGAGAAGAGTGAGTCTGTAGATGAAGAAAGACATCCTCTTGGAACTAAGACTGTGCAAGAAAGAAAGCCAAAGAAAACATGGACTAGTACTCATCAAGAAAGTCAGATCATAGGTGACCCATCAGCAGGAGTTACAACAAGAAGAAGAATTATGGGAGCTACTACTTTACTCTCACAAGTTGAACCTAAATCTGTTGAAGAGGCTACACAAAATCTAACTAAATCTTTGTTCACAGAGCTGTTTGAAAAGCACAGATTGAGTCTATCTGTGCAAATGCCTCCTCAAGCCTGAAGTTCAGGTGAATCCTTCATCTCTACTTTGCGAGTTTTTCAAATTTGTAATTGGTTGGCAAAAGGGGAGAGAAGCAACAGTACAGGGAAAGGGGGAGTTGAAACTGCAACATAATGGTTTTTGTTATGAGTATTGCCAATAATTACAAAGGGAGAGATTGTTGTTCCCACAACCGTGTATGGGTTGTAATTGTTGTCAACTAGGTTTAAGTGTGCACGAAAGTAAAGCCACATAGAAGGGCAAGAAGGTACCTTGGAAGAAAAAATTAGGAAAAGGCCAATACAATTAAATACACGGCAAAACACCAAACTCTACACAGAAGAACACTACCTGTAAAAGAAAAGAGTAGCCATCGTGAATAGTACCGTCTAATGAATAGTAACCGTTGAGTGAACAGTAGCCATTGTGAATAGTGCAGCCGTCGAATGAAGAGAGAGAAAACACTTGGAAGAAAGAGAAAAGTTGTATCAGAGATAGGAGAGAAATGGACATAATGGCTAGACAGTCGGCAAGGAGACAACATGGCACATGGCAACCTTACACCATCGGTAGAAAAGAGAGACGATCGAAATGGCTAGTGAAGGGGGGCGACAATAGAACGATATGGAAGAGAGAGAGAGAACTATTGAGAGAGAGAGAGAAAGAGGAGACAACCGAAGGAGAGCTGAATGAAGAACAACTGTCAAGAGAGAGAGAGAAAGGGGAGATGGCCAAAAAAGTGAGCAGAACGGCAAAAATAGACAACCGGCGGAAACCCAAGAATGGCCAAATTAGAGTCGACGGGAAGGAGAGAGAAAACACAGCCAAATAAGGGAAAAGGAGAGAAAATCTGGAACGGCCAAAAAGGGGTGGATGAAGAGAGAGAAATCCGACAGTAAGAGAGAGATCCGGCAGGACGGTAAGGGAAATTTGGCAGGACGTTGAGAGAAATCCAGCGGTAAGAGAGAGAAATCTGACTGGATAGTAAGAGAGAGAGAAACGGACAGGCGAGCCATGAGACAGTGAGATCGTGGGGCAAAGAGACGAGTGAGACCGTGAGACAGTAAAAGCAGGGGTTGTGTGAAACAACGTAGAGAAGGAATTCGGCAAAGCATTGAACTCAACGTATTTCCAAACTTCTTCAAGAGAGGTTAAAGAGCATTGCGGTGAACTTTTAAGCGGTAGTGGAGCATCCTTTCAATTCAACAGAGGCAAGACAAGCTACAAGAAAGGTAGACACAGTAAGTGACACTTTTTGTATTGTACTTGCTTAGTAATTGCAATAGTGAAAGGAGCAGAGAATTAAAGACATCCATTGTAACTGGAATTCTCAAGTATAGTGGATAGTCTCGGTAAGGGAGAGTCCCTACCACCGTGGATGTACGTCACATTGACGGAACGACATAAATCTCGTGTGTCCTTAATTTGCTTTACGTTTTGTATTTTGAATTGAGTTGTGAACTTAGCCAAAGTATTAGCCAACCCATAACCTAACGAAGACCTAAAAAAGAACATCCGTATTGTCTATTAGGCAAGGTGTTTGAAATGTGACTTTGGGGACTATTGTGATTAGTAGGTAGCAATAGATCTACCTTAGTCAAATCTAAGAAGGAGTTTGCTTTTAAGAAGAGGTTAAAGTTGTTCACATATCTGTGAATTGTGGTGATACTGATTCACCCCCCCTCAGAAGGAACTTCAATTCCCTTTCTATTTTATCCAACCTGTTCTTGACTTCCTAAAATATTTGGTCAATCCTATCAAACTTTTGCTTTAAAAATTTCATAAGTAATTTGAAGTCTTTAATAACTACCTTTTTTACTTTTAGACTACTTGTGAGATTATTAGTAAATAAGAATATACCTCACAAAACTCACTCCCTTACATGTATGCTCTCCACTCAACTATAGTAATCCTCAATTCTCATGTTTCACACAATGAAATGCAAGACTCTAAGAGCTCTTTTAATAATTTTAGGCAAATTAAATTTAGAACAAATCAAAACTTAATTATACCAGTCCTAAACCAATCTTTTCAAATAAATAGCATGATCAAGGAAAGCAATCAATAAAATTAGGGTTCAACCAAGACCAATTGAAATAAAGAATGCAATTGATGTGATTGGCTTATTAAGACAGAAGAATAATCAATGGGAGCAAAGTTGAAGTTGTGAATCACTTAGAAACAATTTAGGGTTCATTTTTTTTTATGACATGAACCCAAAATTATCAAAAATAACAGCCCCATAATTGATAACCAGTAGTTTACTACACTAACCAACACAAGAGTCCTAATGGCACAAGAAGAAAAATGGTAGAATCTGACTTTCTTTTTTAATGTTTTTTTATGGATTAGTAACCAAACACCAATGAATAACAATAAAACAAATTAAAATAAGGATAACTAACCTAACTTACAACTAAGGCTCTAATACCAAATGATACTGACTATAATTATATGTAAACAAAACCTAATACTAATGTTGGCATAGGATCATTCTAACACATGTTAAAGGATTGGAGTTTTGACCCAATAATTATAAAACAACCAAGAACCAAAACTATAGGATTTAGGCACTACTCCTAACAATGACAATGTTGAAGAAGATAAGTATGTTTGACCAACACACTCAAGTATGAAAGTTTAGAATTAGTTTTCAAAGAACTAGAGAAAATAGCTCATACACTCATAAAAAAAAGTTCTGCCTCCTCCAACCATCCTTTTTCCCTTTTTATATGCAAATCCTTTAAGCTACTTATAACAAACCCTAGCTGCTAAGATGAGCTTATTAATAAAATTCGTCCAACCTACTACATAATAATAAAAACCCATGAAAATAACCTATTTAGATGTTCATATTTGTCCAACCCACTACATAACAATATAACCCATGAAAATAACCTATTTAAATGCCCATACATAAGCTGTTAGCTCCAACTTCCTTCCTAAAGCCATGGTTTTCATATTCCTCCATAGATGATACATTTGTAAACCTTAGTGAAGCCTCCATCATCCTTAATTCGTGCTTAGCAATTTCATGTAAGTAAATGTTACACAACAAGTTGTTGAGTGCTTCTTTTATTTTCTTTGACCTTGCCCTTATCATTGGTAGTCTAAGGTTTTGCAAAGCATCAACTTCTTTATTGATTTGAGCTAATATAGTATGGCTTCCATTATGTAAGCCAATTCCTTATCGCCATTACCTTCTCCCCATCCATACTAATACCTTGCGAACTAACAACATAACCAAGAAACACAATAGATTCCATGCAAAATGTACACTTTTTGTGATTAACATATAGTTTGTTCTCTCTTAACACACTAAATACAACATGCAAGTGTTTCACATGTTCATCCAAATTCTTGCTATAAAATAAAATATCATCAAAGTAAACTATTACAAATTTCCCTATGAAAGCACGCAAGACATGATTCATTAACCTCATGAATGTACTAGGTGCATTAGTTAATCCAAAAGGTATTACTAACCACTCATACAATCCGTATTTAATTTTAAATGTTATTTTCCATTCATCTCCTTCTTTTATACAAATTTGATAATAGCCATTCTTTAAATCAATTTTTGAAAACACATACGAACCATACAAATCATCAAGCTTATCATCTAATCTAGGGATAAGATGTCTATACTTTACAATGATCTTATTAATGACTCAATAATCCACAGACATGTGCCATGTTTTGTCTATCTTTGGACTAAGATGACAAGGACCAAGCATGGGCTAAGACTCTCCATTACAAATCCCTTTTGCATTAACTCATCCACTTGTCTTTGTATCTTCTTCATTTCATCCAGATTAGCTTTATAGGTAGGTCGATTTGGTATGCTAGCACCAGGTATGAAGTTTATTTGGTGCTTAATTCCTCTTAAAGGAGGTAATCCCTAAGGAATTTCTTCAAGAAATAAATCTTCAAACTCCTATAATAATGGAACAACCACACTAGGCAAACAGAAATTCAAGTCATTAGATAAAAAATAAACATCCTTGTACATAAGTACAATTAGTTATTACCTTGCGATCATAGCACTCTTAACCTCACTTTTCCCAGTAAACACTCACTTTTTTATTTTTCTCTCCCTTTTACACACTTTTCTCTCCAATTTTTCTCCTTGCCTCACCCTTTTCACTTGAATTTTTTCCCTTAAACTCACTTTCTCTCCTTTATTTTAACCTATCACTCCCTTTCTTTTTCTTTTCCCCTTGTTCTCTCATTTTGCACTCTCTGGTTATCTTAATTTGATCTTTATATGCTTGAATAGGTTCAAGAGGAGTTAATATAACAATCCGATTATTAATTATAAAGGAGTATCCATTCTTGTGGCCATCATAAGTAACCTTCCAATTAAATTGCAATGGTTGCCCAAGAAGTATATGACCAACATACATTTGTGCCACATCACAAAGAACCTCATCCTTGTAATTACCAATAAAAAAGGTAATTAAAACTTTCTTGGTTACTCTAATTTCTCCATAATCATTCAACCATTACAACTTATAAGGTGTAGGATGCTTCAAGGTATCTAGATTTTACTTCCCTACCAACAAAGTATTAGCAACATTAGTACAACTTCCACTATCAATAATCATACTACATACCTTGTCTTTAACATGGCATCTTGTATGAAAAATGTGCTTATGTTGCTCCTCATCATTATCATCTTTAGGTTAAATACTTAGTGCACATCTTGCAAATAGAATATCTCTATAAATAGATTCTTCAACATCAACATCAACATCAGAACAATCCTTTAATGGTTGTATGTCATTATCACTTGAACTAATTGATAAGGACCTTTTTGGGTCTCACACTGAGAGGGGGAGGGGGTGAATCAATGTAAGATGTTTACTTTTTACAAATTTTTTAGATTAAATCTCTGTGAACTGTTAAAGTCGATGATCCAATTTTATCTTACTCCTTTATGTAAGAACAGCCATATGGATATCAAGCTAGTATAAGCATTTGAGAACACATAGAATTTTTATGTGGTTCACCCCCAATGTGTGAGCTACGTCCATGGTGTGATAGGATCACTCCTAGATCACATGATCCATTATTGTTATTAAAGGCTATAGCTGATGTTATGGAAGGATCTCTCCTTAACTACTTATAATGATCTCTCGATCACTATAAGGGTGTCCTACCCTTTTTCAAGAAGTGCATAAAAAGGTTATAACAAAAACTTCCCTGAGAAAAATTTCTCAATGCACACAAGCTACTTTTGTAGAAAATGGATTTTCTCCTTCCTCACTGCCAGTCTCTGCTCAAACTTTTTGCCATTCTCTCCTTCCTCATTACCGATCTTTGCTCAAGCTTTATCGATCTCTCCTTCTTCATTGTCAGTTTCACAACTTTCTCTCTGCCTTTGTCAAGTTTCTCTCTACCTATTTCTAAAGCCTTTTTTGCTTCTTTTTACAGCTCTTTCTGCTTGTTTTTGTAACTTACTTTGCCTATTTTTGTAGCTCTTTCTCTACAACTCACTTTGCTTGTTTTACAGCTTTCTTTGTCTTTTTTTGCAGCTTTTTCTACCTATTTTTGCAGCTCTCTCTGTCGGGTCCCTCCTCTACAAGTTTTGCTCTACTATACCAGTTCTCTCTTCTACAAGTTCTCCCTTTTTTTCTACCATTATTGTTGTCTCTTCTTCTTTCTGTCGCTGCTATTGTCTCTCCTCTACAGGTTCTCTCCTTTTTTCTACCGTTGTTGTTGTCTCTCCTCTATAAGTTCTCTCCTTCTTTCTATCACTGTTGTTGTCTTTTTTCTGTAAGTTCTTTCTTTTACAAGTTCTCTCCTTTGCAATTTCTCTCATTTATAGGTTTTCTCCTTTGCAAGTTCTCCCTTTTGTAGGTTCTCTCCTCTATAGGTTCTCTCCTTTGTAGGTTCTCTTGTTTACAGATTCTCTCCTCTACAAGTTCTCTCTTTTTCTTTCTACCACTACTGCTATCTCTTCTTCTTTTTGCCGTTGTTGTTGTCTCTTCTCTGTAAGTTCTCTCCTTCTTTCTACCGCTGTTGTTGTCTCTCCTCTGTAAGTTCTCTCCTTCTTTTTATCACTATTGTTGTCTCTCCTCTGTAAGTTCTTTCTTCTGCAAGTTCTCTCCTTTGCAGTTTCTCTCATTTGCAGGTTCTCTCCTCTGTAAGTTCTTTCTTTTGTAGGTTCTCTCTTCTGTAGGTTCTCTCCTTTGCAAGTTCTCTCATCTGCAAGTTCTCTCCTCTACAGGTTCTCTCCTTTGTAGGTTCTCTCCTTTGTAGGTTTTCTCATCTACAGGTTCTCTCTTCTATAGGTTCTCTCCTCTACAGGTTCTCTCTTTTATAGGTTTTCTCCTCTGCAAGTTCTCTCTTTTTATTTCTACCACTACTGCTATCTCTTCTTCTTTCTGCCACTATTGTTGTCTCTCCTCTACAGGTTCTCTCCTTTTTTCTACCGCTGTTGTTGTCTCTCCTTTGTAAGTTCTCTCCTTCTTTCTATCACTGTTGTCTCTCCTCTGTAAGTTCTTTCTTCTACAAGTTCTCTCCTTTGCAGTTTCTCTCATCTACAGGTTCTCTCCTTTGTAGGTTCTCTCTCCTACAAGTTTTCTCTTTTACAGGTTCTCTTTTTTACAAGTTCTCTCCTCTACATGTTTTCTCCTTTATAAGTTCTCTCTTCTACAAGTTCTCTCTTTTTCTTTCTACTGCTACTGCTATCTCTTCTTCTTTCTGTCGCTGCTGTTGTCTCTCTTCTACAGGTTCTCTCCTTTTTTCTACCACTGTTGCTATCTCTCCTCTGTAAGTTCTCTCCTTTTTTCTATCACTATTGTTGTCTCTCCTCTGTAAGTTCTTTCTTCTACAAGTTCTTTCCTTTGCAATTTCTTTCATCTACAGGTTCTCTCTTCTGTAGGTTCTCTCCTTTGTAGGTTCTCTCCTTTACAAGTTCCCTCCTTTACAATTTCTCTTTTTATTTACTGCTTTTTCTTTTCTATTGCTAGAGGCTTTTTCTTTTTGGCTGCTTGATTTCTTTGTCGTTTTCTCTGCTAGTTTTCTTCAACCCTCACGTTCTTTCCAATTTTTCTATCTCTCTCTATTGTGCCTTAGCTTTCTTTTGGCAGTTACATGGGTATTTATAAGCCTTGAGTTTAGGATGCCCTACAATCAACAGTCAACATTGATTCCTAAGGGTTATCCTACAATCAGCGGTCAGCATTGATTTCTTAAATTTAAGGTCAACGGTTAGCATTAATTCGTTGAATTTAGGGTCAACGATCAGGATTGACTCCTTGAATTTAGGGTTAACAGTTAACATTGACTTTAACTTAAGGTCGTTTGCAAAGGTAGCATTTCTAAGATTACATCACTTAGCCTGTCTAAGCAACACGTTACCATTCCCACCAATACTGTCTTCCTTAACCTTTGAATGAATCAGCTACCAATGCTTTGTAAATGTAGCAAACACATCTCAGCGACAACCCTAATTTTTAACTCCTTTTTTTTTTTT
>CM038594.1:9168126-9257421 GCA_021533255.1 Ceriops tagal | reverse complement strand
AAAAAAAAAAAAAGGAGCATCCAGCAAAAGAGACAGCAACAATGGCAAAACAAAAGAGCATCTAGCAACAGAAAAGAAAAAGCCTCCAATGGCAGAAAAGAAAAAGCCTCCAACAACAAAAAAGAAAAGGCCTCTAACTATAGAAACAAAAAGAAAGAAGGGGAGAACCTACAGAGAAGAGAACCTGTAGCGAAGAGAACCTGCATAGGAGAGCATGCCAAGTAGAGAAAATTGTAGAAGAAAAAATTGCAGAAGAGAAAACTGTAAAGGGGAGTATAGCAAGTAGAGAAAACTACAGAGAAGAGCATAGTAGGTAGAGAAAATTGCAGAGAAGAGCATGACAAGTTGAGACATGTAGCAAGCTAAAAAAAGAGGTAAAGAATCTTTAGAAGCTGAATAAAAATTATGCTATTGATAATCTCCAAGTGAAAAAAAAGGAGTTTGAAGTGAAAGAGAAGGAGTACTTGAAACAAATTAAGAAGCTAAATGTACTTGTGGTAGAGCAAGCAAAATACATGAAGATCTTAGTGCTGAAATGATTGCACAAGAGCAAGAAGTGCTGAATTTGCAAGCCAAGCTCCACAAGGTTGAATTTGAATTCAAGAAGTATGAAGAAAGCTTTATGCAGGTCATGGAAGTGAGAGGAGAGTCCTCTTTAGCAAATGCTACCAAGGAGGATGCTACCAAAAAGTTGGATAAGTGTCTAAGCAAATAAAAACCTCATTCCATAGGAAAGAAAGGACTTGGCTATATTGAAAAGTCAAATGAAAGGGTAGAAAAGAAGAAGAAAATTGTGTTTGTACTTGAAAGCAAACACAATGACGTTATGGAGAAGAGAAACCAACTCAAAGTTAAAATAGGTTAGGAAAGATGTGACGAAAACTCCTATCCAAAGGTGACAAGTTGTCAAAGACAGCAAAAAGGTTGCCACATCTAAACATTTGGTGTTTTAAGGTGTGAGAAAGAATCCTAATGCTAATTATCACCAAATAGGTACTGAAAATAGGAGATATGAACTTGGTGAAAGAAGAAAATTTAAATTGAATGGTAAACTCCCTTAGTCACAAATAATGTTGCCATGTTTGAAGGGTTTGTACTAATGTAGCTTTTCACTAAAATATGTAATTAGTTTGGGATCTTGCATCAAGACAGTCCCTATTCTTACTCAAGATGCATCACATTCTACCTCAAAAGCTTTGTCAAAGTTAGGCAAGTATAACAAAGGTGCATTAGTAAGCTTTTCTTTCAAGGTTCTAAAAGTTTGATCATGTATATCATCCCACTTAGAAACAACACTCTTTCTAACAACTTTATTCAATGGTGTAGCAATGAAGCTAAAATCCTTAACAAACATTTGATAAGAACTTGTTAAACCATAAAAACTTCTTATATCATTTGCATTATTAGGCATAAGGCAATCCTAAATTGCCTTTACTTTCTCCCTATCCACAACAATACCTTGCCCGTTTATAGTGATCTTATTAATGACTTAACAATCCACACATGTGGCCTATGTTCCATCTTTCTTTGGGACTAGGATAATAAGAACTAAGCATGGGCTAAGACTCTCCTATACAAATCCCTTTTACACCAACTCATCGACTTGCCTCTTTATCTTATTAGTTTCCTTAAGGTTATCTCTATAGGTAAGTTGGTTTGGTATGACAATATCAGATATGAAGTCTATTTGGTTCTTAATTCCTCTTAAAGAAGATAATTCATAGGGAATCTCTTCAAGAAATAAATCTTCAAACTCCTACAATAATAGAAAAACCACAATAGGCAAAGAGGGATTATGGTCATTAGACAAAAAATAAATATCCTTGTACATAAGTACAAATAGTTGCTGCTTTGCTAATGGTCTTCACGTTGGCGTACCTCTTGTAATCATACCACTACATACCTCGTCTTTAACATGACATCTTATATGAAAAATGTGCTCGCATTGCTCCTTGTCGTTATCATCCTTAGGCTAAATACTTAGTGCACACCTTGAAACTAGCATATCCCATGAACAGGTTCTTTAACATCAACAACAGAACAATCCTCCAATGGTGGCATGTCATTACCACTTAAAATAATACTTTCAATGTCACCATTCTCCAACATGATCATAGCACTTTTATTTAGACATGAGAAGCAATATATCCATGCCCTTAACACTTGAAGCACTTAATATCATGAGATTTAGAAGAAGATTTGGTTTTAGTTTTACCATTAGAAACAACAACCAAATCCTTTGGCTTTGCCTCTTCTTTTGACTTTAAGGCTAATTTGGTGTCTTTCTAAATTGCCTTCCATGTAAAACTAGAAGTTGAACCAGATTTGGACCCTTTGTACTTAATTTGTTTCTCCACCTTGATAGCCTTATGCAAAGCTCCTCTTTCTCTAAATAGTGTCACAAATCCACTACATCAGCAATCTCCTCATTCATATTGCAAATCAACCTTGCCATGGTAGTCATTCTGTCTTCCTCTATAATAGTCCTCTAACTCATGGACCTTTGAACTAGCCTATGCTACTTTCTATGCAAGTCTCTATAGTAGTGACGAGGTATAAATCTCTTACACATTACTAATTTCATCTCTTCCTATGATTAAATTGGCCTCTAGCCATTCCTCCTCCAATTTATCACTAATTGGTCCCACCAAATGCTTGCATAATCAATGAATTCCATAGCTACCAACTTACTTTCTTCTCCTTAGAGTTTTCTTCTCCTTAGAGTAATTATGGCAACCAAATACATGTTCAATCTTTCTTTTCCACTCCAAATAATGCTTGGAATCATTCTTCCCTTAGAATGTTGGAATCTTGATCTTTATGCCACCCAAATTGCTATCTCTTTTAGAAACAGCCTTCTCACCTTTTCTTGAGCTGGATTCTCCATAATTTGATTCTTCCTCATCTTCTTGCTCAATCACATGTCTTATAGAAGATTTGGATTTGCTAAGTGATTTTAAATCATTTACATATGCATTTATCATCTTAAATTGCTAGGTAACAGCCTTCATTCAAAACTTTATAAATCATGTTGTTTTCCTTCACTACTCATATTTACCTCCTACAAAAACATGTTAGTAATTAAATAAAATTATGGGATCATCCTTTTGTAATTGAACCATTTAAACCTAATAAGAAAGGCTAATCAAGAATAACAACTCCTCTATTTGATAGAATTCAAAGTTCAAAAGGTGCATGAATGTGTAGTCACAAAAAATATAACGTTTGGAGAAGATAAAAAATGAAATTTCATGATCATTTTGTGCAAATCACTTTGTGTGATAAATAGAGAAATCTTGTCAATCAAAAATGAAGTTATGAGCTCATGCTTTAAGAATTGAATGATTGAAAGTAGTAAGAAATGTTAGTCAAGATCAATTACTCCTTCATCAAATTGAATTAAGATGGAAATCAAGTCATCACATGAAATGGTATATTATGCATACATAAAGGTTCAATAAATGGGATTAGCTCTATAGGTAGGTAGGTTTAGTATGGTAGTATTAGGCATGAAGTCTATTTAGTGCTCAATTCCTCTTAAAAGAGGTAATCCAAGCGAAATTTCTTCAAGAACTAAATCTTCAAACTCCTACAATAACAGAACAACCATAGTAGGTAAAAAGGGGTTAAGATCATTAGACAAAAAATAAACATCCTTGTACATGTACAAGTAGTTGTTGCCTTGTAATCACAGTACTCTTAACCTCATTTTTCCCACCTAACAAACACACTTACCCTTTTACTTTTCTCTACTTTTTTACACACTTTTTTTCTCTCTAGCTTTTCTCTTAGTTTCACCCTTTTCACTTATATTTGTCCCCTTGGCCTAACATTCTCTCTTTTCCTTTAACCTCTCGCTTTCTTTCTCTTTCTTTTTCCTTTTCTCTTGTTCTCTCATCTGTTCTTCTCTTATTTTGCACTCTCTTGCTAACTTAAGTTGATCTTCATATGCTTAAAAGGTTTGAGAGGAGTTAATAAAATAGTCTAATTATTAATTATGAAAGAGTATCTATTCTTGTAGCCGTCATAAGTAACCTTTTTATCAAATTGTCATGGTCAGCCAAGAAGTATATGACTAGCATGAATTGGTGCTACATTACAAAGAACCTCATCCTTGTAATTACCAATAAAAAAGCCAACTAAAACTTGATTGGTTACTCTAATTTCTCCATTACCATTCAACCATGGCAACTTATGACTTAAGATGCTTAAAGGTATTCAAATTTAGCTTATCTCTTGACAAACTATTTGCAATATTAGTACAACCTTCGCTATTGATAATCATGCTACATACCTTGTCTTCAACATGACATCTTGTATGGAAAATGCACTCACATTGCTCCTCATCATTATCATCCTTAGGCTGAATACTTAGTGCAAGCCTTCCAACTAGCATATCTCCATGAACAGGATTCTTTAACATCAACAACCAAATAATCCTCTAATGGTGTCATATCATTATCACTTAAACTAATACTTTCTATGTCACCATTCTCTAACATGATCATAGCTCCTTTATTTGGACATTGAGAAGCAATATGTCCATGCCCTTTTCACCTAAAGTATTCAATATCATGAGATTTTGAAGAAAATTTGGTTTTAGTTTTACCTTTAGAAACAACAACCAAATCCTTTGATTTTGCCTCTTCTTTTGACTTTGAGGTTGATTTGGCATCTTTCTTAGTTGCCTTTCTTGTAGAACTAGAAGCCAAACTAGATTTAGACCATTTATGCTTAATTTGCTTCTACAACTTGATAGTCTTATGCAACAACTCTTCCATCTTTAAATAATGTTGCAAATTCACTACATTAGCAATCTCTTTGTTCAAACTACCAATAAACCTTGCCATGGTAGTCTCTTGGTCTTCCTCTATATTAGCTCTAATCATGGTTATCTCCATCTCCTTATAATAGTCCTCCCACTTATGGACCCTTGAACCAGCCATTGCATCTTTCTATGCAAATCTCAATAGTAGTGGCTAGGTATAAACTCTTGCATATTACCTATTTCATCTCTTTCCATGACCAAATTGGCCTTTCACCATTCATCCTCTTATTTGTCACTAATTGGTCCCACCAAATGTTTGCATAATCAATGAATTGCCTAGTTGCCAACTTTAGTTTCTTCTCCTTGGAATAATTATGGAAATCAAATATATACTCAATCTTTCTTTCCCACTCCAAATAAAACTCAAGATCATTCTTCCCTTGAATTGTTGGAATCTTCATCTTTTTGCCACCCAAATTGTTATCTCTTTTGGAAATAGCCTTCTTGCCTTTTCTTGAGCTTGATTCTTCATTATCTTCTTGCTCAATCACACATCTTCTAAAGGATTTTGATTTGTTAGGTAATTGCAAATAATCCAACCTTGCATTTATCATCTTGTTCCTCACACACTCCTTCCCGTTTTTGCCCTTAAACCAAATTGTTATCACTCATGTTTTACTCTATTTTGGCTTTTCTCGATGATGATCTCACAACTTTTGCCTTTTTCCATTTAGGCCTAGCCTCCTTTATGTTCTTAAAAGACTCAAGATCAATAAATCAAAAGGAGCAATCCATTAGATGGTGGCAAATTTCAAAATCAAAACTTTTAAAACAAAAAAAAAATCAAGATATCCCTTTTAGGGGTTGGAAAGAAAAAAAAATCAAATCTGTAACCTTATAAACATACATAACAAATTGCAAGAATCAAGATACATTTCTCAGCTCAAACACAACTTCTTTGTCTTTCATTTTTTGTCTTCCTTAGTCTTTTTTTCCTTTTCCTTTCTTTTCTTTTTCTCAACCTTTTTTTAATCAAATCAAAAGCCTATAGAATTAACATAACTTCAACAGCAAGAAGCTGATTGGAACAAACAATAAGCTTCAAGTTTTCAAGGAGAGATATGAATTCCTCAGAATGCAGAAGAATGAGATAGTCCAAGAGTTCTTCACTAGGGTTATTAATGTTGTAAACGACCTTAGAAGTCATGGGAAGAACAAGAAGGACTCATCTATTGTGAAGAAAATTCTAAGAATTCTGCCTGAGAGGTTTGCCTCAAAGGTGGTAGCCATAGAGGAGAGTAGAGATCTCAATTCTATGTCACTGCATGATCTCCAGTGCAATCTCATTGCATATGAGATGAGAATAAAGTCAACTGAAAGCTCCTTAACATCAAAGCTATCAAAGGAGGCAGCTTTCAAAGCTATGAGACACTTGAAGATAAGAGAAGAGGAAGAATCATCCAGTGAGGATGATGATGATGAGGAGGAAGAAAGTGAAGGTGAAGTGTTGGCTTACTTCACAAGGAAATTCAAAAAGGGGTCTAAGAAGGGAAAAGGACAGTTGTCCTTAAGATGTTATCGTTGTGAGCAGACTGGACACTTTGCTTCTCAGTGCAAAGTGAAACATGATGATGAAGATGAGGATGGTGATGATGAGCAAAATTCAAAATGAAGAAGACCATCATTCAAGTCAAGGAAGTCCAGCAAGAACACTGCTAACTCTCAGAAGAAGAAGAGAGGCTTATTCAAGAGTTATGTGAGCCAAACAAAAAAAGCCAATGAGGAGGACGATGTAGACTCATTAGATGAGCATGCCTTTATGGCATCAACTTGAGATGGTAGTTCAACCTCTGAAGAGGAAGAGGAGATTGATGAAGAAGAACCAAATCTTAAAGCTGAGTTAGAAGTAGCTTTAAAGGAAATAATCATAAGGGGCAGAATCGTAAGAAGGTTGGAGGCCTATATAAAACAAGTTGAAGCAAAGATTGAGGAAGCAGAAAGTCAAAAGGATGAAATAAGGGCTGAATATATTGACTTGAAGAGAAGATTTGAAGAACATATCAAAATATGTGAAGACCTTACTATGGAGCTTGGCTTAAGGACTTCAACAATTGAAGAAATGGAGATAGAGTTGCTGAGACTTCAACAACAACTCAAAAAGAGTGAAGAGAACCTGTAAAAGTTTGAAGTGATAGGAGAAACAAGCTCTGCAAGAGAAAAGAAGAATGAAGAGAAAGTGCAGCAATCTGATGCTGCACTGCCTAAAGAGAATGAGACTTTGCCACAGAAGTTGAAAGAGAAGGTTGTGACTCAGGAGAAGATAATTGAAGAAGAGAAGATAGTTATCAAACCAAAGCCCAAACCAGTGGTTTCAAAGAACAAGTTTGCTATATTGGCAAACTTGGAACAATGTGAAAGGTGCGGGTAAGATGGCCATAATGCCAAGAGATGCATGACACTTCTCCCTGAGCAAGTGAAGACACTTAATGGCACAGTAAAACCAACTGGTACAGTCAAAGCTGAGAAAAAGGAGAAAGCTATCTTCAAGCTAGTTCAAAAGAAGGAATATCGAGTTAAAAGGGAGGAGACTAATATAGCTGAAATTGCACTAAAAGCTGACTACAAGGATACGCAGTGGATCCTTAATAGTGGATGCACTTCACACATGACAAGAGACAAGAGTAAATTATCAAAGTTGAACAAGTCAAGAGAAGGCAAAGTCAAGTTTGGCAATGATGATTCACTCAACATCAGTGGTCAAAGGTCAGTAAATATTGGAAAAGGAAAGCTAAAAGATGTTCTGCACGTTGAAGGACTCAGATATAACCTAGCATCTATCAGCCAACTATGCAATAAAGACCATAAAGTGATATTCACAAAAACAGGTTGCCAAATAAAGAGTAAAGAAGGCAATACTTTTGCAGCTGGGAAGAGAACAGCTGAAAATTTATATGTGATTGATGAGGACAAGACAAACAGCTGTTTACTTACAAAAGAAGAAGAAAATCAACTCTGGCATAGGAGGCTGGGACACTTAACACAGAAGAACATGAGGAAGCTGAGCACTACTCATGCAATCCGAGACATTCTAGACCTCAAGAGAGAGAGGAAGTATTTCTGCTCAGCATGCTCTAATGGAAAACAGGTCAGAAACCAGTATAAGACCAATGAGTTCAGTTCTGAAGCAGTGCTTGACATTGCACATACTGATTCGTGTGGGTCGATGAGAATAAAAGGGTAGAATGGTGAGAGGTACTTCATCTTGTTTGTTGATGATTATTCCAGAAAGACCTGTATCATGCACCTCAAACACAAGTCAAAAGTTTTGAAATGCTTCAAGAGATACAGAAGATTGGCTGAAAATGAGAGTGCAAAAGAAGATAAAAGTATTGAGGTTAGATCAAGGCATTGAATTCGCAAATGGAGCTTTTGAAGATTACCTTGAGAAGCATAGAATTCACCATCAGATGGTAGCAGCAAGAACACCTCAACAAAACGGGGTGGTAGAGAGGAAAAATAGAGTTGTGGTTGAAATGGCAAGAACTCTACTACTGGAATCCAAGCTTCACACAAGATTTTGGACAGAAGCAACATTTATAACTGTGCACCTACTAAACAAAGTTTTACTAAGGCCTAATACTGATAAGACTCCATATGAGCTATGGAGTGGGAAGAAGACAATAGCCAAGTATCTCAGAATCTTTGGCAGCCCATGTTTTGTGAAGAACAAGGAGCAAAACTTGGGAAAATTCCATGCTAGGTCAAATGAAGGCATATTTATGGGATACTCAGCAAAGACAAAAGGTTATAGAGTTTTTCTGCATAAATTGGGAAAAGTGGTCACTTCTAGTGATGTGAGAATAGATGAAAACTGAAAAACAATGCATAATGGAGAAGCTGAAGACAATGAAGAAGATGATTCCAAGATAGATGAAGAATCATACCAACATGAAGAAGAGGGAAAAGAAGTAAGTTTAAACTTAGAGAAGAGTGAGTCTGAAGATGAAGAAAGAGATTCTCTTGCAACTAAGACTGTGCAAGAGAGAAAGACAAAAAAGACATGGACTAGTGCTTATCAAAGAAATCAAATCATAGGTGACCCATCAGCAGGAGTTACAAGAAGAAGAAGTATTGTGGGAGCTACTACTTTACTCTCACAAGTTGAACCTAAATCTGTTGAAGAGGCTGCACAAAACAAAGCCTAGGTCAAAGCTATCAATGAGGAGCTGGATCAAATCGAGAAGAATGAAACATGGGAGCTAGTTCCAAGACCCACGAACAAGAATGTCATAGGAACAAAATGGGTGTTTAAAAATAAACACAATGAAGATGGCAAGGTGGTGAGGAACAAGGCTAGGCTGGTTTGCAAAGGCTACACTTAAATAGAAGGAGTAGATGTTGATGAAACTTTTGCATGAGTAGCAAGGTTGGAAACTATCAGAATGTTCTTAGCTTTGGCAGCACATAAGAGGTATAAAGTTTACCAGATGGATGTGAAATCAACCTTTTTGAATGGGCTCCTGAAAGAAGAAGTGTATATTGAACAACCTGATGGAGTACAAATCAATGAGGATGAAACACATGTGTGCAAGCTGAAGAAAGCCTTGTATGGCCTTAAACAGGCCCCAAAAGCATGGTACAGCAGGCTGGATGCGTACTTGAGAAAGTTGAACTTCAGAAAAGGAACAGTTGATAATAACCTATATGTGTTCAACTCAAAGAAAAGCCAGCTGATAACCATAGTATATGTAGATGACATCATCTTTGGAGGGGATCACTCTGAGCTATGCCAAGATTTTGCACAAAAGATGAGTGAGGAATTTGAGATGTCATTGATTGGAGAAATGACCTACTTTCTTGGATTACAGATAAAGCAGTGTGAAGAAGGTATTTTTATTTCTCAGACAAAAAATGCCAAAGAGATGCTAAAAAAGTTTGGCATGGAGGATAGCAGACTTGTCAGTACCCCTATGACAGTAGGCTGCAAGTTAACAAAAGATCATGAAGGAAGGAGTACAAGCCCCACAAAATATAGGAAGATGATAGGGAGCCTTCTATACTTTACAACATCAAGGTCTGATCTCATACAAGTTGTGTGCATCGCCAGCAGATTCCAAGCTGATCCTAAGGAATCTCATGTGTTGGTAGTAAAAAGAATTCTGAGATACCTCAAAGGGACACAGGAAATGGGTTTGTGGTATCCTGCCATGGATTCTGTAAAACTATGAGCATACACTGATGCAGACTAGGAAGGAAGTACAAATGACAGAAAATCAACCAGTGGATGCAGCTTCTACTTGGGTTCAAAGTGTGTTGCATGGCTAAGTAGAAAGCAAAACAATGTTGCTTTGAGCACAGCGGAGGCTGAGTATATGACTACTTGTGCAGCATGTACTCAGGTGATATGGATGCAAAGACAATTTGCAGACTTGCATGTTGAAGTTAAGTTACCAGTGAGTGTACTTTGTGATAATCAAAGCGCTATTGATCTCAGAAAGAATCTGGTTCAACATTCAATGAGCAAGCATATTGAAATCCGGTATCACTTCATCAAAGATCAAGTGGAACAAGGTATAATTCAGTTGGAGTATGTTGGCACTAAAGATCAAATTTCAGATATTCTAACTAAACCTCTATCTACAGAGTTGTTTGAAAAGCACAGAATAAGTCTATTTGTGCAAATGCCTCATCAAGCCTGAAGTTCAGGTGAATCCTCCATCTCTACTTTGCGAGTTTTTTTTTGTAATTGGTTGGCAAAGGGAGAGAGAAGCAACAGTGTAAGAGGAGCTGTTAAGAAAGGGGGAGTGCATATTTAGGGGGAGTTGTAATTGCTGCATAATAGTTTTTGTTATGAGTGTTGCCAACAATTACAAAGGGGGAGATTGTTGTTCCCACAGCCTTATATGGGTTGTAATTGTTGTCAACTAGATTTAAGTATGCAAGTAATTTGAAGCTACATGGAGGGGCAAGAAAGTAAAGCCACATGGAGGGGCAAGAAAGTAAATCATAATATAGTAAGCCCTACTAGGGTTTTCATGGAAAAGAGTATATAAACCAAGACCTTGGAAGACATAAGTGGGGGGACAGCAAAACACTAAAACTCTCGGCAAAACAAGTGCAAACGGCAAAAACACAACTTTGCAAGAGAGAAAACCCTATATGGCAACACACACCACCGGTTGAAAGAGAGAAGGCCCTAAATGGCAAAGAGGTGAACAACCAAATAGGTGTGGACGGCAAAGAAGGTACACGGCCAAACAACCTACACGGAAAAAGGGTGTGAACGGCAAAACCCTGTTCGACCAACCAAGTGAGCATGGCAAGACACACCACCAGCTGAAAGAGAGAAAACCCTACATGGCCAAACAAGAGTGGACGGCAAAACAAGGGTACATGGCCAAAGCACACCAATGGCAAGAGACACCTTGGTGAGACAAAACCCTACAACAAGAGAGAAACCACCGGCTGGACAGCAAGGAGACCACAGCAAAGAGACCTTGGACGGCAAGGGAGACCTTGGCCGGCTGAAGGAAAACTGAGTGACCAACGACAAGAAAAAGATGCCACCATGAGAGAAAAAGAAAAAGACGCCACCGTGAGAGAAAAAGAGAAAGAGACCACCGGGAGAGCCAACGTGAAAACCAAAACGTGATATCACCAAAAGAGAGAACAAACCAAAAACGTGAGATCACTAGAAGAGAGAAGAAACTAGAAACGTAAGATCACTGGAAGAGAGAAGAAACCAGAAACATAAGATCACCGGAAGAGAGAAGAAACCAGAAATATGCATGAGGCGTGAGACCAGCGAAGCAAATGCAAACCAAAAACATGCATGAGATGTGAGACACCAAACCAAAAGCTGGAGGCAAGCCGAGAGACGTGAACCAAAAAAACCAAAAGCTAGAGGCAGGTCGAGATACATGAACCAAAAAAACCAAAAGCTGGAGGCAGGCCAAGAGACGTAAAACGGCAGACCAGGAGCATGGTGCAAGCCGAGAGACGTGAAATGGCAGACTAGAAGCGTGGGGCAGTCCATGAGACATGAAACGACAAACCAGTAGCATGAGGTAGGTCGTAAGATGTTAAACGACAGACCTGAAGCATGAGTGCAAGCCATGAGATGGTGAGACAGTGAAAGCAGGAGTTGTATGAAACAACCTAGAGAAGGAATTTGGTGAAGCATTGGAAAGAACTCAACGTATTTCCAGATTTCTTCAAGAGAGGTTAGAGAGTGTTGTGGTGAACTTCTAGGCGGTAATGAAGCAACCTATTCAATTCAACAGAGGCAAGACAAGCTAGATGAAGAGTAGACACAGTAAGTGACACTCTTTGTATTATACTTGCTTTGTATTTGCAATAGTGAAAGGAGCAGAGGATTAAGACATCCATTGTAACTACATTGCAGACATAGGGAGTACCACACTGGTATTCTCAAGTATAGTGGATTGTCTCAGTAAAGGAAGATTCCCTACCACCGTAGACGTACGTCACATTGATGAAACCACGTAAATCTCTTGTGTCCTTACTTTGAATTTACGTTCTGTGTTTTGAATTGAGTTGTAAATGCAGCTAAAGTATCATCGAACCCATAACCTAAAGAAGACCTAATCAAGAACATCTAATCTGTCTAATAGGCAAGGTGTCTGAAAGGTGACTTTGGGGACTATTGTGATTAGTAGGTAACAATAGATCTACCTTAGTCGAATCTGAGAAAGAGTTTGCTTTTGAGAAGAGTTTGAAGTTGTTCACATACCTGCGTATTGACGAAAGCTAGAGTATTAAATAAGTCGAATACTTTGGCTTAAATTATCAGAGCAAGGGTGTAATACTGATTCACCCCCCTTCTCAATATCACAGATTAGTAGATCTTAGGGTGAAGTTGGGAACTTCAGCGTGTATAATAGGAGTGTTCATTCTGCTACTAGTTACTCTCCATTTGAAATTGTATATGGTTTTAATCTGTTAACTCCTTTGGATTTGGTACCTATACTTGTCAATGAGTATGCCAGCTTAGATGGTGAATGCAAGGCTGACATGATAAAAAAATTGCATGAGAAGGTGTAGCAACATATTGAAAAATGAACTAAGCAATGTGCATCCCATGTCAATAAGGGATGAAAGAAGGTGGTGTTTGAACCTGGTGATTGGGTTTGGGTGCATATGCGCAAGGAACGGTTTCCAGCTTAGAGGCGTTCAAAGCTACAACCTAGAGGAGATGGTCCCTTTCAAGTTATAGCACGAATTAATGACAATGCTTATAAGTTGGACCTTCCCAATGAGTATAATGCAATTGCAACATTTAACATTTCTGATCTTTCCCATTTTGATGTAGATGATGATTCAAGGACAAATCCTTTTGAGGGGAGGGGGAATGATGAGAACCATAGAAATGATGGGTGGAAGGCTTCAATGGATGCAAGAACATGAGCTAGAGCTTCAATGGATGCAAGAAGTCCATCGCACATTCCAGAACACCCAATAACATGAGCAAGAGCTTCAATGGATGCAAGAGGTCCATTGTACATTCCAGAAGACCCAATAACACGAGCTAGAGCCAAAAAGATTAAAGAAGCACTAAATGGGTTGATTGAGGACATTTAAGCCAACTAAGTTACAAATGGTGCGAATTTAAGTTTGACAAAGAGTGCAGGTCTAATTAATATAATTGGAATACTTAATGGGTCAAACTAAGTAATAGCATTCACTCCTAAATAGGAGTTTATTGTTTGGGTTGGAATTTGTCCATGCTTAGGAATTCCTCCAAAATAAAGATTTGTCCTAAGTAGGAATTTGTGCCTCTTTAGGATTGTTATCTTTGCCTATAACCCCTTATAAGCTTTGGAAAATCAAACAACTTTGAGTAAAATACAAAGCAAGAGTTTTTCTCCCTCAATTCTTTTGAGGACTAAAGAACTTATTAAGAGGTACTTCTTCTTGTGGCATTCCAATCAACTTATCATTCTTAATTCCTTTCTTTTCTAGAGTGTGGCATCCATATCCTTCTTAAATGTCCTAAGTTCATTTTCCTTTGAATAGTGGGTCTAGGGTTTGTGTTATTAAACTCTAGTTTAGCTTTCCTGGTTGTTCTTTGATTCCTTGTGTGCGTTGGGTCCCTAAACCACGTCTTTTTGGGGTTTTCTGCATCAGTGTGCTAAGGTTGTCTTTAAACCTAGTGATTGAGTGTGGGTACATATGACGAAGGAACAGTTTCCTCAACAAAGAAAGTTCAAATTGCAGCCTCAAAGAGATAAACTTTTTCAAGTGTTTGAGAGGATTAATGACAATGCCTACAAGCTAGATTTACCAAGCAACTATAGTAATGTTAGTGCTACTTTTAGTGTTACTGACTATTAATTTGATGTAGGTCATTCAAGGATGACTCCTTTCGAGGAGGGGGTAATGATGGAGAACAAGGTGTTAATCAAGTGCAACAAAGTAAGTATTCCTAAGATCCTTTGCAAGGAATCCGTGGTCCAATGACTTGAGTAAGGACAATGAGGATGAAAGAGACTTTACAAGGTTTGATCATTGAGATGCATGACAAAGATGTTGCTTTAGAAGATTCTAAGGTTGTTCTAAAAGTTTACAATGCTACACCAAGCATAATCACTTATCTTTATGTGCAAGATAATGGACAAGACTTAAAACTTAAAGAATAAAGCTTGGAGCCCATAATATAATTCCAAGTTGCATGACCAAGATAAGGAGAGGCTTGATTCACATTCTAAGTTCTATTAAAGGGCTTGTTTTCATTTTGGCATGCTAGATTTTAATTTAACGTTGAATTACTTGTAAAAGGGCTTAATTTCTTAGGTTTATTTAGGCTCGTAGGTTTGGCTAAGTCTTGATACATTAGTTAGGGTTTTTACTTTGACTTTTATGCCTAGGTGTCATTAGTTATAGTCTTTTTAAGGATTCCTACATCAAGGAAGATTTGTATTCCTTAATCAAAGAGATGTCTTATAATTAAGGTTTTTCCTATATAGGTATGTTAAGAAATACCTTTTCCTTATAAAATTGTGATGTTTACATGTTTATATAAACGCTACAACTATGTATAAAGGAAATCAATAAGATTGAAGTATTTTCAAAAAGTTTACTTTGCTTTGTTTTCTTGTGTTCTTGGAAGAATACATTGTTTTGACTTATCAAATAAGTGACTAGCCTTCGTGGTGTCTTAAGATTAAGGCTTTTAGTAGGTTTTGATCTAATCAATCCCACTTATTTCCTAGCATTTTGGGGTATGCATAACAATTTGATTCAAAGGTTTCTAAGGCAGGTTGCCTAGCAGGTTCTTTATTACTAACCAACCTTGGACTGATATTTCTATAGAATTTGTCTTAGGATTACCATAGTCTCATAGTGATAAGGACAACATGTTTGTTGTTGTTGATGGATTTAGCAAAATGACTGAAACCAATGATGCTACATATATTGTTGATTTGTTCTTTAAATAAGTGGTGCATTTGCATGGTTCACCGAGAACCATTGTTAGTGATAAAAAAGTTTAGTTCATAAGTCATTTTTGGCACACTTTATGGTGTAAATTGGAAACTAAACTCTTATTTTCTAATGTTACACCTCATTAAATGAATGGACAAATTGAAGTAGTTAATAGAACACTCAATACTTTGTTACATGTCATCATTCAAAAGAATTGAAGTGATGGAGGTCCACTTGTACCAGTACCAAACAACAAAGGATTTGATGTTTTACATAATCTTAGGGGTCCAATGACAAGGGCAAGATCACAGAAGCCTCAAGAAGTACTTAATAGTTTAATTTGTTAATTCCAAGGGCTAGAAGTTGCTCGGAATAATTGGTTGAGGATGGAAGCATCCTAAAGGCCTTTTAACATGTTTTATGTGAGGAATAAGCAAGATAAAGGTTGGGATCTTGGAGTAAGGGAAGCTACGAGGCTATGGAACAACTTTTGAACAAAGGTGTGCAAGCATCAACTGCCATGATTGTAGTAGCCTTGATAACATAGCAAGTGTGACAGCAAGACACCAATAGGCATTGAGACAACCTAATTCTTTTGGGTTTTAACTACTAATTGGGTTGGAATTTTACTTATTTTTAACCCCACGATTACTTTATATGGGCTTGTTATTTGGGAAACTTTATGAGTTTGTGTTATATTTCACTAATAGGTCATAGGCCTATATGGTAACTAGGATTTGTGTGTATTGTATATATTTATAAACACAGCTGTAACCTAAGGGGGCAAACAGACATTAGAATACAACTTTAAAACTACAAGAGACATTGTTTTCTCCCAAGTTTCAATACAAATGTGCATTTTTTCCATTGGTTCTTTGTGAACTTGATGATTTGCATACTAATTGTGTTTTTCATAGACTTATCTTCTTCAGCCTTGTATTGCACAGGAGTGGCGTCTAATCCTTCTATAATTCTAATTCATGGTTGCTTTATAATCATTGGATCAGAATTGTTTATTTCCTAACCTATCTTAGAACGATCCTGGTGACATTAATTTTGGTGTTGGGTTCCAATTCATTATAATCGGAATTCATATCATTTGGTATCAGAACTTTGGTTCTAACTTAGGTTAGTTGTCCTTTTTGTCATCATCTTCTTCATGTGTCCTTCATTGTTGGTTGAATTATCAAAAAAAGAAAAAGAAGAAGAAGAAAAAAAATTCATGTGTTTCTTGTGTTTCACTATTGTTATTCATTCCTTCTACAAAAATACCCATTACTTAACCAAAAAAAAAATCGTGTGTTTCTTGTGCTTCACTATGGTTGTTCATTCCTTTTGTAGAAATACCCATTAGTCAACAAAAAAAAAAATCAGCTTCATTGTTCAATTCGTCATTTACTTGATTATATTTGATAATTGATTGTTGTCTGATTGCACTGCTTATATCATCAAATTCCTTGTCATTCTGTTTGCTTTATTGCTTATCTTCCTTGATTGAGTTACTTCTCTAAAGAGTTAGGTCTAGAATTGATATATTCAAGTTTTGTTTGATCAAATTTAGTTTACTTCGAACCTTTTGAAAAAGCTCTTGAGTGTGAAATTACAATTAATTGTGTGAAACACATCAAGTGGAGTATAATGTAAGGGAGCAATTTGAGAGGATTACATTTTCTATTCTTTGTCATTTTTTGTTGCTATAAGCATATCACATGATAAAACTGATAGCGCTATTAAAGGGGAGGAGGAATTAGCTGTACCAAACCCATGAAAATAATCCATTAAGATGCTGAAATTCGTCCAACCCACTACATAATAATATAACCCATGAAAATAATCCATTTAAATGCCCAAACATGGGCCCCCAAATCCAACTTCCTTCCCAAGGCCATGGTTCTCAAATTCCTCCACATATGACACATTTGCAAGCCCTGGTGAAGCCTCCAACATCCTTAACTCGTACCTAGCAACTTCTTGATAGTAAATGTCACACGACAAGTTTTTGAGAGCTTCCTTTATTTTCTTTGACTTTGCCCTTGTCATTGGTCCTCCAAGGTACCCAATGAACAGACATAACATAACCCAAGAAAATGACATGATCCTTGCAAAAATTGCATTTCTTCAAATTGGCATACAATTTCTCTTTCCTCAAAACATCAAGCACACAATACAAATGTTCAATATGCTCTTCTAAATTTCTGCTGTATACTAATATGTCATCAAAATATGCCACAACAAACTTTCCTAAGAAAGATCTCAAAACATGATTCATTAATCTCATAAAAGTACTAGGTGCATTAGTCAAACCAAAAGGCATAACAAACCATGCTTGGTCTTGAATGCAATTTTCCATTCATCTCCTTCCCTCATCCTAATTTGATGATACTCACTCTTAAGGTCAAGTTTAGAGAAGTAACAAGCACCATGTAATTCATCTAACATATCATCAAGCCTGGGTATAGGATATCGATTCTTAACTGTTATATTGTTGATAACTCTATAATCAACACACATCTTCCAAGATATCCATCTTTCTTTAGCACAAGCAACACTGGCACTGCACATGGTCTCATGCTCTCCCTTATATGTCCCTTCTTCATCAATTCATCAAGTTGCCTTTGAAGCTCCTTTGTCTCCTCAAGATTACTTCTATACATTGGTTTATTGGGAATGGTAGCTCCAGGAATAAGATCAATATGGTGTTCAATCCCTCTCCTTGGTGATGGTAAACCATCTGGGATCTCCTTAGGGAATACATCATTATAATCCGGCAACAAAGATGAAATAACACTAGGCAAAGATCAATCAAGGTTAGTGTTAGAGAAATAAGGGTCCTTGTAAAGGATCAAAATCATTGGTTGCCTAGCTTGGAAGGCAACCCTAACATCTGCTCTTTTTGCAAACACACTCACTTGTTTTCTCTCATCTTCACTCTTGTGAACCTAACCACTCCTGTACTTAGCACTCTCAAATGCTTTCACCGTGTTTTTCTCTCCTTCACTTTCTTTTCTCTCGACTCTCTCTTTCTTTTCACTCCTCCTCTTTTGCTCAGTTTCATAAAGTCTCACTTGGTCTTCACACACCTATTTTGGAGTCAATAAAACAAGTGTGAATGGTTTTCCATCCATGGTGAAAGAATAGTGGTTCTTGTAATCATCATGCAAAACTTTTCTATCAAACTACCAAGGACAACCCAATAACAAATGCCTGGCCTTCATAGGTACAGCATCATAAAACAACTCATCCTTATATCTACCAATGGAAAATGGAACCACAACTTGTTTAGTCACTTTCACCACTCCACTGTCATTCAACCATTGCAAATTATATGGCCTAGGATGTTTGGTTCTAGGCAAGTTCAATTTTTCTACCAACTCTATACTTATTACATTAGTGCAACTACCTCCATCGATGATCAAGCAACAGAGTCTATCTTGAACTAAACATTGAGTATGGAAAATATTTTCCCGTTGCATCTCAACATCAGCCTCCTCCTTAACCTACACACTAAGGGCTCTCCTTGCCACTAAAAGTCTTCCACCATACTCTGGATACTCTATCCCTTCATTGACATCACTAGCATCCTCTAATGGTGGCATTTGGTCTTCATCACTAGCATCACTGCCAGACACATAGTCACCATTCTCATTAAGGTACATGGTTCTCTTGTTAGGACATTGTGAAGACACATGACCCCTACCCAGACATCTAAAGCATTTGATGTCTCTAGTTTTTCCTTGGGTGCCCTCAAGTTTGTCTTCAAATTTTCCCCTTTCAAGGCTACCCCTATTAGTCTTGGGTTAATGTGAATTGGTTTTAAGCTTAGAAGTCATCTTCTCTTCCTTCTTCCCCCAATTTGACTTCTAAAAAGATGAACTTGAGTTCTGATTATATCTAGAAGTGCTCCTTCCCTTAAGTTGCCTCTCAACTTTCATGGCAATGTGTACCATGTCCTTAAGCTCTACATACTGTTGCAGTTCTACCACATCAGCTATGCTTCTATTCAATTCTTGAAGGAACCTAGCCATGGTTGCCTCCCTATCCTCCATTACATTTGCCCTAACCATAGCAATTTCCATCTCCTTATGGTACTCTTCCACACTCTTGGAACCTTGCGTAAGGCTTTGCAACTTATTATACAAATTCCTATAATAAGAGTTGGGAACATATCTCCTTCTCATCGCAGTCTTCAACTCATTCTAAGTTTTTACGATTCTCTCAAAATTTCTTCTCCTAGTAGTAACTTGTTAGTCCCACCATACTACAGCATAATCAGTGAACTTTACTATAGCTAACTTCACTTTCTTCTCCTTAGAGAAGTTGTGGAACTCATATATTAATTCTACCCTTTATTCCCAATCCAAATAGACATCAAGGTCAGCTTTCACTTAGAAAGAAGGTATCTTCATTTTAATACTACTAAGATTTATGTTTACTCCTTCCTCCACTCTATTTCTATTGTCCTAACCTCCATTGTACCTATCATAAACATTTCCATTGCCTCTTACTCCTCTACCATTCTTATTACCACATCCTCCTCTAAATCCACCTCTAAAGTTTCTACTAGCATTATATAATTGAGTAAATGACCAATTGAGCAATGAAGCCTTTTTTTTGGGGGGGGTTAACTAATGGTTATTTCTATAGAAGGAATAAATAGCAAAAAGGCAACCCAAGAAATACATGATTTTTTATTTTTGGTTAACTTATTGGTATTTCTGTAAAATGAATGATAACAGCGGCCAAACACAAGAACACACAAATTTCTTCTTTTCTTTTGTTTTCTTTTTTGATTATTCAACCAATAATGAAGAACGCACGAAAGAGATGATAACAAAAGTATAACTAACATGAGCTAGAGCCAAGGCTCTAATACCAAATGATATGAACTCCGATTATAAGTAAATGGAACCCAACACCAATGGTACATGCACCGTTAGAGCTAGAGCTTGGTGAAGAGGATGAAGATGAACACGAACAGGGCAATAACCTTAGTAGAAGTTATAGAGGGGGGCTTCAGAGGGGGTTGAGATAGTAGAATAGGTAAAAGAATCTGTGGTAGTGAAACCAAGAATTATAGGTATATTGAAAATCATGAGTAAAGGATTAGGGGTAGACAAATATTTTAGTAATATTAATGATACGAACTCCGATTATATGTAAACAAAACCCAACACCAATGTTGGTATAGGATCATTTTAACAAAGGTTAAGGGATTTGGAGTTTTGATAACCAAGAATCAGAATTATAAGATTCAGATGCCACTCCTAATAGCAACAACGTTGAAGAAGATATATCTATTGAACCAACACACTCAAATATGAAAGTTCAAAATTAGTTCTCAAAGAACCAGAGAAAATAGGTCATACACTCATGAAAATGGGTTTGCCTCCTCCAGCCACCCTTTTTGCCCTTTTTATATGCTAACCCTCAAAAACCCTAGCTAATAAGAAGGGCTTATTAAGGAAATTCATCCAACCCACTAAATAATAATAAACACCCATGAAAATAACCCATTAAGATGCTGAAATTCGTCCAACCCACTACATAACAATATAACCCATGAAAATAATCCATTTAAATAACCAAACATGGGTTCCCAAATCCAACTTCCTTCCCAAGGCCATGGTTCTCAAATTCCTCCACAAATGACACATTTGCGAGCCCTAGTGAACCCTCTATCATCCTTAACTCGTGCCTAGCAACTTCCTAATAGTAAAAGTCACACAACAAGTTGTTGAGAGCTTCCTTTATTTTCTTTGACCTTGCCTTTGTCATTGGTCCTCCAAGGTTATGCAAAGCATCAACTCCCTTGTTGATTTGAGCTGATACACTATGTCTTCCATCATTCCTGCTCTCCTTAAAATGATTTGTCCTCAAATCAGCACCTACATCATCAAAGAGAAAAGGAGAAAGATCAGAAAAATTAAATGTTGCACTCACATTATACTCACCTAGCAAGTCAAGTTTATATGTATTATTGTTGACTCTTGCCACCATTTGAAAAGGACCATCTCCCCTTGGTTACAACTTTGATTTCCTTTGCATAGGAAATCTATCCTTCTACAAATGTACCCAAACCCAATCACTAAGTTCAAAAGTGATATGCCTACGACCTTTGTTGCTTGTGTTTCATAATGTTTGGTTTTTCTCTCAATGTTAAGCCTAGCTTTCTCAAGAAGTTGTCTGACCACTTCAACCTTCTTTTTCCCATCTAAATTAACCCTGTCCTGTATAAGCAATGGTACTAAATCCAAAGTAAATAATGGATTAAAACCATAAACAAGTTCGAAAGGAGAATAACCTATAGCACTATGAACAACACGATTATAGGCAAACTCCACAAAAGGCAAACATTCTTCACAGGTTCTAAAGTTCTTACCAATAACAGCACGCAACAATGTACCAAGAGTTCGATTTACTACCTCAGTTTGTCCATCGATATATGGATGGCAAGTAATAAAAAACAACAACTTTGTTCCAAGCTTACCCCACAATGTCTTCCAAAAATGGCTCAAAAATTTTGCATCACAGTCTGACACAATACTCTTCGGCACTCTATGTAGGTGAACAATCTCTCTAAAAAATAAGTCTACAATTTGTATGGCATCATCCGTTTTGGTGCAAGTAATGAAATGCGTCATCTTTGAAAACCTGTCAACTACAACAAGAATACAATCTCAACCCTTCTTAGACCTAGGTAACCCGAGAATAAAATCCATAGAAATGTTGGTCCAAGGTTCACAAGGAATTTCTAAAGGTATATACTTACCATGGGACAAAACCCTAAACTTAGTTTGTCTACAGGTAATACACTTGGCATAAACTCTTTCAACATCCCTTTTCATATGTGGTCAAAAGAAATGTTCATTTAAAACATCAAAAGTCTTTTGAATGCCAAAGTGTCCCATTAAATCACCCCCATAAGCTTCTCTCACAAGTAATGCTCTCATAGACCCTTGAGGAATACAAATCTTATTTACTCTAAACAAATACCCCTCATGTCCATAGAACTTACCAAAGGTAGCTTTCTCACATGTAGCATATACGTTACTAAAGTCAGCATCATTAGCATACAAATCAATAATGTGCTCAAACCCCAGCAACTTATCACTCAAAGTGCTAATCAATGTGTACCTACGTAACAATGCGTCAACAACAACATTTTCCTTACCTGATTTGTATTGAATTACTTAAGGAAAAGTTTCAATAAACTCAACCCATTTTGCATGTCTCTTATTCAACTTACCTTGCCCCTTCAAGTATTTTAAAGACTTATGATCACTATGAATTTCAAACTCCTTTGGCCAAAGGTAATGTTGCCACGTTTCTAAAGTCCTAACAAGTGCATACATTTCTTTATCATAAGTTGGATAATTCAATGTTGCCCCACTCAACTTCTCACTAAAGAATGCAATAGGTCATTTCTCTTGCATGAGAACTCCCCTAATCCCAATGCCCAATGCATCACATTCAATTTCAAAGATCTAAGAAAAATCATCCCAATGCCCAATCATTCTAACAAAGGTTAAGGGATTTGGAGTTCTGATCCAATGATTATAAACAACCAAAAACCAGAACTATAAGATTCAGACACCACTCCTAACAACAACAACGTTGAAGAAGATAAGTGTATTTAACCAACATACTCAAGTATTAAAGTTCAGAATTAGTTTTCAATGAACCAGAGAAAATAGCTCATACACATATGAAAATGGGTGTGCCTCCTCCAGCCACCCTTTTTGCCCTTTATATATGTTAACTCCCAAAAATCCTAGCTAATAAGATGGGATTATTAAGGAAATTCGTCCAACCCATAAAAACCCATGAAAATAATCCATTTAAATGCCCAAACATGGGCTCCCAAATCCAATTTCCTTCCCAAGCCATGGTTCTCAAATTCCTCCACAAATGACACATTTGCAAGCCTTGGTGAATCCTCCATCATCCTTAACTCATACCTAGCAACTTCCTTATAGTAAATGTTGCACAACAAGTTGTTGAGAGCTTCCTTTATTTTCTTTGACCTTGCCCTTGTTATTGGTCCTCTAAGGTTTTGCAAAGTATCAACTCCCTTGTTGATTTGAGCTAGTACAATATGGCTTCCATCAATTAAAATGAAAATACCTTCTTTCTAAGCCGACCCTAATGTCTATTTGGATTGGGAACATTAGGTAGAATTAATATATGAGTGCCACAAGTTCTCCGAGGAGAAGAAAGTGAGGTTAGCTGTGGTAGAGTTCATTGATTATGCTATAGTATGGTGGGACCAATAGGTTACCAATAAGAGAAGAACCTTTGAGAGAATCATAAAAACATGGGAGGAGCTAAAACATTTGATAAGGAAGAGATTTGTCCTTAACTCTTACTTCAAGGACTTGTATAATAGGTTACAGGGCCTCATTCAAGGTTCTAGGAGTGTAAAGGAGTACCATAAGGAAATGGAAATAGCTATGGTTAGCACTAATGTAGTGGAGGATAGAGAAGCCACCATGGCTAGATTTCTTTAGGGCCTAAACTGAAACATAGGTGATGTAGTAAAGTTACAACACTATGTACAACAAGAGGACATGGTACACCTTACCATAAAGGTGGAGAGACAACTTAAGAAAAGGGGTAGTTCTAAAATTAGCTTTGGCTCGAGTTTTAAATTTAGTGAGAAATCGAGTTGGGGGAAAAGAGACGAGAAACCAACCCTTAAATATAAGTTTGAGATACCTAAACCTAAGCCTAGTGGGAGAAGCCAAGAGAAGGGGAAAACTAGGGACATCAAATGCTTTAAATGTTTGGTTAGGGGTCATATGACTTTACAGTGTCTTAACAAGAGAACCATATACCTTAGGGAGAATGGTGACTATAAGTTTGGTAGTAAAGCTAGTGATGAGGACCAAATGCCACCATTAAAGGACACTAGTGATGTTAATGAAGGGATAGAGTATCTAGAGTATGGTGGAAGGCTTTTAGTAGCAAGGAGAGCCCTTAGTATGTAGGTTAAGGAGGATGATGTTGAGATGCAGCAAGAAAATATTTTTCATACTAGGTGTTTAATTCAAAATAGACTTTATTACTTGATTATAAATGAAGGTAGTTACACTAATATATCTAGTACAGAATTGGTGGAAAAATTGAACTTACCTACAACTAGACACCTTAAGTCATATAAATTACAGTGGTTAAATGACAGTAGGAAGGTGAGAGTGACTAAGCAAGCAATTGCTCCATTTACTATTAGTACGTATAAGGATGATGTTACTTGTGATGTTGTTGTACCTATGTTGGTTGGTCATTTGCTATTAGGATGGCCATGACAATTTGATAAGAGGATAACACATGATGGGTACAAAAACAAGTATACATTCACCTTAGAGGGAAAACTCATTACACTTGCACCACTAACTCCTAAGACAAACTAAGACTTTTTGAAAATGAACAAAAGAAAAGAAGTGAAAAGAAAGAGAGAGGAGAGAAAAATGAGAGTGAGAGAGAGAAAAGGTGAGAGCAAACACTTAAGAGTGCTAAATTCAAGAGTGGTGAGGTACAAAATAAAATTGGGTGACAACAAGTATGATGAGAATCGTAGAGATGATGGGTCGAAGGCTTCAATGGATGCAATAGGTCCATTGGACATTCCAGAAGACCCAATAACATGAGCTAAAGCTTTAATGGATGCAAGAGGTCCATCGCACATTCTAGAAGGCCTAATAACACGAGCTAGAGCTTCAATAGATACAAGAGGTCCATTGCACATTCCAGAAGGCCCAATAACACGAGTTAGAGCCAAAAAGATTAAAGAAGTACTAAATGGGCTGATTGAAGACATTCAGGCCAACCAAGTGTCAAATGGTGCGAATTTAAGTTTATTAAAGAGTCCAGGCCTAATTAATATAATTGGAATACTTAATGGTCAGACTAAGTAATAGCATTCACTCCTAAATAAGAGTTTATTGTCTATGTTGGAATCTGTCCATAGTTAGGAATTCCTCCAAAATAATGATTTGTCCTAAGTAGGAATTTGTGCTTCTTTAGGATTGCTATCTTAGCCTATAAATAGGCACCCCTTGTATGCTCTGGAAAAAATCAGACAACTTTGAGTGAAATATAAAGCAAGGGTTTTTCTCCCTCAGTTTGTGATATTAAACTCTGGTTTAGCTTTCCTGGTTGTTCTTTGATTCCTTATGTGCGTTGGGTCCCTAAGCCACGTCTTTTTGGGGTTTTTCTACATTAAAGTACGTGTGTATGCCAAAGGAGTTGATGTGTGAGCTGCCTTCTGAGCCAAATGTATTTGATCCTTTATAACCTACCCTACCAACATTGACAGTACTTGTGTTCTTAGTGTTTGTTTCTTCTTTGTTACAGGACTTTGATGATGTATTCCCTGAGGATGTACCAGATGGATTGCCACCACAAAGGAGAATTGAGCATTGTATTAACCTAATACTTGGAGCAGCTATTCCCAACAAGCTAGCATACCGAAGTAACCTGGAAGACACAAAAGAACTTCAAAGGCAAGTTGAGGGATTGATGAAAAAAGGGTACGTGCAAGAAAGCATGAGTCTATGTGCAATGCTTATGTTGCTGGTGCCAAACAAAAATGGGTCCTAAAGAATGTGTGTCGACTATCAAGCTGTTAATGAAATTTCAGTTAAGTATCGACACCCTATACATAGGCTTGATGACATGCTTGATGAATTGCATGGTGCATGCTTCTTTTTAAAAATTAATCTTAAAAGTAGATATCACCAAATTAGAATTAGGGTAGGTGATGAATGGAAAACTACATTTAAAACTAAGCATGGTCTATATGAGTGGTTGGTTATGCCGTTTGGATTAACTAATGCACCTAACACGTTCATGAGATTAATGAATCATGTTTTGAGAACTTTCTTAAGGAAATCCATGGTGGTCTATTTTGATGATATTTTGGTATACAACTGTTCTTTAAACTCTCATGTCGAACACTTGCATTGTGTGCTAAATGTGTTCAGGAAAGAAAAATTGTATGCTAACTTGAAGAAATGTACCTTATGCACTAATCATATCATTTTCATAGGGGATGTTATGACTCATAATGGCATTAAGGTTGATATTGAGAAGGTTAAGGCTATCCATGAATGGCTTAAACCAAAATGTGTAGGTGATGTGAGGAGTTTTCATGATTTGGCTAGTTTTTATAGGGGGTTATTAGGGATTTTAGCACTATAGCCATACCATTGATAAAGGTCATTAAGAAAAGTGTATGGTTTAAATGGGGTGACAAATAGCAAGTTGCATTTGAACTGTTAAAATCTAAGTTGTGTAATGCACCACTTCCTGCTTTACCTAATTTTTCTAAATGTTTTGAAATTGAATTGTGATGCATTAGGCATTGGGGTGGGGGCACATGCAAGAGAAATTTCCTATAGCATTCTTTAATGAAACATTAAGTGGGGCTGCATTACATTATCCAACTTATGATAAGGAATTAATGCACTTGTTAGAACTTTATAAACTTGGCAACACTACCTTTAGCCTAAGGAATTTGTAATCCATATTGATCATAAGTCACTAAAACATTTGAAAAGTGAAGGTAAATTAAACAGAAGACATGCAAAATGGATGGAATTCATATAAATGTTTCCTTATGTGATTCAATACAAGGAGGGTAAGGAAAATTTAGTTGCTGATGCATTGTCTCGTAGGTACACCTTAATTAGCACCTTAAGCACTAGATTATTAGGTTTGGAGCACATCATCGACTTGTATTGATGTGGAAAACCCCAAAAAGACGTGGCTTAGGGACCCAACCCACACAAGGAATCAAAGAACAACCAGGAAAGCTAAACCAGAGTTTAATATCACAAACCCTAGACCCACCCTTCGAAGGAACACGAACCTAGGATATTTCAGAAGGATATGGACACCACACTCCAGAAAAGAAAGGAATTGGGAGTGATAAGTTGATTGGAACATCACAAAAAGAAGTACCTCTTGATAAGTTCTTTAATCCTTAAAAGAACCGAGAGAGAAAAACCCTTGCTTTCTATTTCACTCAAAGTTGTCTACTTTTCCTCCAAAGCATACAAGGGGTGCTTATTTATAAGCTAATAGCAATCCTAAAGAGGCATAAATTCCTTCTTAGGAGAAATCCTTATTTTGGAGGAATTCCTAAATAAGGACAAATTCCAATGTAGACAATAAGCTCCTATTTAGGATAGACAATAAACTCTTATTTAGGATAGAATGTTATTACTTATTCTGACCTATTTAAGTATCTTAATTATATTAATTGGGCCTGGACTCTTTGTCAAAGTTGAATTTGCACAATTTGAAACTTGGTTGGCCTAAATGTCCTGAATTAGCCCATTTAGTGCTTCTTTAATCTTTTTGGCTCTAGCTCGTATTATTGAGCCTTCTGGAATGTGCAATGGACCTCTTGCATCCTTTGAAGCCTTCCACCCATCATTTCTATGGTTCTCATCATTCCCCTGCTCCTCAAAAGGGTTTGTCCTCGAATCATCACATACATCAAAAGGGGAAAGGTCAAAAACATTAAATGTTGCACTCACATGATACTTAGCAGGAAGGTCCAACTTATAAGCATTGTCATTAATTTGGTCTACAACTTGAATGGGACCATCTCCTCTAGGTTGTAGCTTCGAACGCCTCTGAGCTAGGAACCGTTCCTTACGCATATGCACCCAAACCTAATCACCAAGTTCAAACACCACCTTCTTTCATCCCTTGTTGACATAGGATGCGTGTTGCTCAGTTCATTTTTCAATATGTTGTTGCACCTTTTCATGTAATTTTTTTATCATGTCAGCCTTACATTCACTATCTAATTTTTTTTATCATGCTAGCCATAGCAAAGTCAAGATCATTCACATATAAATCCTTAATGTGTTCAAATCCTAATAAGTTTGTAGTAAGTTTAGAGATAAGGGCGTACTTGCGAGATAATGCATTAGCTACCATATTTTGCTTACCTTTTTTATATTGGATGATGTAGGCAAAGGTCTCAATGAATTCAACCCACTTGGCATGTCTTTTGTTCAACTTTCCTTGTCCCTTCAAGTGCTTCAAAGATTCATGGTTAGTATGGATGACAAACTCTTTAGGCCAAAGGTAATGTTGCCATGTCTCCAAAGCCCGTATCAATGCATACATCTCTTTATCATAAGTAGGATAATTAAGGCTTGCTCCACTTAGCGTTTCACTAAAGTAAGCAATTGGGCGCCTTTCCTGCATCAAAACAGCTTTAATGCTAATACCTGAAGCATCACACTCAATCTCGAAAACTTAATTTTTCCTTAATATAATTAAAAGCCTTGTCTTGGTCATTACCCCACCTAAAACTCATATTCTTTTTGATAAGCTCAGTGAGTGGTGCGACAATGGTGCTAAAGTCTTTAACAAAGCATCTATAGAAACTAGCTAGACCATGAAAGCTACACACGTCACTAGTTGACTTAGGTGTAGGGCCAATCACGAATTGCCTTAACTGACAACATAGTCAAGAAATGTGATCTAATAGGTACAAAAGGAACATTTATGTAAGTTAGCATACAATTTCTCAAAACGTAAAACACTTACAACAGAACGTAAATGATCAAGATGATCTTCTAGGGTTTTACTATAGATCAAGATATCATCAAAATACACAACTATAAATTTACCAATGAATGCATGTAAAACATGATTCATTAGTCGTATAAAAGTGCCTCGTGCATTAGTGAGACCAAATGGCATAACTAGCCACTCATACAACCCATACTTAGTTTTGAAAGCTGTTTTCCACTCATCTCCCTCTCTCATCCTAATCTGATGATATCCACTTTTCAAATCAATCTTAGAAAAGACACATGACCCATGCAATTCATCTAACATGTCATCTAATCTAGGTATGGGGTGACAATACTTTATAGTGATTTTATTGATTGCTCGACAATCTACACACATCCTCCAAGTCCCATCTTTTTTTGGTACAAGTAGGACAAGAACAGCACATGGACTCATGCTTTCCCTTACATATCCTTTGGACTTAAGCTCCTCAACCTGCCTTTGAAGCTCCTTTGTCTCCTCAGGATTACTCTTATATGCTGGCCGGTTAGGGATGGATGCACCTGGGATGAAATCAATTTGATGCTCAATTCCTCTATTAGGTGGCAATCCACTTGGGATATCGTCAGGGAATACATCTTGAAATTCCTGCAATAGTGCAACAACAACACTAGGCAAAGATGGGTCAAACTTGTTAGTGTTAAAATAAGCCTCCTTGTACAAAAGTACAATCATAGGCTGTTTGGCATAGAATGCTCTTTTGACATCAATTCTTTTTGCATAGAGATTTTCTCTTTTCTTCTCTTTCTCTTGTGTCCTCACGTTTTCTTATCCTTTTTCTCTTTTATCAATCTCTCTTTTCTGTTCACTCTCATTTTTAATCCTTAATTGATCCTCATATGCTTGTTGAGGTGATAATGGTACAAGAATGACAAGTTTTTTGTTCATTACAAAGGAATATCAATTCTTGAAGCCATCATGCATAACTCACCTATCAAACTGCCATGGTGTTCCTAATAGAATATGTCCCGCATGCATAGGTACAACATCACATAAAACTTCATCATAGTACCTTCCGATAGAAATTGATACAAGCACTTACTGATTTACCTTCACTTCACCACTTTCATTCAACCACTAAAGTTTATATGGTCTAGGATGCTTCATAATAGGTAAATCCAGCTTCTCAACCATAGTTGTGCTAGCAACATTAGTGCAATTTCCACATCAATAATCATACTACATACCTTATCTTTGATGAGACACCTTGTCTAA
This sequence comes from Ceriops tagal, assembly GCA_021533255.1. Classification (NCBI taxonomy): domain Eukaryota; kingdom Viridiplantae; phylum Streptophyta; class Magnoliopsida; order Malpighiales; family Rhizophoraceae; genus Ceriops; species Ceriops tagal. Next base: position 9,227,399 of record CM038594.1, on the reverse strand, counting down.
AAGATTTTATCTTGTTGCACCTCATTTTCTTCTTTTGCTTGCACATTCAATGCTCACCTTGTAACGAGACCTACTCCGTTAACCGGATACTCCTCTCCATCACATTCACCCTCTGATGGTGGCACAAAATCATCATCTGATTCACTTTCAGTTTCAACATCGCTATTACTTCTCAGGATCATTGCACGCTTATTTGGACATTGAGATGCAATGTGACCCCTACCCAAACACTTAAAACATTTACCATCTCTATTTCTACTCAATTGGGGTTCAAATTTACCTGTTTCCTTGCTAGAACCCACATTCTTGTGTTTGGGTAGCTCGGCTTTGGAATTGAAATTGGCCATCTCGTCCCTTTTACTCCAATTTGGCTTCCACGATGAGGTAGAACCTAAATTCTGCCCAAACTGTGTGGAGCCCTTTCGTTTAAGTTGCCTTTCAACTTTCATTGCCATGTGCGCCATGTCTTCTAATTCCACATAATGCTACAATTCAACCATATTTGCTATGTCCCTATTTAGCCCTTGCAGAAATCGAGCGATGGTTGCCTCTCTATCTTCTTCTACATTGGCCCTAATCATGGTAATCTCCATCTCCTTGTGGTAGTCCTCCACACTTTTGGTGCCCTAAGTGAGCCCTTGCAGCCTTTGGTACAACTCCCTGTAATAGTGATTAGGGACAAACCTCCTCCTCATGATAGCCTTCATCTCCTCCCATGTATCAATAGGCCGCCCATGATTCCTTCTCCTAGTCAAAACAAGTTAATCCCACTAAATAATAACATAATCAATAAATTCAACGGCAGCAAGCTTTAACTTTTTCTCCTCAGAATAATTGTGGCAATCAAAAACTAATTCAACCTTCTTTTCCCATTCTAGGTATGCATCAGGATCATTCTTACCTTAGAATGAAGGAATTGTTATTTTAATACTACCCAAATTATGGTTGTAGGTGCCTTGCCTCCCAAATTCTCTTCGATCCCTTCTATTGTTACTAGTTCTATCCATCGTAGTTTGATCGTCAAATTCATCATCTTCTATATCATCTTCATGGTCATAGGCACGTGTCAACTGCCTTCTTGCCTTGGGAGCCTCATATTCCCCATGTCTCCTTTGCAACTCTACACAAAACAAATGGGATACCTCATAGAACACTCCCTTACATGTGTCACTCAAAAGATTGTGTCACATTCCCTCATGTTTACACTCTTTATGGTTTTTCTTTATATGAACTTTCACTCTTACCTTTTACCACTCAAATTTTCCCTTTTAGCTCTATAAAGAACTAAACAATGTAAATCAAGGGTATTGATTTTGAACAGAATAAACTAAATGGCATAAAATTGAACAAATTGGGGAACAAAGAATCAAGCGAAAAAGGATGTCAACACAAACGGATTTAATGAACTAAACTCACAAAAATCAGGATAGGGGTAATATAACCTAGAGGACAACTTGGGTAACAAACTAGGAAAACAGATGGTAGAATTGGAGTTGAGCAAGAAAACTTTATTATTATTGTGGCCAATATGACCAAACTGTTAACCTTATCAATAACTTTGAATTTGATGTTTTCTTTCTTTTGTTCTTCTTCCTTCCCTTTTTCTTTTCTTTTTTTTTGTTTTTTTTTTGTTTTTTGTTTTTTTTTCTCAACACAAAACAATAGTAGGATACTTAGACATACCAATTGGAATTGAAATTAGCACGTTTATGAGCTTAAACAAACAAGCAAAGAGAGAAGGATTGCAAATAAACAGATTTGTACATTTGAATGATAATGCACATAATAGACAAACTAAACAACAATAAATAAATCAAAAGATAGAAAATTGAAGAGTGAGTGGATTCAACCTAATTTAGAACCAGGCTCTGATACCAATTGATGCGGAAAACCCTAAAAAGACGTGGCTCAGGGACCCAACGCACACAAGGAATCAAAGAACAACTAGGAAAGCTAAACCAGAGTTTAATATCACAAACCTTAGACCCACCCTTCGAAGGAACACCAACCTAGGATATTTAAGAAGGATATGGATGCCACAGTCCAGAAAAGAAAGGAATTGGGAGTGATAAATCGATTAGAACGCCACAAGAAGAAGTACCTCTTGATAAGTTCTTTAGTCCTTAAAAGAACCAAGAGAGAAAAAACCTTGCTTTCTATTTCACTTAAAGTTGTCTGCTTTTCCTCCAGAGCATACAAGGGGTGCCTATTTATAAGCTAAGATAGCAATCCTAAAGAGGCATAAATTCCTTCTTAGGAGAAATCCTTATTTTGGAGGAATTCCTAAATATGGACAAATTCCAACGTAGACAATAAACTCCTATTTAGGATAGACAATAAACTCTTATTTAGGATAGATAATAAACTCCTATTTAGGATAGAATGTTATTACTTATTCTGACCTATTTAAGTATCTTAATTATATTAATTAGGCTTGAACTCTTTGTCAAACTTGAATTTGCACCATTTGAAATTTGGTTGGCCTGAATGTCCTGAATTAACCCATTTAGTACTTCTTTAATCTTTTTGGCTCTAGCTCGTGTTATTGGGCCTTCTGGAATGTGCAATGGACTTCTTGCATCCCTTGAAGCCTTTCACCCATCATCTTTATGGTTCTCATCATGTATGCTACAAATGCAGATTTTGGTAATGTTTATGCTGCTTGTGAGAACACTGGCTTTGCTAGATTCTATAGACATGAGGGATACTTGTTTGGGAAAAATAAATTATGTATTCCTCAAGGGTCTATTAAAGAATTGCTTGGTTGAGAGGCTTATGGGGGAGGCTTGATGGGTCATTTTGGCATTCAGAAGACTTTAGATGTTTTGAGTGAACATTTCTTTTGGTCATATATGAAATGTGATGCTGAATGAATTTGTGCAAAGTGTATCACTTGTAAGCAAGCTAAGTCTAAAGTATTACCCCATGGTAAGTACATACCTTTAGAGGTCACTAGCAAACCTTGGATTGTTATTTCAATGGATTTTGTGCTTGCTTTACCATGGTCCAAAAAAGGCCAAGATTATGGTTGATAGGTTTTCCAAGATGGTGCACTTCATTGCTTGCCATAAAATAAATGATGCCAAAAAAATTGTTGACCTATTTTTCAAGGAAATCGCTAGATTTCATGTTGTATAAAAGAGTATTATATCTAATCATAATACCAAGTTTTTGAGTCATTTTTGGAGGACACTTTAGGGTAAGCTTGGTACAAAATTGCTTTTCTCCACAATGTGCCATCCACAAATTGATGGTCAAACTGAGGTAATCAATCATATTCTTGGTACTTTATTGCGTGCTGTAATTGGCAAAAATTCTAACACTTGAGAAAAGTGTTCACCATTTGTGGAGTTTGCCTACAATAAAGTTGTGCATAGTGCCACTAGTTATTCACTGTTTGAATTAGTTTATAGTTTCAACCCTTTGACACTATTGGATCTAATGTCGTTGCCTATGTAGCAACAATCCAATTTAGATGGAAAGAAGAAGGCTGAGGTGGTCCAGTAACTTCATACAAGAACTAGACTGAATATTGAGAAGAGGACAAAGCAATATGGCATTCAAGCCAACAAGGGATGCAAACATGTCATCTTCCAGCCAAGAGATTGGGTTTGGATGCATACATGGAAGGAGTAGTTTCCACAACACAAAAAAAAAATTTATAACCTAGAAGAGATGGTCCTTTTCAAGTTGTGGCCAAAGTCAATGACAATGCCTATCAACTTGACTTACTAGATGAGTATGGTGTGAGTTTAACAGTTTCTAATCTTTCCCTATTTGATTATACAAATTAAAATTTAAGAACAAATCCTATTGAAGAGAGGGGAAATGATGGAGGTCCACTTGTACCAATACCAAACAAGCAAGGAATTGATGCTTTACATAATCTTGGGGGTCCAATGACAAGGGAAAGATCATAGAAGGCTTGAGAAGTACTTAATAGTTTAATTTGTCAATTCTAAGAGCAAGAAGTTGCTCAAAATGATTGGTTGAGGACAAAAGCATCCCAAAGGCCTTTTAACATGTTTTATGTGAGCAATGAGCAAGATAAAGGCTGGGATCTTAGAGTAGGGTAAGCTACAAGGCTACAAAATGAGTTTCAAACCAAGGCGTGCAAGCATCAAGTGCCACGATCACAACAGCCTTGATAACATAGCAAGTCCAACGGCTAGACACCAATAAGCATTGGGATAAACTAATTCTTTGGGATTTTAACTACCAATTAAGCTAGGCTTATTTTGAATCCCACGATGCATATAGAGTTTAGTACTTTACATGGGTTGTTAGTTAGGAAACTTTGTGGGCCTATGAAATGTTGCATTTCACTAATAGGTCATAGGCCCATATGGTAACTAGGGTTCATGTGTTGTATATATTTATAAATAATGCTATAACCTAAGGGGGGCAGACAAACATTAGAATACAACTTTACAACTATAAGAGACAATGTTTTCTCTTATGTTTCAATACAAATGAGCATCTTTTCCATTGGCTCTTTGTGAACTTGTTGATTTGCATGCTTGATTGTGTTTTTCATAGACTTATCTTCTTCAACCTTGTGTTGCATAGGAGTAGCATCTAATCCTTCTATAATTCTGGTTTTGTGGTTGCTTTATAATCATTGGATTAGAATTGTTTATTTCCTAACTTGTCTTAGAACGATCCTAGTGACATCAATTTTGGTGTTGGGTTCCAATATGTTAATATCGAAGTTCATATCATAAAGCAATGAGAAAAGTGTTTGCCACATGTTGAGTTTTCTTGTAACAAATTCGTTCATTCTACTACTTCCTTGTCACCTTTTGAAGTTGCTTATGGTTGTAATCATTTAACTCCTTTGGATATTTATCTTTGCCTACTAATGAACGTGCTAACTTTAATGGTAAGAGAAAGGTAGAATTTGTGAAAAATTTACATGCCAAGGTTTGGGCTAGCATTGAAAGGAAGAATAAGCAATATGCTAAACAAGTTAATAAGGGGTGTGAAGATTTTCATTAAACTCGGTGATTGTAGTAGGTGCATGTGAGGCAGAAGCGATTTCCCCCACAAAGAAAGTCTAAATTGTAGCCTCAAGGAGATGGACCTTTTCAAATTTTGGGGAGGATTAATGATAATGCCTACAAGTTAGATTTACCAAGCAACTATAGTATGTTAGTGCTACTTTTAATGTTACTGACAAATCTTTGTTTGATGTAGGTGATTCGAGGATGAATCCTTTTGAGAAGGGGGGAATGATGGAGAAAAAGGTGCTTATCAAGTACAACAAAGTATTTCTAAGATCCTTTGCAAGGAATTGGTGGTCCAATGACTAAGGCACGAACAAAAAGGATGCAAGAGACTTTGCAAGGCTTAATCATAGAGATGCATGAAAAAAGGCTGCTCTAGATTATTCTAAGGTTATTCTAAAAGTTTCTAATGCTACACTAAGGATAATCACTTATCTTCATGTGCAAGATGATGGACAAGGGTTAGAACTTGAAGAAAAAAGTTTGAAGCCCATGATATAAGTCCAAGCTATATGACTAAGCTAAGAAAAGACTCAATCCACATAATACGTTGTATTAAAGGGTCTGCTTTTGTTTTGAGTTGCTAGATTTTAAGTTAAGTCCAAATATACATGTAAAAAGGCTTAACTTCTTGGGTTTATTTAGGCTTGTAGGTTTGACCAAGTTTTGATACATTAGTTAAGGTTTTTACTTTGACTTTTATGCCTATTTTTATTAGCTTTAGTCTTTTTAAGGATTCCTACATTAAGGCAAATTTGTATTCTTTAATGCAAAAGATCCCTTGTAATTAAGGTCTTTCCTATATAGGTATTTTAAGAAACACCTTTTCCTAATACGATTGTAATGTTTACATGCCTATATAAAGGCTACAACTATGTAAAATGAGAATCAATAATATTAAGCTATTTTTCAACAAGCTTTGCTTTCCTTTCTTGTGTTTTTGGAAGAATGCATTGCTTTGACTTATCAAAGGAGTGATCAATCCAACTTGTTTCCTAACTTTCTAGGGTGTGCATAACAATTTGATTCAAGGGTTCCTAGGGCATGTCACCTAATGGTTTATTTAGCAACACTTGCTTTGTTGCACTTAACAACACCTTGTTCTCCACCATAAGTTATCAAAGTTAAATGAAGAACCCAAAGAGAAAGTTTCCCACTTTTCAGTTCACATAATTGTTTATCCCTTTGAGATTACAAAGAGAAGCCTATAACACCAAGATAGAGTTAGTGATAGGCTTCTAAATATAAGAACACTCCTACCTTATTGCAAACTCCTATTTAAGAGTGGATTTAAGCACTCCAATTATATTAATACAGCCTTGGTCCTCTTTGAAGCTTGAATTGACGCCATTTGTAGCTTGGTTGGCTTGAACTTTTTTAATTAGCCCATTTAGTGATTCTTTTATCTTTATAGCTCTAGCTCACATGATTAGACAATTTGAAATGCTTAATGGATCCTCTAAAGTTGCCCATGCAACAACTCCTCCATGGATATTGTCACATGAATGTTAGTTACAAGATCATTTTGTGTGAATAATTCCTTTAAATGAGGGGAGAAGCCTTATTGCCAAGAACTAGGTGATGATCTGAAGTTGTAATTGATGAACAATTCTATCTTGGAAAGGAAATCTAATTAAGAGTAATAGCTCCCTTATTCGATGGACTTTAATGGAGTATGGAGTTGAATTTCCCAAAATAATCAAGAGTCATTCTCTTATTTTAAGCACTAAGCAATTATCTTGTTGTAACAAAAGTAGTGGACGAATCAGTTAGAGTAATGAAAGGTAATCTAAAGGAATGGTTTATTTATTGGATGTACTTTAATGGATCTGGCCTACCCAAGACTTATTAATGTGCTTCTTGTAATGAAATCAATGATCAATGTTGACAATTAACCTAATTATCCTTTGTATGAATGACTCCATAGAACAAAAGGACCTTATTAGCTAGAAATGAAGTGTTATTCTTGTTTTTCAAGCAATGAAATTCTAATCAAGATAATCATTCCATCATTGGATGGAATTCAATGGGTTAAAACTATCAAAGGTATATTGACATACATGTTGCAATGAAAGTAATGTTCAATGTTGACATGAACATTAATTGTATATCATTTTGTCTGAATACTTCCATTCAACCAAAGGAGGAGCCTTGTACTAAGGAAATAGGTGACAAACTCAAGTTTAAAACAATGAATGATTCTCTTTCCTTGTAAAGAAAATGAATCAAGAGTAACAACTTATTTATTCTACAATTTTCAATGGATTTGGTCATTGTAAAGAAAAAGTCCTTTTGTTATGTTCATAAGATATGGTCTCATGTTTTAAGTAATGAACAAATCTCTCATGGTAAAGGAAGCTAATCAAGAGTAAAATGCTACTTTAACAGACCGATATCAATAGATTCAAACTAGATAAGGATCTTCTTAAGTCTCACATTTAGAGGGAGAGGGGGTGAATCAGTGTGAGATGTTTACTTTTTACAAATCTGTCTAGATTAAACCTCTATGACCTGTTAAAGTCTATGATTCACTTTTATCTTGTTTCTTTATATGAGAATGGTTGTATGGATATCAAGCAAGCCCAAGCACCCGAGAACACACAAAATCTTTACATGGTTCACCCACAATGTGTGAGCTATATCCACGATGTGATAGGATCACTCCTAAATCACATGATTCACTCTTGTTATCAAGGGATACAACTAATGTTGTGGAAGGATCTCTCCTTAATCACTGTGGGAGTATCACACCTTAACCACTTATAATAATCTCCTAATTAATCCAAGGGTTTCCCACCCTTTTTCAAGAAGTTTCATAAAAAGAGTATTACAAAAACTCCCTTGTGAAGATCTTTCCATGTGCACAGGCTACTACTACAGAAAATTGATCTTCTCTTTCCTTACCACTAGTCTTTGCTCAAGCTTTCTATCATTCTCTCCTTCTTCACTGCCAGTTTCTGCTCAAGCTCTGCCAGTCTCTCCTTCTTCACTGTTAGTTTCATAGCTTTCTCTTTGCCTCTATCGGTCTCAACTCTCTGTCAATTTAGAACTCTCAACCACTCACATTTTCTACCGGTTCTAAACTCTCAACCTCTGCCAGTCTTAGATCTCTACCTCTGCCAAGTTTCTCTCTGCCTCTGTCGGGTTTCTCTCATGCCTTTGCCAGGTATCTCTTTGCTTATTTTTGTAACTCTCTCTACCTATTTCTGCAACTTTCTCTGCTTCTTTCAATAGGTCTTTCTACCTATTTCTGTAGTTCTCTTTGCCTATTTCTACAACTCTCTCTGCCGATTCTCTCCTCTGCAAGTTTTGCTCTACTCTACTATTCTCTGCTCTACAAGTTCTCTCCTTTTCTTTCTACCACTACTACTGTCTCTCCTCTATAGGTTCTCTCCTTTTCTTTCTACCATTGCTATTGTATCTCCTCTACAGGTTCTTAACTCTGTAGGTTCTCTTCTTTGCAGGTTCTCTTCTTTGTAGGTTTTCTCCTCTGCATGTTCTCTTCTTTGCAGGTTCTCTCTGCTGCAAGTTCTCTCTTTTGTAGATTCTCTCCTTTGTCGGTTCTCTCCTCTGCAAGTTCTTTCCTTCTTTCTGCCACTACTATTTTTTCTTTTCTGCTATTGGAGGCTCTTTTTTTTTTGCTACTAGATTTCTCTATTGTTTTCTCTGCTGGTTTTCTCTAACCCTCACATTCTCTATACTTTTTCTATCTCTTTCTATCATGCCCTAGGTCTCTTTTAGCAGTTGCATGGATATTTATAAGCCTTAAGTTTAGGATTGCCTTGCAATCAACAGTCAGCATTAGTTCCAAAGGGTTGCCCTACAATCAATAATTAGCATTGATCCCTTGAATTTAGGATCAACGGTTAGCATTGACTCCTTGAATTTAGAGTCAACGGTCAGCATTGACTTTGATTTAAGGTCGTTTGCATAGGCAGCATTACTAGGATTACATCTCTTGGCCTTTCTAAGCAACACGCTACCATTCCCACCAATACCATCTTCCTTAACCCTTGAATGAATCAATTGCCAACACTTTGTAAATGCAGCAAACACATCTTAAAGGCACTCATTCATAACATCAAATTAACAAGGACAAATGTATAAGTTACTATTGACAACAAATTCAATATTAGCCATCAAAGATAGGCTCAATAAAACTACCTAAGATAGAATTATGGACATCCTCATATGTGAATGGCAAGTAGCTAAGAACAATAATTTACTAACTTGCCCCATAAAGTCTTCTAGAAGTAGTTCAAGAACTTTGCATAATACTCCGAGTCTTGCCTTGTGACCATACTACCTATTTAAAGAACAATTCAACCACATTGTTTGAATGGCCAATTTTATGGCATGGGATAAAATGTGTCATCTTGGAAAACATGTCAACAACAAAACTTGGCAAAAAGAGGTTAAACTTATCAGTACTACAACAAGCCTCATTTTACAAAAGTACAATAATAGGGTGTCTCGAATAGAAAGCTTTCTTAATATCACTCTCTTTTTCATACAAAATCTCAATTTTTCTCTTTTGCCCTCTTCCTAGTGTGTGGCTTCCATATCCTTCTTTATACCTTAAGTTCATGTTCCTTTGAGCATTAGACCTAGGTTTTGTATGATTGAAATATGCTTAGGTTTCTTGGGTTCTTTACCAATTCCTTATGCATGTTGGGTCCTTAAACCACACCTTTTGGGGTTTGTATTAGTTGGTATCAAGGCTTTAGGGTTTAAAATGAATTTGAAACCATGGCAAGATCATTTACCACATATAGACTTTGCTTATAAAGGGAGTGTTCATTCTATTACTAGTTACTCCCTATTTGAAATTGTGTATATTTTAATCCTTTGAGTCTTTCAGATTTTATGTCTTTACCTACTAATGAGTAAGCTAGCTTAGATGGTGAACATAAGTGAAGAAGTTGCATAGGAAGGTGTGGTAGCAAATTGCAAAACAAACTGAACAATATGCATCCTATGCCAATAAAGGATGAAAAAAAGGTGTTGTTTGAACTTAGTGATTGGATTTGGGTGCATATGTATAAGGAAAGGTTTCTAGTTTAGAGGCATTTAAAGTTTCAACCTAGAGGAGATAGTCTATTTCTAGTAGTGGTGCGAATTAATGACAATGATTTTAAGTTGAAACTTCCTAGTCAGTTAAATGTAAGTGTAACATTTAATGTTTTTTATCTTTATCCTTTTGATGTAGGTGTGACGATTTAAGGACGAATCCTTCTGAGGAGAGGGGTAATCACAAGATCCATGGAGAATCTAATACATGAATGACTTTTAAGGATCCATTGGGCATTTAAGAAGGGCCAATGACATGTTCAAGAGTTGAGGTCCTTAGTGGGCTAATTAAATAAATTTAGGCCAAAGAAGCTAATTCAAGGGCAACAAAGCATATCTTAATGTAGTCAAAGCTTTATTAATTTTATAAGTATGCTAAATGGGTTTGTGCTAAGTAATTGTAAGGGTTATTACAACAACTCCAAAAAAAATAAGAGTAGATTTCTTGTCAACTTATTTAGGAAGTTTATTTTATCTCAAGGGTTAGGGTTGTTAATTCGGCCTCTAAATAAGGTTGATTTCATTGTTAAAAGGGAAAAACATTGGCAAAATAAAGAGATGACAATTTTCACTTTTAGTTCTTCCAAAAACCAAAGAACTTATCAAAAACTAACTTTTCTTGTAATGTTGAATCCAACTTATCACTCCTAAATCACCTTTTTTTTACAGAGTGTGGCATCCATATTATTCTTTAGCACTTAGATTCATGTTTCTTTAAACATTGGGTCTAGGTTCTGCATGATTGAAATTAGATTTAGCTTTTTTGGGTTCTTGTTTGATTCCTTATGCATGTTAGGTCCCTAAGTTATGCCTTTTAAGGTTCAAATCCCAAGCAATTGATTTGACTTCTTAAAGCTTAAGCTCAAGGTTATTTACATCTTATAAATTTGGTTTAGTTTTCCTTAGGTTCTATATATGATTGCCTTATGGGTCCTTCAGCTACATCTAATAAGGTTCATATCACTATTGGGAAAGCCATGGCAATAATATAGAAGGGTGACATATAATGGTTTCTGGAATCACTATTCATTCAATTTGGTAGGGAAACCAATTACTCTTGCTTCATTAAAGTCTTAGAAAAGTTTAGGACAATCAAGTGATAGTAAAAAGATAGGGTAACTTAAAGAAAGAAAATAAGGATGAGAATAAGAAAAACAAAGAAAGAAAAATTTAAAATGGGATGATAACCGTAGAGATGATGGGTGGAAGGCTTCAATGGATGCAAGAGGTCCATTGCACATATTAGAAGGCCTAATAACATGAGTTAGAGCTTTAATGGATGCAAGAGGTGCATTGCACACTCCAGAAGGCCCAATAACAAGAGCTAGAGCCAAAAAGATTGAAGAAGCACTAAATGGACTGATTGAGGACATTTAGGCCAACCATGCTTCAAATGGTACGAATTCAAGTTTGACAAAGAGTCCAGGCCAAATTAATATAATTGGAATACTTAATGGGTCAAATTAAGTAATAACATTCACTCCTCAATAGGAGTTTATTGTCTGTGTTGAAATTTGTCCATAGTTAAGAATTCCTCCAAAATAAGGATTTGTCCTAAGTAGGAATTTGTGCCTCTTTAGGATTGCTATCTTAACCTATAAATAGGCATCCCTTGTAAGCTCTGGAAAATCAAACAACTTTGAGTGAAATAGAAAGCAAGGGTTTTTCTCTTTCGGTTCTTTTGAAGACTACAGAACTTATCAAGAGGTACTTCTTCTTGTGGCATTCCAATCAATTTATCACTCCCAATTCCATTCTTTTTTGGAGTGTGGCGTCCATATCCTTTTTACATACCCTAGGTTCGTGTTCCTTTGAATGGTGGGTCTAGTGTTTGTGTTATTAAACTCTGGTTTAGCTTTCTTGGTTGTTCTATGATTCCTTGTGTGCATTGGGTCCCTAAGCCACGTCTTTTTGGGGTTTTCCGCATTAGTTGGTATCAGAGCCTGGTTCTAAATTAGGTTGATTCCACTCACTCTTTAATTTTCTACCTTGTGATTTATTTATTTATGTTTAGTTTGTCTATTATGTGCTTTACCATTCAAATGTACAAATCTGTTTGTTTGCAATCCTTCTCTCTTTGCTTGTTTGTTTAAGCTCATAAACGTGCTAATTTCAATTCCAATTACTGTATCTAAGTATTCTACTATTGTTTTATGTTGAAAAAAAAAAGAAAAAGACAAAAAGGGAAGGAAGAAGAACAAAGGAAAGAGAACATTAAATTCAAGTTATTGATAAAGTTAACAGTTTGGTCATATTGGCCACAATAATAATAAAGTTTTTCTCGCTCAACTTCAATTCTACCATCTATTTTCCTATTTTGTTACCCAAGTTTGTCCTTTACATTGTACTACCCTTGTCCTGATTTTTGTGAGTTTAGTTCATTAAATTCGTTTGCCTTGATATCCTTTTTTGTTTTTGATTCCTTGTTCTCCAATTTGTTTAATTCTATGTCATTTACCTTATTCTGTTCAAAATCAATACCCTTGATTTACATTGTTTAGTTCTTTATGAAGTTGAAAGGGGAAATCCGAGTGGTAAAAGGTAAGAGTGAAAGTTCATATAAAGAAAAAGCCATAAAGAGCGTAAACATGAGGGAGTGTGACACCATCTTTTGAGTGAATCACGTGAGGGAGTGTTCTATGAGGTATCCTAATTATTTTGTGCAGAAGTAATACTATGATGTCCAAAGACAAAGGTGCAACTCAGAAGGGAGCTGGTGATGTGTTCTTCAAGATCAAAGCTATGCAACAACAATTTGAGTGCATAAATACCAGATTTGATGATATGAGGAAGAGGATGGAGGAGCAAGCTAATACAATAGCAGAGTTGCAAAGGAGGCATGGGGAATATGAGGCTTCTAAAGCAAGAAGGTAGTTGAGATGTGCTTGTGACCATGAAGATGATGAATTTGAAGATCAAACAATTGTGGTTAGAACTATTGACAATAGAAGGGATCGAAGAGAATTAGGGAGGCAAGACACTTATGACCATAATTTGGGCAATATTAAAATGACAATTCCTTCATTCTATGGTAAGAATGATCATGATGCATAAGTAGAATGGGAGAAGAAGGTTGAATTGGTCTTTGACTGCCACAACTATTCTTAGGAGAAAAAGGTAAAGCTTACTACAGTTGAATTTACTAATTATACAACTATTTGGTGGGATCAACTTGTTTCGACTAAGAGAAGGAATCATGAGCGGCCTATTGATACATGGGAAGAGATGAAGGCTATCATGAGGAGGAGGTTTGTCCCTAATCACTATTACAAAGAGTTGTACCAAAGGCTACAAGGGCTCACTCAGGGCACCAAAAGTGTGGAGGACTACCACAAGGAGATGGAGATTACCATGATTAGGGCGAATGTAGAAGATAGAGAGGCAACCATGGCTCAATTTCTGCAAGGGCTAAATAAGGACATAACAAATGTGGTTAAATTGCAACACTATATGGAATAAGAAGACATGGTGCACATGGCAATGAAAGTTGAAAGGCAACTTAAACGAAAGGGCTCCACACGGTTTGGGTAGAATTTGGGTTCTACCTCATCTTGGAAGCCAAATTGGAGTAAAAGGGATGAGATGGCCAATTACAAGTCCAAAGCTGAGCTACCCAAGCACAAGAATATGGGTTCTAGCAAGGAGACAGGTAATTTTGAACCCTAACCAAGTAGAAATAGAGATGTTAAATGTTTTAGGTGTTTGGGCAAGGGTCACATTGCATCTCAATGTCCAAATAAGCATACAATGATCTTGAGAAGTAATGGTAATGTTGAAATTAAAAGTGATAGATGATGATTCTGTGCCATCATTAGAGGGTGAAAGTGATGGAAAGGAGTATTCGGTTAACGGAGTAGCTCTTGCTACAAGGTGAGCATTGAATGTGCAAGTAAAGGAAGAAAATAAGGTGTAATGAGATAACATCTTTCAGACAAGGTGTCTCATCAAAAATAAGGTATGTAGTATGATTGTTGATGATGGGAGTTGCACTAATGTTGCTAGCACAACTATAATTGAGAAACTGGATTTACCTACCATGAAATTGATTTTATCCTGGGTGCATCCATTTCTAACTAGCTAGCATATAAGAGTAATTCTGAGGAGACAAAAGAGCTTCAAAGGCAGGTTGAGGAGCTTATTTCCAAAGGATATGTGAGGGAAAGCATGAGTCCATGTGCTGTTCCTGTCCTACTTGTACCCAAAAAAGATGGGACTTGGAGGATGTGTGTTGATTGTCGAGCAATCAACAAAATCACTATAAATTATCGTCACCCCATACCTCGATTAGATGACATGTTGGATGAATTGCATAGTTCATGTGTCTTTTCTAAGATTGATTTGAAAAGTGGATATCATCAGATTAGGATGAGAGAGGGAGACAAGTGGAAAACAACTTTCAAAACTAACTACGGTTTGTATGAATGCCTTGTTATGCCATTTGGTCTCACTAATGCACCAAGCACTTTTATGCAACTAATTAATCATGTTTTGCGTCCATTCATTGGTAAATTTGTAGTTGTGTATTTTAATGATATTTTGGTCGATAGAAAATCCCTAGAAGAGCATCTTCATCATTTATGTTCAATTGTAAGTGTTTTACGTTCTCAGAAATTGTATGCTAACTTGAAGAAATATTCCTTTTGTACTAATTAGATCACATTTCTTGGCTATGTTGTCAGTGCTAAAGGTGTTGAGGTTGACGAGGAAAAAGTTAAGTCAATTTGAGATTGGCCTACACCTCAGTCAATTAGTGATGTGTGTAGCTTTCATGGTCTAGCTAGTTTCTATAAATGCTTTGTTAAGGACTTTATTACCATTGCTGCACCACTCACTGAGTTTATCAAAAAGAACATGAGTTTTAGGTTGGGTAGTGACCAAGACAAAGCTTTTAATTGCATCAAAGAAAAATTAAGTTCTACACCCTTACTTGCTTTACCTAACTTTACAAAAGCTTTTGATATTAAGTGTGATGCTTCAAGTATTAGCATTGGAGCTGTTTTCATGCAGGAAAGGTGTCCAATTGCTTACTTTAGTGAAAAGCTAAATCGAGCAAGCTTTAATTATCCAACTTATGGTAAAGAGATGTATGCATTGGTACAGGCTTTGGAGACATGGCAACATTACCCTCGGCCCAAAGAGTTTGTCATCCATATTGACCATCAATCTTTGAAGAACTTGAAGGGACAAGGAAGGTTGAACAAAAGACATGCCAAGTGGATTGAATTTATTAAGACCATTCCCCACATCATCAAATATAAACAAGATAAGGAAAATGATGCGGAAAACCCCAAAAAGACGTGGCTTAGGGACCCAACGCACACAAGGAATCAAAGAACAACCAGAAAAGCTAAACTAGAATTTAATATCACAAACCCTAGACCCACCCTTTGAAGGAACACGAACCTAGGGTATTTAAAAAGGATATGGACGCCACACTCCAGAAAAGAAAGGAATTGGGAGTGATAAGTCAATTGGAACTCCACAAGAAGAAGTACCTCTTGATAAGTTCTTTAGTCCTTAAAAGAACCGAGGGAGAAAAACCCTTGGTTTCTATTTCACTCAAAGTTGTCTGCCTTCAAAGCTTACAAGGGGTGCCTATTTATAGGCTAAGAGAGTAATCCTAAAGAGGGACAAATTCCTACTTAGGACAAAATCCTTACTTTGGAGGAATTCCTAACCATGGACAAATTCCAACATAGACAATAAACTCCTCTTTAGGAGTGAATGCTATTACTTAGTCTGACCTATTAAGTATTCTAATTATATTAATTAGGCTTGGACTCTTTGTCAAACTTGAATTCGCACCATTTAAAGCTTGGTTGGCCTAAATGTCCTCAATCAGTCCATTTAGTGCTTTTTTAATCTTTTTGGCTCTAGTTCGTGTTATTGGGCCTTCTAGAATGCGCAATGGATCTCTTGCATCCATTGAAACTCTAGCTCATGTTATTGGGCCTTCTAGAATGTGCAATGGACCTCTTGCATCCATTGAAACCTTCCACCTATCATCTCTATGGTTCTCATCATTCCCCCTCTCCTCAGAAGGATTCATCCCCAAATCATCACCTACATCGAAAGGAGAAAGATCAAAAACGTTAAATATTGCACTCACATTATACTGACCAGGATG
This sequence comes from Ceriops tagal, assembly GCA_021533255.1. Taxonomy (NCBI): domain Eukaryota; kingdom Viridiplantae; phylum Streptophyta; class Magnoliopsida; order Malpighiales; family Rhizophoraceae; genus Ceriops; species Ceriops tagal. Next base: position 9,211,196 of record CM038594.1, on the reverse strand, counting down.
GTCTAACTTATAAGCATTATCATTAATTCGGGCTACAACTTGAAAGGGACCATCTCCTCTAGGTTGTAGCTTTGAACGCCTCTGAGCTGGAAACCGTTCCTTGTGCATATGCACCCAAACCTAATCACCAGGTTCAAACACCACCTTCTTTCGTCCCTTGTTAACATGAGATGCGTGTTGCTCAGTTCGTTTTTCAATATGTTGTCGCACCTTCTTATGCAATTTTTTTATCATGTTAGCCTTGCGTTCACCATCTAAGCTGGCATACTCATTGATAGGTATAGGTACCAAATCCAAAGGAGTCAACGGATTAAAACCATATACAAATTCAAATGGAAAGTAACTAGTAGTAGAATGAACACTCCTATTATACGCAAACTTGACATATGGTAAACAATCTTCCCATGTTTTCAAATTTCTTCGAATAATAGCAAGCAAAAGAGTAGAAAGAGTTCGATTAACTACCTCAATCTGCCCATCAATTTATGGATGACAAGTAGTTGAAAACAATAGCTTAGTACCTAACTTACCCCACAAAGTCTTCCAGAACTAGTTTAAGAACTTTGTATCCCGGTCTGAAACAATGTTTCGTGACATGCCATGCAAACGTACTACTTCTCTAAAGAATAAGTTAGCCACATTGTTTGCATCATCAGTTTTATGACATGGGATGAAGTGTGCCATCTTTGAAAATCTATCAACAACAACAAATATAGAATCCCTACCCCTTCTTGTTCGTGGCAACCCTAGTACGAAGTCCATAGATAAATCAACCAAGGGATGGCTAGGTATGGGTAAGGGGGTATACAAGCCATGGGGTAAAACTCTAGATTGAGTCTGTTTGCATGTTATGCATTTCTCACATATCCACTCAACATCTCGTTTCATGCGTAGCCAAAAGAAATGTTCATTTAGGACATCTAGGGTTTTCCAAACTCCAAAATGACCCATTAGACCACCCTCATAAGCTTCTCTTACAACCAACTCCCTCAAAGAACTCATAGGCATACATAAACGATTTTCCCTAAATAAGAAACCCTTATGCCTATAAAACTTCTCAAAGGCTGACGCCTCACATGCTCCATACACACTAGCAAAGTCAGGATCATTCACATATAAATCCTTAATATGTTCAAATCCTAATAAGTTTGCAGTAAGTGTAGAGATGAGGGCATACCTGTGACATAATGCATCAGCTACTACATTTTCCTTACCTTGTTTATATTTGATGATGTAAGGAAAGGTCTCAATAAATTCAATCCACTTGGCATGTCTTTTGTTCAACTTTCCTTGTCCCTTCAAGTGCTTTAAAGATTCATGGTCAGTGTGGATGACAAACTGCTTGGGCCAAAGGTAATGTTGTCATGTCTCCAAAGCTCGTACCAATGCATACATCTCTTTATCGTAAGTAGGATAATTAAGGCTTGCTCCACTTAGCTTCTCACTAAAGTAAGCTATTGGGCACCTTTCCTTCATCAAAACAGCTCCAATGCCAATACCTGAAGCATCACACTCAATCTCGAAAGCTTTTGTAAAGTTAGGTAAAGCAAGTAAGGGTGCAGAACTTAATTTTTCCTTGATGCAATTAAAAGCCTTGTCTTGGGCACTACACCACCAAAAACTCATGTTCTTTTTTATAAGCTCAGTGAGTGGTGCAACAATGGTGCTAAAGTCTTTAACATCGTCTATAGAAACTAGCTAGACCATAAAAGCTACGCATGTCACTAGTTGACTTAGGTGTAGGCGAATCATGAATTGCCTTAACCTTTTCCTCATCAACCTCAACACCTTTAGCACTAACAACATAGCCAAGAAATGTGATCTGATTAGTAGAAAAGGAACATTTTTGTAAGTTAGCATACAATTTCTCAAAACGTAAAACACTTATAATAGAACGTAAATGATCAAGATGATCTTCTAGGGTTTTACTATAGACGAAAATATCATCAAAATACACAACTACAAATTTACCAATGAATGCACACAAAACATGATTCATTAGTCGCATAAAAGTGCTTGGTGCATTAGTGAGACCAAATGGCATAACAAGCCACTAATACAATCCATACTTAGTTTTGAAAGCTGTTTTCCACTCATCACCCTCTCTCATCCAAATCTGATGATATCCACTTTTCAAATCAATCTTAGAAAAGACACATGACCCATGCAATTCATCCAACATGTCATCTAATCTAGGTATGGGGTGATGATACTTTACAGTGATTTTGTTGATTGCACGACAATCAACACACATCCTCCAAGTCCCATCTTTTTTGAGTACAAGTAGGACAGGACAGCACATGGACTCATGCTTTTCCTCACATATCATTTGGACATAAGCTCCTCAACCTGCCTTTGAAGCTCCTTTGTCTCCTCAGGATTACTCATATATGCTAGCCAATTAAGGATGGATGCACTCGGGATGAAATCAATTTGATGTTCAATTCCTCTATAAGGTGGCAATCCACTTAGGACATCGTTAGGGAATACATCTTCAAATTCCTACAATAGAGCAACAACAACACCAGGCAAAGATGGGTCAAACTTGTTAGTGTTAAAATAAGCCTCCTTGTACAAAAGTACGATCATAGGCTGTTTGGCATAGAATGCTCTTTTGACATCACTTTCTTTTGCATAGAGACTTTCTCTTTTCTTCTCTTTCTCTTGTGTCCTTATGTTTTCTCCTCTCTTTTGTCTTTTATCAATCTCTCTTTTCTGTTCACTCTCATTTTTAATCCTTAATTGATCCTCATAAGCTTGTTGAGGAGATAATGGTACAAGAGTGATGGGTTTTTCATTCATTACAAAGGAATATCGATTCTTGAAGCCATCAAGCATAACTCGCCTGTCAAATTGCCATGGTCATCCTAATAAAATATGTCCTGCATGCATAGGTACAACATCACATAAAACCTAAATTCTGCCCAAACCATGTGGAGCTCTTTTGTTTAAGTTGCCTTTCAACTTTCATTGTCATGTGCGCCATGTCTTCTAATTCCACATAGTGTTGCCATTCAACCACGTTTGCTATGTCCCTATTTAGCCCTTGCAATTCTATCTTCTTTTACATTGGCCCTAATCATGGTAATCTCCATCTCCTTGTGGTAGTCCTCCACACTTTTGGTGCCCTAAGTGAGCCCTTGTAGCCTTTGGTACAACTCCCTGTAATAGTGATTAGGGACAAAGCTCCTCCTCATGATAGCCTTCATCTCCTCCCATATATCAATAGGCCGCTCATGATTCCTTCTCCTAGTCAAAACAAGTTGATCCCACCAAATAATAGCATAATCAGTAAACTCAATTGCAACAGGCTTTACCTTTTTCTCCTCAAAATAGTTGTGGCAATCAAAGACCAATTCAACCTTCTTCTCCCATTCTGGGTATGCATCAGGATCATTTTTACCTTGGAATAGAGGAATTGCCATTTTAATACTGCCCAAATTAAGGTCATAGGTGCCTTGCCTCCCGAATTCTCTTCGATCCCTTCTATTGTTAACAGTTCTAGCCATAGTAGTTTGATCATCAAATTCATCATCTTCTACATCATCTTCATGGTCATAGGCACGTCTCAATTGCCTTCTTGCTTTAGGAGCCTTGTCTTCCCCATGTCTCCTTTGCAACTCTGCTATTGTATTAGCTTGCTCCTCCATCCTCTCCCTCATATCATCAAATCTGGTATTCATGCACTCAAATTGTTGTTGCATAGCTTTGATTATGAAGGACACATCACCAGCTTCGTCCTAAGTTGCACCTTTGTCTTTGGACATCATAGTATTACTTTTGCACAAAACAAATAGAATACCTCACAGAACACTCCCTCACGTGTGTCATTCAAAGGATGGTGTCACACTCCTTTGTGTTTACACTCTTTATGGCTTTTCCCTTTATATGAACTTTCACTCTTACCTTTTACCACTCAGATTTTCCCTTTCAGCTCTATAAAAAACTAAACAATGTAAATCAAGGGTATTGATTTTGAACAGAATAAGATAAATGTCATAGAATTGAACAAATTGGAGAACAAGGAATCAAAAACGAAAAAGGATGTCAAGACAAATAGATTTAATGAACTAAACTCACAAAAATCAGGATAGGGGTTGTATAACCTAGAGGACAAACTTGGGTAACAAAATAGGAAAATAGATGGTAGAATTGGAGTTGAGTAAGAAAACTTTATTATTATTGTGGCCAATATGACCAAACTGTTAACCTTATCAATAACTTTGAATTTGATGTTTTCTTTCTTTTGTTCTTCTTCCTTCCTTTTTCTTCTTCTTTTTTTTTTTCTCAACACAAAACAATAGTAGAATACTTAGACACAGCAATTGGAATTGAAATTAGCACGTTTATGAACTTAAACAAACAAGCAAAGAGAGAAGGATTGCAAACAAACAGATTTGTGCGTTTGAATGGTAATGCACATAATAGAAAAACTAAACAAAAATAATTAAATCACAAGGTAGAAAATTGAAGAGTGAGTGGATTCAACTTGATTTAGAACTAGGCTCTGATACCAACTGATGCGCAAAACCCCAAAAAGACGTGGCTTAGGGACCCAACACACACAAGGAATCAAAGAACAACCAAGAAAGCTAAACCAGAGTTTAATATCACAAACCCTAGACCAGCCCTTTGAAGGAACACGAACCTAGGGTATTTAAGAAGGATATGGATGCCACAGTCCAGAAAAGAAAGGAATTGGGAGTGATAAGTCGATTGGAATGCCACAAGAAGAAGTGCCTCTTGATAAGTTCTTTAGTCTTTAAAAGAACCAAGGGAGAAAAACCCTTGCTTTTTATTTCACTCAAAGTTGTCTACCATCAAAGCTTACAAGGGGTGCCTATTTATAGGCTAAGATAGCAATCCTAAAGAAGCACAAATTCCTACTTAGGACAAAATCCTTATTTTGGAGGAATTCCTAACTATGGACAAATTCCAACATAGACAATAAACTCCTATTTAGGAGTGAATGCTATTACTTAGTCTGATATATTAAGTATTCTAATTATATTAATTAGGCCTGGACTCTTTGTCAAACTTGAATTCACACCATTTAAAGCTTGGTTGGCCTGAATGTCCTCAATCAGCCCATTTAGTGCTTCTTTAATCTTTTTGGCTCTAGCTCGTATTATTGGGCCTTATGGAATGCACAATGGATCTCTTGCATCATTTGAAGCTCTAGCTCGTGTTATTGAACCTTTTGGAATGTGCAATGGACCTCTTGCATCCATTGAAGCCTTACACCCATCATCTCTATGGTTCTCATCAGAAAATGTGGTAGCTGATGCATTATCTCACAGGTATGCCCTTACCTCTACATTTACTTGAAAATTATTAAGATTTGAACATATTAGGGATTTATATGTGAATGATCTTGACTTTACTAATGTGTATGGAGCATGTGAGACGTCAACCTTTGAGAAGTTTTATAGGCATAAGGGTTTCTTATTTAGGGAAAATCGTTTATGCATGCCTATGAGTTTTTTGAGGGAGTTGGTTGCAAGAAAAGCTCATAAGGGTGGTCTAATGGATCATTTCAGAGTTAGGAAAACCCTAGATGTTCTAAATGAACATTTCTTTTGACCATGCAAGAAACGAGATGTTGAGAGGATATGTGAAAAATGCATAACATGCAAATAGGCTAAATCTAGAGTTTTACCCCATGGCTTGTATACCCTTTACCCATACCTAGCCATCCCTGAGTTGATTTATCTATGGACTTCGTACTAGGATTGCCACAAACAAAAAGCGGTAGGGATTCTGTATTTGTTATTGTTGATAGATTTTCAAAGATGGCACACTTCATCCCATGCCATAAAACTGATGATGCAAACAATGTGGCTGACTTATTATTCTTTAGAGAAGTAGTACGTTTGCATGGCATGCCACAAAGCATTGTTTCAAACTAGGATACAAAGTTCTTAAGCTGCTTCTGAAAGACTTTGTGGGGTACGTTAGGTACTAAGCTATTGTTTTCAACTACTTGTCATCCACAAACTGATGGGCAGACTGAGGTGGTTAATCGAACTCTTTCTAATCTTTTGCGTGCTATTATTCGAACAAATTTGAAAACATGGGAAGATTGTTTACCACATGTTGAGTTTGCGTATAATAGGAGTGTTCATTCTGCTACTAATTACTCTCCATTTGAAATTATATATGGTTTTAATCTGTTAACTCCTTTAGATTTGGTACCTATACTTGTCAATGAGTATGCTAGCTTAGATGGTGAACGCAAAGCTGACATGATAAAAAAATTACATGAGAAGGTGCGTCAACATATTGAAAAACAAACTAAGTAATACGCATCCCATGTCAATAAGGGACAAAAGAAGGTGGTGTTTGAACATGGTAATTGGGTTTGGGTGCATATGTGCAAGGAATGGTTTCTAACTTAGAAGTGTTCAAAGCTACAACCTAGAGGAGATGGTCCTTTTCAAGTTGTAGCATGAATTAATGACAATGCTCATAAGTTGGACCTTCCCGGTGAGTATAATGTAAGTGCAACATTTAATGTTTCTAATCTTTCCCATTTTGATGTAGGTGATGATTTAGGGACAAATCCTTTTGAGGAGAGGGGGGAATGATAAGAATCGTAGAGATGATGGGTGGAAGGCTTCAATGGATGCAAGATGTCCATTGCACATTCCAGAAGGCCCAATAACACGAGCTAGAGCTTCAATGGATGCAAGAGGTTGATTGCACATTCCTTAAGATCCAATAACACGAGCTAGAGCCAAAAAGATTGAAGAAGCACTAAATGAGCTAATTGAGGACATTCAGGCCAACCAAGCTTCATATGGTGCGAATTCGAGTTTGACAAAGAGTCCAGGCCTAATTAATATAATTAGAATACTTAATGGGTTAGTCTAAGTAATATCATTCACTCCTAAATAGAAGTTTATTGTCTGTGTTGAAATTTGTCCATAATTAGGAATTCCTCCAAAACAAGGATTTGTCCTAAGTAGGAATTTGTGCCTCTTTAAGATTGCTATCTTAGCCTATAAATAAGCACCCCTTGTAAGCTCTGGAAAATCAGACAACTTTGAGTGAAATAGAAAGTAAGGGTTTTTCTCTCTTAGTTCCTTTGAGGACTAAAGAACTTATTAAGAGGTACTTCTTCTTGTGGCATTCCAATCGACTTATCACTCCCACTTCCATTCTTTTCTGGAGTGTGGCATCCATATCCTTCTTAAATACCCTAGGTTCGTGTTCCTTCGTATGGTGGGTCTAGTGTTTGTGTTATTAAACTCTGGTTTAGCTTTCCTGGTTGTTCTATGATTCCTTGTGTGCGTTGGGTCCCTAAGCCACGTCTTTTTGGGGTTTTTCGCATCAAAATGAGTCAAAAAGAGGGAAAGGGTTGAGAGTATTGAAAAGAAAGAGAGAAGATTAGTATGCATTTATGTAAAAGAAGGTGATGTCAAAGTTGCATCTTTAGCAAAACATATTTGTGATTTTGTTCAAAGATGCTTATTTTAGTGCTACCAAGCTTAATCATTCTTTGCCTAGTATTGTTAAATCTCTTTTGTAGGATGGTAAGGATGTATTTTTCAATTTAATTCCAAGTAGTTTACCCATTATAAGGAGAATCAAACATCAAATTGATTTTATCCTTTGATATGAACCCCAAAAGATATGATTTAAGGGCCCAACATGCATAAGGAATCAAACAAGAACCTAGGAAAGTTAAATCAAATTTCAATAATACAAGATCCAAACCTATTGTTCAAAAGAACATGAACCAAAAGTATAAAGAAGGATATGGACACCATACTCTAGAAAAAAGTTAGACTTAGAAGTGATAAGTCGAGTTGGGCTACCATAAGATGATAATTTTGATAAGTTCTCAAAGTTCAATAAAGAACCCAAAGCGAAAGTTCCTTACTTCATATTTCACCTTTGACGATACAAGTAAATGCCTATTTATAAGTTAAAATAACAACCCTAAAATAGAGATAATGATGGACTTCTAAAGTATAGGAATACTTTTATTTTAATGAAAATGAACAAAATCACGATTAGCTTCTGCTTTTATAGCAAGCTCTTATTTAAGAGTTGATTTTATTCTTTAACTTAGGCTCATTAAGTACTCTAATCATATTAATAAAGCCTTGGTCCTCTTTCAAACTTGAATTCATACCATTTGTAGTTTGGTTGGCTTTAATGTTCCCAATTAGCCCATTTAAAATTTCTTTCATTTTTTTTAGCTCTAGCTCATGTGATTATACCTTTTAAAATGTGCATTAGATCTCTTAACTATGCTAAAGCCCTACACACATCATCTCCAAGCTTTTTATTATTCCCCCTTTCTTTAAAAGGATATGTTCTCAAATCATCACATGCGTCAAAAGGAGAAAGATCAATGACATTAAAGTAGCATTAAATGTACTTGGAAGATCCAGTTTTTAGGCATATCATTGATCCTTGTAAACACTTGGAATGGCCCATCTTCTCTTGGATGAACTTTAAACACCTTTGAGATAGAAACCTTTCCTTATGCATGTACACCCATACCCAATCTCTTGGTTTAAACACCACTTTCTTGTGGTTTAAACCCAATCTCTCCTATTTATCTATGTAGCATGTTGCTTGATTCTTTTCTCAAAGTATTGCTTCATCTTCTTATGCAATTGCCTCACCATCCCTCAATGTCTTTCAAAAGTAGTTCAATAACTTAGAGTCTCAATTTGAAACTATGCTTCCTAGCATGCCATGCAAGTGCATAATCTCCTTGAAAAACAAATTTGCTACATTATGTGCATCATTGGTTTTATGACATGGAATGAAATGTGTGCCGTTTCCAAACCTATCCAAAACAATAAAAGTAGAATCCTTTCCCCCTTTTTTTTCTAGGTAAACTTAAGACAAAGTTTATAGAAATATCAACCTAAGGTTCACTAGGAATAGGTAAAGGGTTATACAAGTCATAAGGTAAAACTCTAAATTTAACTTGTTTGCATGTCATACACTTCTCACACACTCTTTCAACTTCATGTCTCATGTATGGGCGAAAAAAGTGCCTAGTCAAGTAGTCTAAAGCTTTCCTAACACCAAAATGACCCATTAAACTGCCCTCATTAGCCTCACATGCAAGTCACTCTCTTAAGGAATGTACAGGCACACACAATCTATTTTCTCTAGATAAATAGCCCTCATGCCTATAGAACTTCCTAAAAGCTACAAGTACCATAAACATTAGCAAAATCAGTATTATTAGCATAAAGTCTTCAATGCTCTCAAATCCTAGTAATTTTGCATTTAAAGTAGAAACAAGTTCATACCTTCAAGATAATGCATCAGTCACCATGTTCTCCTTGCCTTGTTTATACTTGATGTGACATAAGGAAATGTCGCAATGAACTCAACCCACTTGGCATGTCACTTGTTTAATTTTCCTTGCCTTTTAAATGCTTTAGGGACTCATGAACAGTATGGATGACAAACTTTGTAGAACCTTTGTCTTGCTAATCACGTTGAAAGGCTTTTGTGCTGCTTCCATCCTCAACCAATTATTTCAAGCAACTTCTTGCTCTTGGACTTGACAAGTTAAATTATTAAGCACTTCTCAAGCCTTCTGTGATCTCACCCTTGTCATTGGACCCACAAGATTATGTAAAGCATCAATTCCTTGGTTGTTTGATACTAGTACAAGTGGACCTCCATCATTTCACCTCTCCTTAATAGGATTTGTCCTCAAATCTAAACCTGTATCATCAAATAGGGAAAGATCAAAAACATTAAATGTTGAACTCACACCATACCCATTTGGTAAGTCAAGTTGATAGGTGTTGTCATTGACTCTAGCCACGACTTAAAAAGGACCATCTCCTCTAGGTTGTAACTTGTTCTTTTTGTGTTGTGGAAACCTCTCTTTCCACATATGCACCTAAACCCAATCTCCTGGCTAGAAGATGACATGTTTGCATCACTTGTTCGCCTGAGTGGCATACCGCTTTGTCCTTTTCTCAATATTCATTCTAGCCCTCTCATGAAGTTGTTAGACCACCTCAACTTTCTTCTTTCCATCTAAATTGGCTTGTTCCTGCACAGGTAACAATACTAGATCCCACAGTGTCAAAGGGTTAAAACCATAAACTAATTTAAACAATGAATGACCAGTGGCACTATACACAACTCTATTGTGGGCAAACTCCACGAATGGATAAACACTCTTCCCAAGTGTTAGAATTTTTATCGATTATAGCATGTAGTAAAGTACCAAAAGTACAATTGACTACCTTAGCCTGACCATTAGTTTATGGATGTCACGTTGTAGAGAAAAGCAATTTTGTACCAAGCTTACCCCAAAATGTCCTCTAAAAATGACTCAAAAACTTGGTATCATGATCATAAACAATACACTTTAGTACTCCATGAAATCTAACAATTTCCTTGAAAAATAGGTCAACAATTTGTTTGGCATCATCTGTTTTTTGGCAAGCAATAAAGTGTTGGGAAAACCTGTCAACCACACAACAAAGATACAATCTTGGCCCTTTTTGGACCTTGGTAAACCAAGCACAAAATCCATTGAAATAGCAATCCAAGGTTTTCCAGAATCTATCTTTCTTTGGCACTAGCAACACAAGCATTGTACATGGACTTATGCTTTCTTGCACATACCCTTTTTTTATCAATTCCTCAACTTGCCTTTGAAGTTCTTTTGTCTCCTCTGGGTTACTTCAGTATGATGGCTTGTTGGGAATAGCTGCTCCAAGTACTTGGTCAACACAATGCTCAATTCCCCTTTGTGGTGGCAATCCATCTGGTACATCCTTGGGGAATACATCATCAAACTCAAGAAGTACTGTCAATGTTAACAAGGTAGGTATCCTTATAAAGGATCAAATACATTTGCCACCTAGCTTGGAAGGCAGCTCTCACATCAGCTCCTTTGGCACGTACACTCACTTGCTATCACTCCAATTTATTTTGTGCCTCACCACTCTTGTGTTTAGCACTTTCAAGTGTTTGCTCTTGCCTTTTCTCTCTCACTCTCATTTTTCTCTCCTCTCTCTTTCTTTTCACTTCCTTTCTTTTATTCATTTTCAAAAAGTCTTAGTTGGTCTGTATAAACCTGTTTAGGAGTTAGTGGTGCGAGTGTAATAGGTTTTTCCTCCATGGTGAATGTATACCTATTTTTGTACCCATTATGTGTTACCCTGCTATCAAATTGTCACGACCATCCTAATAGCAAATGACCAGCCTACATAGCACAACATCACAAGTAACCTCATCCTTATACCAACTAATAGTAAATGGAACAATCACTTGCTTAGTCACTCTTACCTCCCCATTGTCATTTAACCACTACAATTTATATAGCTTAGGGTGTCTAGTTATAAGCAAGTTCAATTTCTCCACCAACTCTATACTAGCTACATTAGTGCAACTACCTCCATCTATGATCAAGCAACAGAGTTTATTCCAAACTAAACATCTAGTATGGAAAATATTTTCCCGTTACATCTTAACATCATATTCCTTAACCTGCACACTAAGGGCTCTCCTTGCTACTAAAAGCTTTCCACCATGCACTGATTACTATATCCCTTCATCAACATCACTAGCATCCTCTAGTGGTGGCATTTGGTCCTTATCACTAGCTTTACTACCAGACTCATAGTCACCATTCTCCCTAAGTTTCATGGTTCTCTTGTTAGGACAATGTAAAGCCACATCACCCCTACATAGACATCTAAAGCATTTGATGTCCCTAGTTTTTCCCTTCTCTTGGCTTCCCCCACTAAGTTTGGGTTTAGGTATCTCAAACTTATATTTAGGGGTTGGTTTCTCCTCTCTTTTCCCCCAACTTGATTTCTCACTAAATATAGAACCCGAGTCAAAGCTAATTTCAAAACTAACCCTTCTCTTAAGTTGTCTCTCCACCTTCATGGAAAAGTGTACCATGTCCTCTAATTCTACATAATGTTGTAACTTTACTACATCAGCTATGTTTCGGTTTAGGCCTTGAAGGAATCTAGCCATAGTGGCTTCTCTATCCTCCATTACGTTAGCCTTAACCATAGTTATTTCCATCTCCTTATGGTATTCCTTTATACTCGTAGAACCTTGAATGAGGCCCTATGACCTATTATACAAGTCCCTGTAGTAAGAGTTGGGGACAAATCTCTTCCTCATCAAATGTTTCAACTCCTCCCATGTTTCTATGATTCTCTCAAGGTTTCTTCTCCTAGTGGTAACCTGTTGGTCCCACCATACTACAACATAATCAATGAACTTTGCCATAGCTAACATCACATTCTTCTCCTCAAAGAAGTTGTGGCACTCATATATTAATTCTAACCTACGTTCCCAAACCAAATAAACATCAAGGATGGCTTTGCCTTGGAAGAAGGTATTTTCATTTTAATACTACTAAGATTTTTGTCTACCCCTTCTTCCCCCCTAGTCCTCCACTCATGATTTTCAATATACCCATCATTCTCGGTTTTACTAACATGGATTCCTTTACTTGTTCTACTACCTCAACCCCCTCTAAAGCCCCCCTCTATAACTTCTACTAAGGTTATCATCATCTTCATACTCATGTTCAACCTCTTCCCCAAACTCTAACTCTATCGGTGCATGTACCATTCTCCTAGCTACCCTCCTAGACTCCCTTAAAATTCTCTCCACTCTATCCCACATTGCACAAACATAATGATGGAAGTCATACTGTACTAGCTCAAATCAACAAAGGAGTTGATACTTTGCAAAACCTTGGACCACTAATGATAAGGGCAAGGTCAAAGAAAATAAAGTTGAGAAAAAAATTTGTTTTGACTTATCAAAGGAGTGATCGACCTTTGTTTCTTTGCTTAGTTCTTCTTATTTGTTTTGATCCACTTGTTACTCTTGAAGTTGTGTTAATTCTGTGGGTGATTAATTTGATAAAAAAAAAGTTGAGAAAAAAAATAAAAAAATGGAAAAAAAAAAGAGAGAAAAAAAAGAGGAAGATGAAGAAGTGTTTAAACTGCATAGTGCATCTTGATTCTTGCAACCTATTGTGTATGTTTATAAGGTTGCAGATTTGATTTTTGTTTTAATTTCTTCTAAGTATAAAAACTATATCTTGAATTTTTTTTAAGTTCTGATTTTGAAATTTGCCACCATGTAATGGATTGTTCATTGTGATCTATTGATCTTGAGTCTTTTAAGAACATAAAGGGGGCTAGCTTGAGTGGGAAAAGGTAGGAGTTATGAAATCATCATTGAGAAAAGCTAAAAATAGAGTAAAACACGAGTGATAACAATCTAAGTTGAGGGCAAGCACATGAGGGAGTGTGTAAGGAACAAATTTCTTTTCATTACTAACGTGTAGACATGAGTAGTCAAAGAGAACAATATGATATATAAATGAAGTTTTGGGTAAAGGTTGTTACCAAAACAATTTAAGACAATAAATGTAAGGCTGGATGATTTACAATAACCTAGTAAGTCCAAATCTTCTAGGAGGCATGTGATTGAGGAAGAAGATGAGGAAGAATTAGATTATGAAGAATCAAGCTCAAGAAAGGGCCAAAAGGCTGTATCCAAAAGAGATAGCAATTTTAGGTAGCATGAAAATGAAGAATCAACCTTTATATGGAGTGGGAAAGAAAGGTTGCACATATATTTGATTGTCATAATTATTTGAAGGAGAAGAAAGCAAAGTTGGCAATTGTGGAATTCACTAATTATCCAAGTAATTGGTGGAACCAATTAGTGATAAATAAGAGAAGGAATGGTGAGAGGCCAATTTAATTATGGGAAGAGATGAAATTGGTAGTGTGTAAGAGGTTTATACCTAGCCACACTAGCATAAAGTTGTAAGGGTTGGTTTAGGGGTCCATGAATGTAGAGGACTATTATAAGGAGATGGAGAAAGCCATGATCAAAGCTAATATAGAGGAAGACCAAGAGGCTACCATGGCAAGGTTTATTAGTGGTTTGAATAAGGAGATTGCTTATGAAGTTGATTTGCAAGACTATTTGGAGATCAAGGAGCTGTTGCATAAGTATTAAGTATAAAGGGTCTAAATCTTGCTCGACTTCTAGTTCTATATGGAAGGCAACTTGGAAAGACCCCAAATCAACCTCAAAGTCAAAAGAAGATGCAAAGCCAAAGGATTCGATTGCTGTTTCTAAAGGCATAACCAAAACCAAATCTTCTTCTAAATCTCATGATATTAAGTGCTTTAGGTGTCAAAGGCATGAACATATTGCTTCTCAAAGTCCAAATAAAAGAGTTATGATCATGTTGGAGAATAATGACATAAAAAGTATTAGTTCAAGTGAATTACCTTCTTTAAGAGGAATTGAGCACCAAGTAGACTTCATACCTAATACTACCATACCAAACCAACCTGCCTATAGAACTAATCCTGAGGAAACTAAGGAGATACAAAGGCAAGTGGGTGAGTTGGTGCAAAAGGGATTTATAAGGGAAAGTGTACATTTTGCATGGAATTCGTTGTGCTTCATGGCTATGTTGTTAGTATGCAAGGTATTAGTGTGAATGGGGAGAAGGTCAAGGTGATAAGAGATTGGCCTATGCCTAAGAACATGAATGAGGTAAGAAGTTTTCATGGTTTAGCAAGGTTTTATGGAAGGTTGGTTAAGGATTTTACTTTCATGGCAACACATTTAAACAAACTTATTATAAAGAATGTTGCTTTTAAATGGGATGATGATGGAGGTCCACTTGTACTAGTACCAAACCACCAAGGAATTGATGCTTTACATAATCTTGGGGGTCCAATGATAAGAGCAAAATCACAGAAGGCTCAAGAAATGCTTAATAGTTTAATTTGTTAAGTCCAAGAGCAAGAAGTTGCTAGGAATGATTGGTTGAGGATAGAAGCATCCTAAAGACCTTTTAACATGTTTTATGTGAGGAATGAGCAAGACAAAGGTTGGGATCTTGGAGTAGGGGAAACTATGGGGCTACAGAACAAGTTTTGGACTAAGGCATGCAAGCATCAAGTGCCACGATCACAACAGCCTTGATAACATAGTAAGTCTGACGGCTGGACATTAATAAGCATTGGGACAAACTGATTCTTTAGGGTTTTAACTACCAATTGGGCTAGGCTTTTACTTATTTCGAACCCCACAATGCATATAGAGTTTAGTCCTTTATATGGGCTTGTTATTTGGGAAACTTTACAGGTCTGTGTTGTGTTTCACTAATAGGTCATAGGCCCATATGGTAACTAGGGTTTATGTATTATATATATGTATTAATACAGCTATAACCTAAGGGGGGCAGACAAACATCATAATACAACTTTAGAACCACAAGAGACATTATTTGCTCTCAAGTTTCAATACAAACAAGCATATTTTCCATTGGTTCTTTGTGAACTTGTGGATTTGCATTCTTGATTGTGTTTTTCTTAGACTTATCTTCTTCAACCTTGTGTTACATAGGAGTGGCATCTAATCCTTCTATAATTTTGGTTTGTGGTAGCTTTATAATCATTGGGTCAGAATTGTTTATTTCATAAGCTATCTTAGAACGATCCTAGTGACAGTAATTTTGGTGTTGGGTTTTGGTTTGTTATAATTAAAGTTCATATCATTTGGTATCAAAGCTTTGGCTTTAACTCAAGTTAGTTGTCATCATCTTTTTTGTGCATTCTTCATTGTTGGTTGAATTATCAATAAAAAAAATTGTGTTTCTTGTGTTGCCACTGCTGTTCATTCGTTCTGCAAAAATGCTTATTATTTAACCAAAAAAAAAGGCTTCAATATTCAATTGGTCATTTACTCGATTATATTCGATAATCGATTGTTGTCTGATTGCACTACTTATTTCATCAAATTCCTTGTCATTTTGTTTGCTTTATTGCTTATCTTCTTTGATCGTGCCACTTCTCTAAAGAGGTCTAAGATTGATATATTCAAGTTTTGTTTGATCAAATTTAGTTTACTTAGAACCTTTTGAAAAAGCTCTTGAATGTGAAATTACAATTGATTGTGTGAAACACATTGAGTGGAGTGTAAACACGTAAGGGAGCGATTTCAAAGGATTACATTTTCTATTCTTTATCATTTTTTGCTGTTGTAAACATGTCACATGATAAAATTGATAGCCCTACTAAGGGGGAGGAGGAATTAGCTATAACAGACCTTAAATTTTTTATGAAAGCCCTTAAGGAGAAGTTTGAAAGAATAGAGATTATGTGATACGGACTTAGATTATATACAAACAGAACTAATACCAATATTGGTATAGGATTGTTCTAACACAAGTTAAGGAATTGGAGTTTTGACCCAATGATTATAAAACAACCAAGAACCAGAACTATAGAATTTAGACGCTACTCTTAACAACGACAATGTTGAAGAAAATAAGTCTAATGAACCAACACACTCAAGTATGAAAGTTCAAAATTAGTTCTCAAAGAAGTAGAGAAAATAGCTCACTCATTCACTCATAAAAAAGTTATGCCTCCTCTAAACATCCTTTTTCCCTTTTTATATGCTAACCCTGAAAAACCCTAATTGCTAAGATGGGTTTATTATTGAAATTCGTCTAGCCCATTATATAATAATAAAAACCCATGAAAATAACCCATTTAGATGCTGAAATTCGTCCAACCCACTACATAACAATATAACCTATGAAAATAACTCATTTAAATGCCCACACATAGGCTCCCAGCTCCATCTTCCTTTCCAAGGCCATGCTTTTCATATTCTTCCATAGATGACACATTTGCAAGCCCTAGTGAAGCCTCCATCATCCTTAATTCATACCTAGCAATTTCCTATAAGTAAATGTTGCACAACAAGTTGTTGAGTGCTTCCTTTATTTTCTTTGACCTTGCCTTTGTCATTGGTAGCCCAAAGTTTTGCAAAGCATCAATTCCGTTGTTGATTTAAGGTAGTATAGTATGACATCCATCATTCCCACTCTCCTCAAAATGATTTGTCCTCAAATCAGCACCTACATCATCAAATACAAAAGGAGAAAGGACAAAAACACTAAATGTTGCACTCACATTGTACTCACTAGCAAGAAGTCAAGTTTATATGCATTATCATTTATTCTTGCCACCACTTGAAAAGGACCATCTCCCCTTGGTTGCAACTTTGATTTCTTTTGCAAAGGAAATCTATCCTTTTGCAAGTGCACCCAAACCCAATCACCAGGTTCAAAAGTAATATGCCTACAACCTTTGTTGGTTTATGTTTCATAATGTTTAGTTTTTCTCTCAATGTTAAGTCTAGCTTTCTCATAAAGTTGCCTAACCACTTTAGCCTTCTTTTTTACCATCTAAATTAATGTTATCCTGTATAAGCAATGGTACTAAATCCAAAGGAGATAATGGATTGAAACTATAAACACGCTCAAATGGAGAATAACCCATAGTACTATGAACAATATGATTATAGGCAAACTCTACACAAGGTAAACATTCTTCCTAGTATCTAAAGTTCTAACCAATAACAGCACATAACAATGTACCAAGAGTTTGATTTACTACCTTAATTTGTCCATCTATTTGTGGATGACAAGTTGTAGAAAACAACTTTGTTCCAAGCTTACCCCATAATGTCTTTCGAAAGTCCGAAAGAGTATTGTGTCAGACCGTGATGTAAAAGTTTTGAGCCATTTTTGGGTTAGAAATCCAATTCTTTAACATTTGTTAGAACAATCCTATACCAACATTGGTGTTGGGTTCCATTTACATATAATTGGAGTCCTTATCATTAAGCTATTTTGGATTTCCTCAAGAAATACATCATTATAATCTTGTAACAAAGATGAAACAGCACTAGGCAATGATGAATCAAGGTCAGTGTTAGAGAAATAAGAATCCTTGTAAAGGATTAAAATTATTTGTTGCCTAGCATGGAAGGCAACCCTAACATCTGCTCCTTTTGCAAACACACTCACTTTTTTTCTCTTATTTTCACTCTTTTGAACATAACCACTCTTTGCTTTCACTTGTTTTTCTTTCCTTCACTTTCTTTTCTCTTTACTCTCTCTTTCTTTGCTCACTTGCATAAAGTCTCACTTGGTCTTCATACACTTGTTTGAAGTCAATGGATCAAGTGTGAATGGTTTTCCATCCATGGTGAAAGAATAACAATTCTTGTAACCATCATGCAAAACTCCTCTATCAAATTGCCAAAGACAACCCAATAACAAATGCCCTGCCTGTATAGGTACAACATCACAAAACATCTCATCCTTATATCTACCAATGGAAAATGGAACCACAACTTGTTTAGTTACTTTCACTACTCCACCATCATTCAACCATTATAAGTTATATGACATAGGATGTTTGGTTATGGGTAGACCCAACTTCTCCACTAACTTTGTGCTAGCAACATTGGTACAACTACCACCATCTATAATCAAGTTACAATTTCTATCCTTCACCAAACACCAATTATGAAAGATATTCTCCCTCTACATCTTAACATCATCTCTCTCCTTAACTTGTTGATGCGGAAAAACCCCAAAAAGACGTGGCTTAGGGATCAACGCACACAAGGAATCAAAGAACAACCAGGAAAGCTAAACCAGAATTTAATATTACAAACCCTAAACCCAGCCTTCAAAGGAACACGAACCTAGAGTATTTAAGAAGGATATGGATGCCACACTCCAAAAAAGAAAGGAATTGGGAGTGATAAGTCGATTGGAACGCCATAAGAAGAAATACCTCTTGATAAGTTCCTTAGTCCTTAAAAGAACCGAGAGGAAAAACCCTTGCTTTCTATTTCACTCAAAATTGTGTGATCTCCAGAACTTACAAGGGGAGCCTATTTATATGCTAAGATAGCAATCCTAAAGAGGCACAAATTCCTACTTAGGACAAATCCTTATTTTGGAGGAATTCCTAATTGTGTACAAATTCCAACATAAATAATAAACTCTTATTTAGGAAGAAATGCTATTACTTATTCTGACCTATTAAGTATTCTTATTATATTAATTAGGGCTGGACTCCTTGTCAAACTTGAATTCGCCCCATTCGAAGCTGGGTTGGTCTGAATGTCCTGAATCAGCCCATTTAGTGCTTCTTTAATCTTTTTAGCTCTAACTCGTGTTATTGGGCCTTCTGGAATGTGCAATGGACCTTTTGCAACCATCGAAGCCTTCCACCCATCATCTCTAGGGTTCTCATCATTCCCCCTCTCCTCAAAAGGATTCGTCCCCAAATCATCACCTACATCGAAAGGGGAAAGATCAGAAACGTTAAATGTTGCACTCACATTATACTCACCAGGAAGGTCCAACTGATAAGCATTGTCATTAATTCGGGCTACAACTTGAAAGGGACCATCTCCTCTGGGTTGTAGCTTTGAACGCCTTTGAGCTGGGAACCGTTCCTTGCGCATATGCACCCAAACCCAATCACCAGGTTCAAACACCACCTTTTTTCGTCCCTTGTTGACATGGAATGCGTGCTGCTTAGTTCGTTTTTCCATATGTTGTCGCACCTTCTCATGCAATTTTTTTATCATGTCAACCTTGCGTTCCCCGTCTAAGCTGGCATACTCATTAACAGGTATAGGTACCAAATCCAAAGGAGTCAATGGATTAAAACCATATATCATTTCAAATGGAGAGTAACTAATAGTAGAATGAACACTCCGATTATACGTAAACTCGACAAGTGGTAAACAATCTTCCCATGTTTTCAAATTTGTTCGAATAATAGCACGCAAAAGAGTAGAAAGAGTTCGATTAACTACCTCAGTTTGCCCATCAGTTTGTGGATGACAAGTAGTTGAAAACAATAGCTTAGTACCTAACTTACCCCATAAAGTCTTCCAAAAGTAGCTTAAGAACTTTGTATCCCGATCTGAAACAATGCTTCGTGGCATCCCATGCAAACATACTACTTCTCTAAAGAATAAGTCAGCCACGTTATTTGCATCATCAGTTTTATGACATGGGATGAAGTGTGCCATCTTTGAAAATCTATCAACAACAACAAATACAGAATCCCTAGTACAAAGTCCATAGATAAATCAACCCAAGGATGGTTAGGTATGGGAAGAGGGGTATACAAGCCACGAGGTAAAACTCTAGATTTAGCTTGTTTGCATGTTATGCATTTTGCACATATCCTCTCAACATCTCGTTTCATTCGTGGCAAAAAAAAATGTTCATTTAGGATATCTAGGGTTTTCCTAACTCCGAAATGACCCATTAGACCACCCTCATGAGCTTCTCTTACAACCAACTCCCTCAAAGAACTCATAGGCATGCATAAACGATTTTCCCTAAATAAGAATCCCTTATGCCTATAAAACATCTCAAAGGCTGACACCTCACATGCTCTATACACATTAACAAAGTCAGGATCATTCACATATAAATCCTTAATGTGTTCAAATCCTAATAAGTTTGCAGTAAGTGTAGAGATAAGGGCATACCTGCGAGATAATGCATCAGCTACCACATTTTCCTTACCTTGTTTATATTGGATGATGTAGGGAAAGGTCTCAATGAATTCAACCCACTTGGCATGTCTTTTGTTCAACTTTCCTTGTCCCTTCAAGTGCTTCAAAGATTCATGGTCAGTATGGATGACAAACTCTTTAGGCCAAAGGTAATGTTGCCATGTCTCCAAAGCCCGTACCAATGCATACATCTCTTAATCATAAATAGGATAATTAAGGCTTGCTCCACTTAACTTTTCACTAAAGTAAGCAATTGGGCGCCTTTCTTGCAACAAAACAGCTCCAATGCCATTACCTGAAGCATCACACTCAATCTCGAAAGCTTTTGCAAAGTTAGGTAAAGCAAGTAAAGGTGCAGAACTTAATTTTTCCTTAATGCAATTAAAAGCCTTGTCTTGGTCACTACCCCACCTAAAACTCATGTTCTTTTTGATAAGCTCAGTGAGTGGTGTGGCAATGGTTCTAAAGTCTTTAACAAAGCGTCTACAGAAACTAGCTAGACCATGAAAGCTTCGCACGTCACTAGTTGACTTAGGTGTAGGCCAATCACGAATTACCTTAGCTTTTTCCTCGTCAACCTCAACACCTTTAGCACTGACAACATAGTCAAGAAATGTGATCTGATTAGTACAAAAGGAACATTTATGTAAGTTAGCATACAATTTCTCAGAACGTAAAACACTTACAACAGAATGTAAATGATCAAGATGATCTCCTAGGGTTTTACTATAGACCAAGATATCATCAAAATACACCACTACAAATTTACCAATGAATGCACGCAAAACATGATTCAATAGTCGCATAAAAGTGCTTGGTGCATTAGTGAGACCAAATGGCATAACTAGCCACGCATACAACCCATACTTAGTTTTGAAAGCTATTTTCCACTCATCTCCCTCTCTCATCCTAATCTGATGATATCCACTTTTCAAATCAATCTTAGAAAAGACACATGATCCATGCAATTCATCTAACATGTCATCTAATCTAGGTATGGGGTGACGATACTTTACAGTGATTTTGTTGATTGCTCGACAATCAACACACATCTTCCAAGTCCCATCTTTTTTTGGTACAAGTAGGACAGGCACAGCACATGGACTCATGCTTTCCCTCACATATCCTTTGGACATAAGCTCCTCAACCTACCTTTGAAGCTCCTTTGTCTCCTCAGGATTACTTTTATATGCTGGCCAGTTAGGGATGGATGCACTTGGGATGAAATCAATTTGATGCTCAATTCCTCTATTAGGTGGCAATCCACGTAAGATATCGTTAGGGAATACATCTTCAAATTCCTGCAATAATGTAACAACAACACTAGGCAAAGATGAGTCAAACTTGTTAGTGTTAAAATCAGCCTCCTTGTACAAAAGTACAATCATAGGCTGTTTGGCATAGAATACTCTTTTGACATCACTTCCTTTTGCATAGAGATTTTGTCTTTTCTTCTCTTTCTCTTGTGTCCTCACGTTTTCTTCTCTTTCTTCTCTTTTATCAATCTCTCTTTTCTATTCACTCTCATTTTTAATCCTTAATTGATCCTCATATGCTTGTTGAGGTGATAATGGTACAAGAATGACAGGTTTTTCGTTCATTACAAAGGAATATCGATTCTTGAAGCCATCATGCATAACTCGCCTATCAAATTGCCATGGTCTTCCTAATTGAATATGTCTCGCATGCATGGGTACAACATCACATAAAACTTCATCATGGTACCTTCCGATAGAAATACAAGCACTTGCTGATTTACCTTCACTTCACCACTCTCATTCAATCACTGAAGTTTATATGGACTAAGATGCTTCATAGTAGGTAAATCCAGCTTCTCAACCATAGTTGTGCTAGCAACGTTAGTGCAACTCCCACCATCAATAATCATACTACATACCTTATCTTTGATGAGACACCTTGTTTGAAAGATGTTATCTCGTTGCACCTCATTTTCTTCTTTTGCTTGCACATTCAATGGTCGCCTTGTAACGAGAGCTACTCCGCTAACTGGATACTCCTCTCCATCACATTTACCCTCTGATGGTGGCACAAAATCATCATCTGATTCACTTTCAGTTTCAAAATCACGGTTACTTCTCAGGATCATTGCATGCTTATTTGGACATTGAGATGCAATGTGACCCCTGCCCAAACTCTTAAAACATTTGACATCTCTATTTTTACTCAGTTGGGGTTCAAATTTACCTGTCTCCTTGCTAGAACCCACATTCTTGTGCTTGGGTAGCTCGACTTTGGACTTGTAATTGGCCATCTCATCCCTTTTACTCCAGTTTGGCTTCCACGATGGGGTAGAACCTGAATTCTGCCCAACCCGTATGGAGCCCTTTCGTTTAAGTTGCCTTTCAACTTTCATGGTCATGTGTACCATGTCTTCCAATTCCACATAGTGCCGCAACTCAAACACATTTGCTATGTCCTTATTTAGCCCTTATAGAAATCGAGCCATGGTTGCCTCCCTATCTTCTTCTACATTGGCCCTAATCATGGTAATCTCCATCTCCTTGTGATGAGAACCATAGAGATGATGGATGGAAGGCTTCAATGGTTGCAAGAGGTCCATTGTACATTCCAGAAGGCCCAATAACACGAGCTAGAGCCAAAAAGATTAAAGAAGCACTAAATGGGCTGATTCAGAACATTCAGGCCAACCCAGCTTCAAATGATGTGAATTCAAATTTGATAAGGAGTCCAGGACCAATTAATATAATTAGAATACTTAATAGGTCAGAATAAGTAATAGCATTTCTTCTTAAATACGAGTTTATTATTTATGTTGGAATTTGTCCACAATTAGGAATTCCTCCAAAATAAGGATTTCTCCTAAGTAGGAATTTGTACCTCTTTAGGATTGCTATCTTAGCCTATAAATAGGCACTCCTTGTAAGCTCTGGAGGATCAGACAATTTTGAGTGAAATAGAAAGCAAGGGTTTTTTCCTCTCGGTTCTTTTAGGAACTAAGGAACTTATCAAGAGGTATTTCTTCTTGTGGCATTCCCAGCAACTTATCACTCCCAATTCCTTCCTTTTCTGGAGTGTGGCGTCCATATCCTTCTTGAATGTTCTAGGTTCGTGTTCCTTGAAGGGTGGGTCTAGGGTTGGTGATATTAAACTCTGATTTAGCTTTCCTGGTTGTTCTTTGATTCCTTGTGTGTGTGGGGTCCCTAAACCACGTCTTTTTGGGGTTTTCCGCATCACCTTGTGGTAGTCCTCCACACTTTTGGTGCCCTGAGTGAGCCCTTGCAGCCTTTGGTACAACTCCCTGTAATAGTGATTAGGGACAAACCTCCTCCTCATGATAGCCTTCATCTCCTCCCATGTATCAATAGGCCGCTCATGATTCCTTCTCCTAGTCAAAACAAGTTGATCCCACCAAATAATAGCATAATCAGTAAATTCAACGGCAGCAAGCTTTACCGTTTTCTCCTCGGAATAGTTGTGGCAATCAAAAACCAATTCAACCTTCTTTTCCCATTCTAGGTATGCATCAGGATCATTCTTACTTTGGAATGAAGGAATTATCATTTTAATACTACCCAAATTATGGTTGTAGGTGCCTTGCCTCCCAAATTATCTTTGATCCCTTCTATTGTTACCAGTTCTAACCATTGTAGTATGATCGTCAACGTCATCATCTTCTACATCATCTTCATGGTCATAGGCACATGTCAACTGCCTTCTTACTTTCGGAGCCTCATCCCAAATTCTCTTTGATCCCTTTTGAGTGACACACGTGAGGGAGTGTTCTGTGAAGTATCCATTTGTTTGTGCAGAAATAAGACTATGACGTCCAAAGACAAAGGTGTAGCTCAAGAGGGAATTGGTGATGTGTCCTTCATGATCAAAGCTATGCAACAACAATTTGAGCGTATGAATACCAGATTTGATGATATGAGGGAGAGGATGGAGGAGCAAGCTAATACAATAGCAGAGTTGCAAAGGAGACATAGGGAATATGAGGCTCCCAAAGCAAGAAGGCAGTTGACACGTGCCTATGACCATGAAGATGATGTAGAAGATGATGAAGTTGACGATCAAACTACGATGGTTAGAACTGGTCACAATAGAAGAGATCGAAGAGGAGTTGAGAGGCAAGGCACCTACGACCATAATTTGGGTAGTATTAAAATGACAATTCCTTCATTCCAAGGTAAGAATGATCCTAATGCATACCTAGAATGGGAAAAGAAGGTTGAATTGGTTTTTGATTGTCACAACTATTCCGAGGAGAAAAAGGTAAAGCTTGCTGCAGTTGAATTTACTGATTATGCTATTATTTGGTGGGATCAACTTGTTTTGACTAGGAAAAGGAATCATGAGTGGCCTATTGATACATGGGAGGAGATGAAGGCTATCATGAGGAGGAGGTTTGTCCCTACTCACTATTACAGGGAGTTGTACCAAAGGCTGCAAGGGCTCACTCAGGGCACCAAAGGTGTGGAGGACTACCACAAGGAAATGGAGATTACCATGATTAGGGCCAATGTAGAAGAAGATAGGGAGGCAACCAGGGCCAATGTACCATAATTTCTTTGAGAAGAAGAAAGTGAAGTTAGCTGTGGCATAATTCATAGATTATGCTGGAGTATGGTGGGACCAGCAAATTACCACTAGGAGAAGAAATTCTGAGAGAACCATGGAAACTTGGAATGAGTTGAAGACTGTGATGAGAAGGGGATTTGTTCCTAGCTCTTATTATAAGGATTTGTATAACAAGTTGGATGCAAGGTTCCAAGAGTGTGGAAGAGTACCATAAGGAGATGGAGATTGCTATGGTTAGGGCAAATGTAATGGAGGATAGAGAGGCAACCATGGCTAGGTTCCTCCAAGGGTTGAATAAAAGCATAACTGATGTGCTGCAATACTATGTAGAGCTTAAAGACATAGTACATATTGCCATGAAAGTTGAGAGGCAACTTAATGGAAGGAGCACTTTTAAATATAATCAGAACTTATGTTCATCTTTTTGGAAGCCGAACTGGGGGAAGAAGGAAGAGAAGATGACTCCTAAGCTTAAAACCAATTCATATAGACCCAAGACTAGTGGGGATAGCCTTGAAAAAGCATATTTGAAGAAAAACTTGAGGGCACCCAAGGAAAAACTAGAGACATCAAATGCTTTAAATGTTTGGGTAGGGGTTATGTGGTTTCATAATGTCCTAACAAGAGAACCACATACCTTAAGAAGAATGGTGACTGCAGGTCATTTTCATGGGTTATTTTCATATTGGACGAATTTTAGCATCTTAATAGGTTATTTTCATGGGTTTTTATTATTATTTAATAGGTTGGACGAATTTCCTTAATAAGTTACTGCAGGTTGTGTTGCTACAAGTTACTGGTTATGCTACTATAATTTGCTGGTAAAGCTCCTTGCCCTTGCTGCTATTGTTTGCTGCTGATTGCTGGTATTATCTGTTGGACTTACTATTAACACTGTAATTGCTGGTATTGCTTGCTAGACTTGTTGCTAGTGCTACAATCTATAATTGCTGGTTGACTGCCTGCACTTATTGGTGCTGCAGGATGTGCTGTTGGTGTTGCAGGTTGCTGCTGGTGTTGTGCAAGATGTGTTGCTATTGGTGTTACAGGTTGCTGCTAGTGTTGTGGACTGTTGCTGGTTTTGCGAGCTACTGCTGGTGTTGCAATTGCTGCTATTGCAAAATGTGCTGCTAGTTATGCCTGCTGCAAGTTGCTAGTTTCTTTAATGCAATTACAGGATTCTTTGGGTGGTTGCTGCAACTCATTCTCTCTTTGGTTTAGTCGGTTGCAACCTTCTTTTTTCTTTGGTGTGGCTACTGCACATCTCCTCTACTAGTTTGGTGTGTCTATTAGCTATTGCACCTCCTCCTTTGGTTGGTGTGGCTACCTCTTCTTTGGTCAGCTACTGTTGCAATCTCCTTGGCCAGCTGCTACACTCTCCTTGGTGTTGCACCTCTCTTGGCCAGTTGCACCTCTCCTTGGCTGTAACTCTCTTGCTCGACTGATGCTGCACCCTCCTTGGTCAGCTGCTCTCTCCTTGGTGGATGCCTACTTTGCCTTGGTCGGTCACGCTTGGGTGCCTACCTCTCTCTTTGTCATTCACCTCTTTTTGGCTTTTAGGTTTGCCATTCTCTCTCAATAGTTAGATTTGATTCCTAAAATTTAAGGTCAATGGTCAAGGGTCAACGGTCAACCTTGACTCCTATAATTTAGAGTCAAAGGTCAACATTGACTTATCGACTTCAGGGTTGACCTACCATCAATGGTTTTGCCCAATAACCTCTCTACATCTCAATGGCATTCATAACATCAAATTAACAAGAACAATTATGTGAGATGATGTTGACAACAAATTCAACATTAGTCATCAAAGATGGACTCAATACACCAAAAGTTTCCCACCATGCTCTGGGTATTCTATTCCTTAGTCAACATCACTAGCATCTACTAATGGTGACATATGAGCCTTATCACTAGACTTACTCCTAGTCTCATATTTGCCATCCTCCCTAAGGATCACAGACCTTTTATTAGGGCATTGTGATGTTACATGACCTCTATCCAAACACCTAAAACACTTGATGTCTCTAGCCTTTCCTTGGGTGCCCATAGGTTTATCCTTAAATTTGCCCTTCTCAAGGCTACTCCCATTAGTCTTGGGTTTATGTGTTTCGGTTTTAAGCTTAAGAGTTATCTTCTTTTCCTAATTCCCTTAGTTTAGCTTCCAAAAAGATAAACCTGAAATTTGATTATATCTAGAAGTACCCCTTCCCTGAAGCTGCCTCTCAACTTTCATAGCAATATACCATGTCCTCAAGTTTTACATAGTGTTGTAGTTCTAACACATCAGCTATGCTTTTATTCAACCCTTGGAGGAACCTAGCCATGGTTCATATCCTCCATTACATTAGCCTTAATCATAACAATCTTTATCTCCTTATGGTACTCTTCCACACTTTTGGAACCATGCATAAGGCTCTGCAACTTATTATTCATTATAATAAGAGCTAGGAACAAATCTCCTTCTCATCACAGTCTTCAACTCATTCCAAGTTTCTATTCGTCTTGCGAAATTTCTCCTTCTAGTAGTAATTTGCTGGTCCCACCACAATACTCCATAATCAATAAACTCAATCACAGCTATGTTGACCTTCTTTTCCTTAGAGAAGTTATGACAATCAAAGAGTAGCTCTACCCTTCTCTCTCAATCTAAGTACATATCTAGGTCATCTTTTCCTTGGAAAGAGGGAACCTTCATTTTAATGCTACTAAAATTTTTGTCTACTCCTTCCTCCACTCTATTTCTATTATCCTAACCTCCATTGTATCTATCATAAACATTTCCATTGCCTTTTACTCCTCTACCATTCCTATTACCACGTCCTCCTTTAAATCCACGTTTGAAGTTTCTACCAGCATTATCACCCTTATCATAATAATCATCACCATCTTCATCAAAATCATGTTCAAATTGCTCCTTCACGACCCTCCCAGCTAGCTTTTTAGGATTCACACTCGATTCCCCTTCTATTTTATCCATCCTATCCCTGACTTCCCAAAACATTTGGTGAATCTTATCAAACTTCTGCTCTATGGATTTCATAAGCAATTTGAAGTTTGGAATAACTACTTTCTCTCTCCTCTTCATATGGGAAATTGCCTTCTTTAGCATTAAACATTGTACTTGTGAGATTTGTAAATAAAGAATATACCTCAAAAATTCACTCCCATATGTGTTTGCTCTCCACTTGACCAAAGTAGTCCTCAACTCTCATGTTTCACACAATGAAATGCAAGACTCTAAGAGCTCTTTCAATAGTTTTAGGCAAACTAAATTCAGAACAAACAAAACTTAAATATATCAATCCTAGACCTACCTCTTCAAAGAAGAGACATGATCAAGGAAGATGGGCAATAAAGCAAATAGAATGACAAGGAATTTGATGTATAAGTAGTGTAATCAAACAACAATTGATTATTGAATATAATTGAGTAAATGACCAATTGAACAATGAAGCCAATTTTTTTTTAGTTAACTAATTGGTATTTCTGTAGAAGGAATGAATTGCAGCAGCAAAACACAAGAAACACACAATTTGTTTTTGTTTTTTTTATGAACTAATGAGTATTGCTACAGAACAAATGAACAGCCATAGTGAAATACAAGAAACACACAAAATTTTCTCTTCTTTTGTTTTTATTGATAATTCAACCAACAATGAATAACACACGAAAAAGATGATGGAAAAAGGATAACTAACTTGAGTTAGAGTCAAAGCTCTAATATCAAATGATACAGACTCCAATTATATGCAACCGAAACTTAACACTAATGTTGGTGTAGGATCGTTCTAACACAGGTTAAGGGATTGGAGTTCTAACCCAACAATTATAAAACAACCAAGAACCATAACTATAAGATTCAAATGCCACTCTTAACAATGACAATGTTAAAGAAGATAACTCTATTGAACGACTACACTCAAGTATGAAAGTTCAAATTAGTTATCAAAAAACTAGAGAAAATAGCTCATTCACTCATAAAAAAGTTCTTCCTACTCCAACCATCCTTTTTCCCTTTTTATAAACCTTAATTGCTAAAATGAGCTTATTAACGAAATTCATCCAACCCATTATATAATAATAAAAACCCAAGAAAATAATCCATTTAGATGCTGAAATTCGTCCAACCTATTACATAACAATATAACCTATGAAAATAACTCATTTAAATGCCCACACATAGGCTGCCAACTCCAACTTCCTTTCCAAGGCCATGGTTTTCATATTCTTCACAAATGACACATTTGAAAGCCATGGTGAAGCCTCTATCATCCTTAATTCATGCCTAGCAATTTTCTGTAAGTAAATGTCACACAAAAAATAAACATCACAATCCTATAAGGAAAAGGTGGTTCATATCATACCTATATAGGAAAGACCTTAATTACAAGGGATTCTTTTAATTAAGAAATACAAATCTACCTTGATGTAGGAATCCTTAAAAAACTACAACTAATGACAACTAGATATAAACATCAAACCCTAGATAATGTATCAAGACTCGCCTGAACCTATAGGCCCAAATAAACCCAATAAGTTAAGCCTTTTTGCATGTATATTTGGCCTTAACTTAAAATATAACAACCCAAAACAAAAATAGGCCCTTAAATACAACTTAACATGTGAATCAAGTCTTTCCTTATCTGGCCATGCTGCTTAAACTTATAGCATGGGTTCAAAGCTTTGTTCTTCAAGTTTTAAACCTTGTCCATCATCTTACATATAAAGAAAAGTGAGTATCCTTGGTGTAGCATTGGAAACTTATAGAACAACATTAGAATCTTCTCGAGCAACCTCTTTGTCATGCATTTCCATGATTAAGCCTTGTAAAGCCTCTTTCACCTTCTTTGTTCTTGCCCTAGTCATTGATTCCTTACAAAGGATCTTGGAAATACTTGCTTTGATGTACTTGATTAGCACCTTGGTCTCCATCATATGTTGAATGAACTTATGTTAAGTGGCTATAAGGGTTTGTACAACAACTCCTAAACATAGGAGTAGATTCGTTATTAATTTATTTAGGAAGTATGTCCTTATCTCCAACATTAGGGTTGCTAATTTAGTCTATAAATAGGCTTGACTAAATTGTGAAAATTTTCTACTTAAAAACTACATAACTTATCAAGAACCAACTCTTCTTGTAGCATTCTACATGGCTTATCACTCCTAAATTGATGGAATCCATAGTGTACCAGCTTAAATTAACAAGGGAGTTGATGCTTTGCAAAACTTTAAAGGGCTAATGAGAAGGGCAAGGTCAAAGAAAATAAAGGAAGCACTCAACAATTTGTTGTGTGATTTACAGGAAACTGCTAGGCATGTATTGAGGATGATGGAGGTTTCACTGGAACTTGCAAATGTGTCATCTGTGGAGGAATATGAATGTCATGGCTTTAAAAAGGAAGTTGAAGCTTGTAGCTAGTGTTTAGGCATTTGAATGGGTTGTTTTTAGGGGTTATATTGTTATGTAGTGGACTAGATAAATTTCAGCATCTAAATGAGTTATTTTCATGGTTTTTATTATTATGTAATGGGCTAGATGAATTTTATTAATAAGCCTATCTTAGCATTTAGGGTTCTAGGTGATTAACATATAAAAAGGAAAAAAAAAGGATGGTTAGAGGGGGAGGAACTTCTTTTTATGAGTGAATGAGCTATTTTCGCTTGTTCTTTGAGAACTACTTCTAAACTTTCGTACTTGGGTATGTTGCTTTAATAGACTTATCTTCTTCAACATTGTTGTTGTTAGAGTAACATCTAAATCCCATAATTCTGGTTTTTAGTTGTTTTATAATCATTGTGTGAAAACTCCTATCCCTTAAACTATATTATAACGATCTTATACCAACATTAATATTGTGTTATGTTTACATATAATTGGAGTCCATATCATAAATCCCATAATTCTGGTTTTTGGTTGTTTTATAATCATTGTGTGAAAACTCCTATCCTTTAAACTATATTATAATGATTCTATACCAACATTAGTGTTGGGTTATGTTTACATATAATTGGAGTCCATATCATAAATCCCTTCTTTTCTGGAGCATGCCATCCATATTTTTCTTAGAATATCAAGTCTAGGTTTTGCATGATTGAAATCTGATATAGCTTTTTTAAGTTCTTGTTCAATTCCTTTGCATGTTGGGTCCCTAAACCATGTCTTGTGGAGTTCATATTAGTTAGTACTTGAGCTTGGCTTTAAATGAGGCTTACTTATCTAAAATTGAGTATTTTTCCCTTTGTTCTTCTTTGCAGTATCTTGTAACATTTTGGTTTTTGAATCCCAAACCCTAGTTTATCTTTTCTTCTCTTTAAATTTGTGCAAAAGAAGAAGAGAAAAAGAATGAATGATAAAAATGAAAAAGAAGAAAAAAACAAAAAAAAAAATAATAACTTTGAGTGATTGAGGTAGTAACTAAATGATCTGATCAAACTAACCACAATAACAACTTAGTTTCTATCTTGACTCTTATTCTACTATCCATTTTCTTATTCTATTGTCCAAGTTTGTCATCTAGGTTTAACTTTTTAACTTGTTTTCTTGGAGTCTAGTTCATTAAATTTGTTTTCCTTAATGTCCCTTTTTTGTTTTCTAACATTTTGTTTTCCATTAGTTTGATTCTACCCCCATGTACTTTATTTTATGAGTTTGGTTTGTTCAACATTAATCATCTTGGTTTAGCTTGTTTAGTTCTTTAAAGAGTTGAAAGGAAAATTTTGAGTCGCAAAAGACAAGAGTGTAAATACAAGGATGTGTGACACCATTTTTGAGTGAAAACATGTAAGGAAGTGTTTATTGAAGTATCTAAGACATTTTTAGGCTTTATGATCAACTGCTTGTTCAAAATTCACATCCCAAATTGTTTAAAAATTCTAACACAAAGAAGCTCATATAAATTGATAATTATAGTTATGTCTTTGTCTAATTTCTATGGAGAAATCTAAAATTAAACAAATCAATTTGTGACTTTGTTGTCTAAATTTTTCCATCATTCTTAGCTTAATGCTATCAACAAATTATATCTAAAGAGCTTGTCCTCAGTAGTTTAAATTGATTAAAAGTTAATTGAAGAATTTGTCTTAATTAATAATGAACTAAGGAAAAGATTCAAAATAATAGAGGTTATCTTTATTCTAGACTAAATATTCAATTAAATAATTGATGATATAAGTGTCAATAGTCAGTGTGTGAATCAAATGGTATAAATATCCTTGTTACCAAAAGTGCGCTCATCTATTGATTTTATTTGCAATTAGTCTCCTATTTTGATTTATATTAGATTAATTAAAATTGAATTCCACCCCCTAGTTTTGTTATTTATATTTGCATGAACGCAATATGACAAAAATAATAAATTAACTGATTAATCAAAACACAATTTTTATATATTCGACCTCTTCTCACAATAAGTATAAACATGTTAATTGAGTATATGTGTTTGGCACACATTACAATGTCACCTATATTCACTGAAATTCAATGGATTCAAACCATTAAAATTGTAAAGATGTGTTTGTTACAATGAATACATTAATTGGTGTAGGCATGAAATGACCCATTAGACCACCCTCATGAGCTTCTCTTACAACCAACTCCCTCAAAGAACTCATAAGCATGCATAAACGATTTTCCCTAAACAAGAAACCCTTATGCCTATAAAACATCTCAAAGACTAATGCCTCACATGCTCCATACACATTAGCAAAGTCAGGATCATTCACATATAAATCCTTAATGTGTTCAAATCCTAATAAGTTTGCAGTAAGTGTAGAGATAAGGGCATACCTGCGAGATAATGCATCAGCTACCACATTTTCCTTACCTTGTTTATATTGGATGATGTAGGGAAAGGTCTCAATAAATTCAACCCACTTGGCATGTCTTTTGTTCAACTTTCCTTATCCCTTCAAGTGCTTCAAAGATTCATGGTCAGTATGGATGACAAACTCTTTAGGCCAAAGGTAATGTTGCCATGTCTCCAAAGCCCGTACCAATGCATACATCTCTTTATCATAAGTAGGATAATTAAGGCTTGCTCCACTTAGCTTTTCACTAAAGTAAGCTATTGGGCACCTTTCCTGGATCAAAATAGCTCCAATGCCAATACCTGAAGCATCACACTCAATTTCGAAAGTTTTTGCAAAGTTAGGTAAAGAAAGTAAGGGTATAGAACTTAATTTTTCCTTGATGCAATTAAAAGCCTTGTCATGGTCACTACCCCACCTAAAACTCATGTTCTTTTTGATAAGTTCAATGAGTGGTGTAGCAATGGTGCTAAAGTCTTTAACAAAGCATCTATAGAAACTAGCTAGACCATGAAAGCTACACACGTCACTAGTTGACTTAGGTGTAGGCCAATCATGAATTGCCTTAACTTTTTCCTTGTCAACCTCAACACCTTTAGCACTGACAACATAGCCAAGAAATGTGATCTGATTAGCACAAAACGAACATTTATGTGCTTGGATAGCTGTCTCCTTGCTAGAACCCACATTCTTGTGCTTGGATAGCTCGGCTTTGGACTTTTAATTAGTCATCTCGTCCCGTTTACTCCAATTTGGCTTCAAAGATGAGGTAGAACCTAAATTCTGCGCAAACCGTGCAGAGCTCTTTTGTTTAAGTTGCCTTTCAACTTTCATTGCCATGTGCACCATGTCTTCTAATTCCACATAGTGTTGCAATTCAACCACGTTTGCTATGTTCCTATTTAGCCCTTGCAGAAATCAAGCCATGGTTGTCTATCTTCTTCTACATTGGCCCTAATCATGGTAATCTCCATCTCCTTGTGGTAGTCCTCCACACTTTTGGTGCCCTGAGTGAGCCCTTGTAGCCTTTGGTACAACCCCCTATAATAGTGATTAGGGACAAACCTCCTCCTCATAATAGCCTTCATCTCCTCCCATGTATCAATAGGCCGCTTATGATTCCTTCTCCTAGTCAAAACAAGTTGATCCCACCAAATAATAGCATAATCAGTAAACTCAACTACAGCAAGCTTTACCTTTTTCTCTTCAGAATAGTTGTGGCAATCAAAGACCAATTCAACCTTCTTCTCCCATTCTAGGTATGCATTAGGATCATTTTTACCTTGGAATGGAGGAATTGCCATTATAATACTGCCCAAATTATGGCATAGGTGCCTTGCCTCCCGAATTCTCTTCGATCCCTTCTATTGTTAACAGTTCTAACCATAGTAGTTTGATCATGAAATTCATCATCTTCTACATCATCTTCATGGTCATAGGCACATTTCAACTGCCATCTTGCTTTAGGAGCCTCATATTCCCCATGTCTCCTTTGCAACTCCGCCATTGTATTAGTTTGCTCCTCCATCCTCTCCCTTATATCATCAAAACTGGTATTCATGCACTCAAATTGTTGTTGCATAGCTTTGATCATGAAGGACACATCACCAGCTCCCTCTTGACTTGCACCTTTGTCTTTGGACGTCATAATATTACTTCAGTACAAAACAAATAGGATACCTCATAGAGCACTCCCTCATGTGTGTCACTCAAAAGATGGTGTCACACTCCCTTGTGTTTACACTCTTTATGGCTTTTCCCTTGTCGATTGGAACACCACAAGAAGAAGTACCTCTTGATAAGTTCTTTAGTCCTTAAAAAAACCGAGGGAGAAAAACCTTTGCTTTCTATTTCACTCAAAGTTGTCTGCTTTCAAAGCTTACAAGGGGTGCCTATTTATATAGGCTAAGATAGCAATCCTAAAGAGGCACAAATTCCTACTTAGGACAAAATCCTTATTTTGGTGGAATTCCTAACTATGGACAAATTTCAACATAGATCATAAATTCCTATTTAGGAGTGAATGCTATTACTTAGTCTGACCTATTAAGTATTCTAATTATATTAATTAGGCCTGGACTCTTTGTCAAACTTGAATTCGCACAATTTGAAGCTTGGTTGGCTTGAATGTTCTCAATCATCCCATTTAGTGTTTCTCCAATCTTTTTGGCTCTAGTTCGTGTTATTGGGCCTTTTGGGATGTGCAATGGACCTCTTGCATCCATTGAAGCTCTAGTTCATGTTATTGGGCCTTCTGGAATGTGCGATGGACCTCTTGCATCTATTAAAGTTCTAGCTCGTGTTATTGGGCCTTCTGTGATGTGCAATGGACCTCTTGCATCCATTAATGCCTTCCACCCATCATCTCTACTATTCTCATCAGAATATAATGTTTGGTGTAGAGTCAAAAGTCAATTTCATAATCTTTTTGTGTGAATAACTCCATGTAATAAATGGAAGAGTCTAGTTGGCAAGAAATGAACTTACAAGCTCATCCTTTAGAAATAAAACCAATCAAACCATGTAAGAAACATTAATCAAGATTAATGACTTATTGTTTTGATGAAATTCAAAGGACTTGGGGTGCTAAAGTTGTAAGAACATACTTGACACAATGAATATAGTGTAGACACAAAAATTTGTTTCATAATCATTATGTTTGAACAAGTCCTTGAAATGAATGGCGAAACCTTGTAAGTAAGAAATGAAGTGATAATCTCATCTTTCAAGAATTCAAACATTCATACCAAATATGAAAAGCTAACAAACATCATTAACACCTTTGTTTGTTGGAATTTAAAGGATTTAGAGTGCCATAAATGTAAGGACATGCTTTTTGGAATGAATATAATGATTGATGTAAATGAAAAATATATTTCATGATCATTTTGAGTGAATGTGATGGAGAACAAGGTGTTGTTCAAGTGCAACAAAGCAAGTATTCCCAAGATTTTTTTCAAAGAATCGGTGGTCCAATGATTGAAGTTGCACGACAAAGAGGGTGCTCTAGAAGATTCCTAAGGTTGTTCTAAAAGTTCCAATGCTACACCAAGGACAATCACTTATCTTTATGTACAAGATGATAGACAAGGTTTAGAACTTGAAGAACAAAACTTAGAACCCATGATATAAGTCCAAGCTATAAGACCTATCTAAAGAATGGTTTGATTTGCATGCTCAGTTGTATTAAAGGGCTTGTTTTTGTTTTGAGTTATTGGATTTTATGTTATGGTCGAATTACATGTAAAAAAGGCTTAACTTCATGGGTTTATTTGAGCTTATAGGTTCAACTAAGTCTTGATACATTAGTTAGGGTTTTTGCTTTGACTTTTATGTTTAGCTATCATTAGTTGTAGTCTTTTTAAGGATTCCTAATCAAGGCAAATTTGCATTCCTTAGAGGGATCTCCTATAATTAAGGTTTTTCTTATATAGGTATGTAAAGAAACACCTTTTCCTTATAGGATTGTAACATCCTATATAAAAGCTACAACTATGTAAAATGGAAATCAATAAGATTGAGGCATTTTCAGCAAGCTTTGCTTTGCCTTCTTGTGTTCTTGGAAAAAGACATTGTATGGACTTATCAAAGGATTGATCAACCTTTATGGAATCTAAAGATTGGGGCTTTTAGAACTTAGTTTCCTTAGGGTTTTGATCTAATCAACCTGACTTGTTTCCTAGCTTGTTAGCATGTGTGTAACAAATTGACTCAAGGGTTCCTAAGGCAGGTTGCCTAGTGGGTTCTTTATCAGAATGGGTCCTTGCAACAAAAGGAGTGATATGGTTAGCTAGAAATGAATTGATGGTCTCATCATTCAAGAACTAAACTATTTATACCCTTTAAGAACAACTAATCAAGATCAATAACTCATTTGTTTGATGTGATTTATTGGATTTGAATTCCAAGGTTATAAGGAAGGGCTTGACACAATGAATATAATGATTGGTTACACACAAAAGATAATTTCATAATAAGTTTGATTGAATGAGTCCTTGCAATGAAAGGAGAAACCTTGTTAGCAAGAATTAAATCAATGGTCTCATCCTTCAATAAGTAAGCCACTCAATCCCTGTTTGAAATGCTAATCAGGGTTATTGTCTCAATTGTTTAATGTAATTCAATGGATTCATGGTTCTAAAGTTATAAGGGCATGCATCTCCCAATGAATGAAGTGTTTAATGTAGACATAAAAGCTAATTTCATGATCATTTTGTTTTAATTAGTCCTTGCAATTGAAGGATAGGCCTTGTTAGCAAAAAATGAAGTTATGGCTCATCCTTCAAGAATTAAACCATTCAAACACATTAAAAAAAAATCAAATCAAGATCAACTTCTTTGATTGATGAAATTCAATGAATTTAAAGCACAAAAAGTGTAACATTGTGTTGTTGCAGGAAGCATAATTTCTAGTATAAACACTAAATTTCATGATCATTTTGCATGAATTATTTGTTGCAACAAAAGTAAATGTTTTGTTAGCTAGAAAAGATGTTGCAAGTCATCCTTTTGGAATTAAACAATTCAAACCTAGTAGAAAAAAAAAAAAGCTAATCAAGATCCATGACTCCTTTATTCAATGGAATTCATTGGAATCAAAGTACCAAAGGTGTAAGGAAGTGCTTGTTCTAAAGAATATTATGTATAGATTCAAAAGTAAATTTCATGATCATTTTGTGTTTGTGACTCTACAAACATATAAAGGACAAACATTGTTAGTAAGAAATGAAGTTATGAGCACATCTTTAAGGAATTGAGCCAGTAAAAGCTAATCAAGATCCACAATTTGTTTGTTCTATAAAATTCAATAGATTTAGAGTACCAAAGGTATAAGCATATATTGTTGCAAAGAATACAATTTTGTGTGTAGACTCTGTACAATGTGAGATGTCTTGTCAGCCAAAAATGAAGTTATTGGCTCATCCTTCGGGAATTGAGCCATTCAAACCCCATGAAATTCAATGGCTCATTTTCTTGATGCGATTTAATGGATACAAAATACTAAAGTTTTAAGGTCAAGCTAGAAATAAAAGATATAATGGTAAATAAAAGGAGAAACCTTGTTAGATAGAAATGAAGTCATGCTCTCATCCTTCAAAATTAAATAATTCAAGCATAGCAAGAAAAAATAAGCTCATTGACTCCTTTGTTCAAATTCAATGGATTTAGGGTGACAAAGTTGTAAAGACATGCTAATGGTAATAAATATAATGATTAGTGTAGAAACAAAAGTTAATTTCAATATCATTTTGTGTGAATAAACCTTTAGAACAAGAGGAGAAACCTTGTTAGCCAAAAATGAAGTTACAAGCTCATCTCTAAGGATTAAAATATTCAAACCTTGCAAGAAAAACTAAATAAGATCTGTAACTCATTTTCTTGATGCAACTGAATAGATTCAAAGTGCCAATGGTGTGAGGACATGTTATTGCAAAGATTATTATGTTTAATATAGACATGAAAGTTAATTTAATAACCGTTATGTATAACTCATTTTGTATTACTATGTTGAAACAAAAGCCTTACTGGCAAAAAATGACATTATAAACTCATTAATTAGGAGTCAAACCAATCAAACCCAATAAGAAAAGCTAATCAAAATCAATGACTCCTTTGTGTGATGGAATTCAATGGATTTAAAAATATCGAAGTTATAAGTGCATGTTTGTCACAATAAATATAATAATTGATGGACAAAAAAGTTAATTTCATGTTCATTTTGTGTGAATCAATTATTGCAATGAAAGGAGAGATGTTTTTGACAATAAATGGACTTTCATTTTTTCAAGAATTCAACCATTAAATGTTTGTTCAAAAAAAAAAAGCTAATCATAATTAATGACTCTCCTACATGATAGAATTCAATGAATTCAAAGTGTTAAGTTATAAAGTCATGTTTATCTCAATGAAAGTAATGTTTGTTGTAAATACAAAAGTTAATTTGGTGATCATTTTGTCTAAATGTGCCTTTGCGAGGAAAGGAGAAGCCTTGTGATAAGTATGTTGTGTGCATTATTTATTTACTTATATTTAACCTTTTTAGTGTATTTTTCATCCTACATGTGCTTATTCAAGTTTATTTTATGTTTTAGGAAAAATTCAAATGGATTGGAGCAATTTGGAAGCTTAAAGATGTAGTATAAATATCCTTCTCACCAAATGTGTGTTTATCTATTAATTCTATTTACAATTGGTTTTCAATTTTGATTTTCATTTGTTTGATAAAGCCCAAATTCCTCTGCCTTTGCTCTTTTGTTTATATTTGCTTGAACTCAATGGGACCAAGACATTAATTAGCTGATTAATCAAAACTCAAATTTTGTAGTTTTGACCTTTACTAACCCTAATTGCAAACATGTTAATTGAGTAACTTTGAGTAATTTTGGTGTATTTGGTGCATATCACTTTGGATTTAACTTTGTGACATGCTACATACCTCTTGACAATGATTTGCACTCTTTTGTTTATTCTTGGCCAATATAAATGCTCTTGAAGCATTGCCAAAGTTTTTTTGTTCATTCCAAAAGAACAAACTGGATAACTATCATTAGCATTAAGAACCAACTACGCTCTTACTAAACTTTTAGGAATGCATAACTTTCCATGCTTGAAGGGAAAGTCACCAAGCCTGTAAAACTTGGACATTGCCTTCTCATCACAAGACATATATAGATGGAAGAGAAATCCTAGACTTTAAGGTACAACTCCTTGATTAGCTCAAATGAAAGCAACTCAAAGAGCAATGCATGCCTTCTTAAATATGCCACGACAATTGAACAATCATATTTGTGCTTGATAATATAAAAAAATGGTTCTAAGAATTTCAACCCATGAGCATGTCTCCTCCTAAGTTTACGTTTTCCCTTGAAATGCTATGGTGACTTATGATTTATGTGAATAATAAGCTCTCTTGGAAGTACATAATGCTTCCATATTTTAGGTGTATGAATAATAGGTAAAGTTCTTCATCATCTATAAAATAGTTTAATGAAGAATCAGATAGTTTCTCACAAATGCAAATAATGTGCTAACCTTCTCACAACAACACAATGCTAAAAACCAATTTCATAAGCAACACATCGAATCTAAGCTAAGGACTAAAATTGCTAAAATGAGAGCTAAGAAAATCTTCTCTTAACAAGCTCAAAACTCAAGCTAGAAAGAAGAAACGAGCTCCCAGGGCAAGTGGATGAGCTTATTTAAATTGCACATGTTTGAGAATCCATGAGTTCATGTTTTGTACCTGCTCTTCTTATTCCAAAAATAGATAGGACCATACATATGTGTGCTAATAGTTGTGCTATCAATATAATCACCATGAAATAGTGCTACCTTATTCTAAGGCTAGATGATCTTGCAAATGAACAACATAAAGCCAAAATTTCCTCAAAGATAAATTTGAAGAGTGGTTATTATTGGATCCACATAAGGGAAGGTAGTGAGTAGGGTTGGATCTTAATGCCTTTCAATCTTTCTAATGCACCTAGTAATTTTATGAGGCAAATGAATCATGTGTTGAAGAAGCTACTTGGAAATTTGTTGTTGTTTACTGTGATGATATTTTAGTCTATAGCTAGAATAAGGTTAAGTATGCGCAACACCTCCATCAAGTGTTTGAAGTGCTAAGGAAGGAAAAGCTTTATGGCAATATCAAAAAGTGCCAATTTTGTACAGTGATTTCCTTGTTATGTCATCACCCATGAAGGAATAAAGGTAGATGAATAAAAGGTTGAAGCAATCCAAGAGTGGCCTTATTCCAACGTCCATTCATAAAGTCAAGAAGTTTTCATGGACTTGCATCAATTTATTGGAGGTCCTTGAAAGGGATTAGTACTCTCATGGCACCAGCATGAAAAAAAGGAGATTTCAAGTGGATAAGTGCTATTTGAGAAGGCAACTCTTGAAACAAGATCAATTTGTTACTAAATTCCCCTTATAAAAGGAAGTTTAGGTGGCAGCACTTTTGGAAAAATGTCTTTTAATACATCTAGGATAGATTTGGTTTAGAGAAGAATAAGGAAGTCATTTTTCAAGTCCTTTTCAACCATAAACAAAGCTAATGCCTAGTTGTTTTCAGAAAAGAACCATTCAACTTGTATGTTGCTCAAGAAAAAGCCCTTCATACTTTTTCCTTCAAATGGATTTTTGTAGTTATGATGAGGGCTAAGAGGAGAGAAAGTAATGTTTGTACCATCCTTTGAGAAAGATTAAGTATTTTTGAACCCATTATGCAAAGACCTCCTTGAAACTATCATGTTTGATTGACAAGGAGATGACTAGCACATATAGGGGTAATGTCACAAAGCACCTTATCTTGATAAGATAAAGGTGGTGAGTTGTAGCTAATTGCAACTTTTCTACAAGAGTTGTTAAAGTTATATTGGTGCAACTGCCTCCTTCAATATTCATGTACTTTTCCCTAAATGATGCATATAGAGTAAAAGATGTTATGCCTTTGCTTTTCATCAAAGTGAACCTACATATTCAAAATTCTTTGTACCACAAGATTTCCCCTCTATTAACATCCCTAATAGTGGTGTCATCCTTGGACTCTATGGCATTTTCTTCCTCAATAATAGAATCATCACCATCTAAAGCTTTTTAAATAGTCATCAGCTTTAGATTCGGACATTTTGAGGCAAGGTGACCATCACTAAGGCATTTGAAGCACTTGAATTTGCTTTGTTTCTTCTTGTGAGGCATAGAAGTTTGCTCTCACACCTTTTTCTTATTGAGAGTTCACTTCAAGTTAGGTTTCCAGGACTCACTTTTGACAAAACTCTCCTTGTTAGAAATAATCTCCTTTTCACTGCTTTTGAAAGATGATTCCAAATATCATCAAAATACAAAGCTACAAATTTGCTAATAAATGCATGCAAAACATGATTTGTTAATCTTATAAAAGTGCTCTACGCATTAGTGAAACCAAATGACATAACAAGCTATTCATACAAACCATACTTAGTTTGGAAAGTTACTTTCCACTTGTCTCCCACTCTAATTCGAATTTGAAGATATCAACTAATATAGGTATGGGATAGTGATACTTTACAATGATTTTCTTGACTACTCAACAGTCAATGCACACCCTTCAAATCCTATCCCTTTTAGGCATAAGCAATACTTGAACTGCACATAAACTCGTCCTCTCCCTCACATATTTCTTTGCCACAAGCCCCTCAACTTGACTTTGAAGCTTCTTTGTTTTCTCATGATTACTTCTATAAGTCGGTTAGTTGAGAATTGTTGCACTAAGGATGAAATTAATATGACATTCTATTCCTCTCAAAAGAGGCAAACCACTTGGTTCTTGAAGTAAAACATCATCAAATTCCTACAAAAAATAAACAACAACACTAAGGCAAAAAGGGATTAAGCTTGTTAGTACTAAACAATCCTCTTTGTACTTTCTCTTCACATCATAGATTGTTTCAAATAGAAAACTCTCTTAACATCACTCTCTTTTGCATACAAACTCTAGATTTTTTTTCTCTTTCCCTTTTCCTTCTTTTCCTTCAATCTCATCTCCTTTCTTTCCTTGCTTTCCCTTTTATCTCCTTGTGGCCAAATTTCTTTTTTTTTTTTCTTCACTTTTTTTATCCTCAATTGATCTTCAGAAATTTGTTGACGTGTAAAAGGTATAGGAGTAGCAAGTTTACCATGTAGTACAAGATAGTATCTATTATTAAACCCATAATACACTAAACACTAATCATGTTGCCATAGGTTTTTTTCAACAAAATATGCTAAACATGAATGGGTAGAACATCTCTCAATAATAAATGATACTGACACCTACTTATTTACCTTAACCTTCCCACACCCATTTAATCATTGAAGCTTATATGGCCTATGGTGCTTCATGGTAAGTAAATTAAGCTTTTCAACTAAAGCATTGCTAGCTACATTTGTATAGCTACTCTTTGCACTTCATTATTTTTAATTACTTGTACACTCAATTCTAATATAGCCACCAACATATCTCTCTCAATTGTGTACTCCTCTACATCACATGCATCCTCTAATGATGGCATAAAGTCATCATTAAACTCACTTTCAGCCTTAATATCACCATTACACCGTAACACCATACTATGCTTATTTGGACACATGAGATGCAATATACACCCTTCTCAAATAGTTAAAAAATTTAACATCTCTATTTTTACTTGTTTGGGAATTACCTTTTTCCTTACTAGGACTCATTTCCTTACTATTGTAAGTTTTGGCTTTGGGCTTGTAATCAACATTCTCCTACCTTTTTGATGGAAGCCATATTG